>LZPO01066277.1:35906-56865 GCA_001675575.1 Neotoma lepida
GATAGATAGATAGATAGATGATAGATAGATAGATAGATAGATAATCATCCCATTGATCATAGCCTCTGAAGAATAAATATAAAGTCCAGGTGTGTGAATATGTTTGTAATCCCAGGCCTGTGGAGATGGAGGCAAAATTAGAAGTTCAGGGTTATCGTGGGCTATATAATTAGCTTGAAGCCATCATGGAACCCTGCCTCAAAAATATACACATTATATTTAATCATACTGGCATAAGTTTCGTTCTTGAATCAATATAATAGCACTGGGAGTCCAGAAATCAACTCTCACATTTATGAACAATTGATTTTTACAAATGGTGCCAAATCAATTCAGTGAATGAAAAAAAAATGGTATTTACATCAAGTGCTGCTGGGACAACTGGAAGCGCCCATGTAAAAGAGTACAAATGGACCCCTACCTTCCCGAGTTCAAAAAAATCACCCACAGTTGACCAGTAGTCTAAAAGTATTTGAATATGGAATAAAAAGATTTTACAAAGCAAAGCCATCAGGGTCTGGGGTGCCTGGCTGTAACTCAGTGGTAATATACATGCCTAGTATCCACATGCCTAATATCCACATGCCTAGTGTGTTCAGGCTCCCTGGGTTTGATCCCCAGCACTAAACGTGTTAGTTTTGCCACTGCTGTGATGTTATACCTGACAATGCAGCTTAAGGAAGAGTTTATTTTGGTTCCCTTTGAGAGTACCCTTTATCATAGCAGGGAAGGCATTGATTGTGTCAGGATGCTCATACTGCATCCATAGTAAGGGAGTAAGAGGAGCAAGATAAATACTGATGCTCATCTCTCTCTCTCTCTCTCTCAGAGATTTCATTGTGTATCCCTGTCTAGCCTGGAACTCACTATGCAGACCAGGCCTGCTTTGCATCACAGAGATTCGCCGCTTCTGCCTCCCCAGGGCTGGAATTAAAAGCATGTGCCACCAAACCCAACTCGCTTTCTCCTTTTAATTCAGTCCAGGACCTCAGCCCAAGGACTAGAGCTGCCCACAGTTAGAGCAAGTTTTCCCACCTCAATCTTGAAGCATCCTCATAGCTTGCCAAGAGGTTTGTGTCCTCAGTGAGTCTAGACCCTGTCAAGCTGACACTCAGTATTAGCCATCACAACAAACAGGTTTTTCAGGTTTGTAGGAATTAATTTACAGATCTTCAAAAGAGTCTGCTCTTAGGTATCTTCACATTAATTTTGGTAGATCAGTTATTTGTTCAATAGCTCCTCTACATCTATAAATTCATCATACCATTTTATTCATATATAGAATCCCATCTTTTTTTGTTTTGTTTTTTGGTTTTTCAAGACAGAGTTTCTCTGTGTAGCTTTGGAGCCTGTCCTGGAACTTGCTCTGTAGAGCAGGCTGGCCTCGAACTCACAGAGATCCGCCTGCCTCTGCCTCCCGAGTGCTGGGATTAAAGGCGTGCGCCACCACCGCCCGGCTGAATCCCCTCATTTTTAAAGATCACAAATTTCTTCGAATGGAAACATAAGTGAACTTTCTCTTTCAATTAGAGAAACCATGTCAAAGTACAGAACTAACATGAAATTCTAAAGCCAAAATTAGATTTTAATTAATTTAGAGTTGTAGTAAACGATTTTTGAAAGTCTTGTTTAACTTGACTGCCCTTTTCTGGTGACATTTTATTTTCAGTTCTAAAGCTGTCTGATTTCCACAATTTACATTTTCACTGTCTGCTGAATATGCAAATAGAGGAGCAAAGTTTAGTTTGTACTTGGACAAGATGTCAACAATCTTTTTTGCATTACATAGTTGGCAGGTTCTTTATGATCTTCATAGAAATCAGGATGATTTGAAACTCACTTTTTCAAATTTTAAAAGCACTTAAAAGGTCAGAGAAACAGTAATTTGACACAACTTTTCTACAGCTGAAAACCTGATCTTTTGACAGATTTGACAGAACCAGCTCTACACTGGAATAGACCAACACATCTAATACCCTAACTTTCCTTTGTTCACCCACAAGAAATTTTGGTTGTGAAGTTTAGATCAGGAAATAGAACCTTATTCCATTTCATAAGTAACCCGAGGGAACAGTACAACAACACATGTTTGTTTATGTAGTGTGCCTTGGCTGAATTAGTGGCCACCAATTTCCATTGAACATTAGTGGTTTTTGAAAAATAACACTTAATTGATTTGCAAGTATTTGTCAACCATCATGGAATTTTGGAATATGTCCTCTCATCTGCTATTAAAATGATGTGGTCATTTCCTTTTCTAAATTTATTTCTGTGACAATGTAGAGCTAGTGTGGCAATTATATTCTATTTCTTTATCTGAGCACATGGACCACATGGTCACGATATTCAAAGCATTAAAAAAGAAAAAAGCTGGGTGTAGTGGCACACACCTTTACTCCCAAGTACTAGAGAGCAGAGGCAGGTGGATCTCTGAGTTTGAGGTCAGCCTGGTCTATTTATAGAGTTCCAGGAGAGCCAGGAATATGTAGAGAGATGTCTCAAAAAAAAAAAATTAAAGGGCTGGAGGGGAATCATTGCTAAGGAGATGCTCTTCCTAAACACAAGAAGGGGAAGGAAGTTTTTTTGTTTTTGTTTTTGTTTTTGTTTTTGTTTTTCCAAGACTGGGTTTCTCTATGTAGTTTTGGAGCCTGTGCTGAAACTCACTCTGCAGACCAGGCTGGCCTTGAACTCACAGAGACCCGCCTGCCTCTGCCTCTCAAGTGTCGGGATTAAAGGTGTGTGTCACCACCACCTGGAAAGGGTAAGGAAATTTTGAGGCAGGCCAATGCATTTTCATATGAGAGAGGCACTTTGGGGAGGGTATGTATGTTCTTGTACATGCCCAGTTTTCACCATGAATTTTAACTGAAAATAAAGGAAATGATATTCTGAAGTTGCATTAGTACAGGCACATGCCCTTGAAGGTGCCTACTTTGCTTCATCACTAACAGTGAGTTAGTGGAGTCCTCCACATTTGAGAGGATAGGTATGTTTACAAGCTTGAGAAGTAGGCTTATTCAGGGTCACTTAGGAAGAAATTTTGCCTTGTTTAATGATAGAGTGGAGAACTCAAGAAGATTCCATTGGGGAATATTATTTGAATGTGTGTTACTTTTGTTTATGTTGCATTTGTTTAACTCTGTGAAGCTGTGTTACTATGCCTGTCTAAAACTCCTGATGGTCTAATGAAGAACTGAACCACCAATAGCAAGGCAAAAGAAAGAATGGGCGGGGCTGGCAGGTAGAGAGAATATATAGAAGGAGAAATCTAGGCAGAAAGGAGAAGCAGCCAAGGAAGGAGGAGGACATCAGGGGCCAGCCATCCAGCAACACAGCAACCCATGGAGTAAGAAATAAGGAAAGGTATACAGTAATAGAAAAAAATAAAAGCCCAGAGGCAAAAGGTAGACGACAAGATAATTTAAGAAAAGTTGACTAGCAACAAGCCAAGCTAAGGCTGGGCATTTATAAATAGTAATAAGCCTTTATGTGTGATTTATTTGGGAGCAAAAGAGTAAAGAGTAAAAAACGATCAAGACACTGTGGTCTTGAACCTGCACAACTGGGTGGATTGAGGTCCCACTCAGTGAGTAACTCATGGAGCAGTATCACTTTTACAGGGAGACCATGAGCTCTCTTTCAGGCATATTGAGATTGAGATGCATTTGAGTTGATGAAGCAAAGTTTCGAACAGGCAGTTGAAAAAAAATCCAAGTGTGTAATTAGATGCACGGGCCTAAAATTCAGAGAAGAGAATGATGGCTTGGGAGACAGTGGTGGAGGGAGAAATAAATGTGCCAATAGTTCCAGCAGATGCTATGTAATATGATGGGTGTGGATGAGCACCAAGGAAGAGAGAGAACAGCCTAAGATTCCACTGTAGCTGCTATTCATTCAAACAAATGAAGGTATGTGACTGTAAACTGAAAGCTGAGTTGGGACTTTAAATCACAAAGTTTACAGACTTTGAAACACAGCAGTAGGAGAGATTTACAAATTTTTTCCAAATTTTGCTTTAGGAACAGTTTTTAAAGAGGAAGGCATTTAAAAAGTGAGATTTGTTTATTTTTATTTTATTTTTATGTCTGTTTTGTCTGCATGTGTGTATGTGCTGTGTGCGTGCATACACTATTGGTACCCAAGGATATCAGAAGAAGGTGTCAGATCCCCTGGAGCTAGACATGCAGATGGATGTCAGCTGTCAAGGAGGTACTGGGAACTGAACTTGGGTCTTCTACAGAAGCAGCAAGTGCTCGTAATTGCTGAGCCATCTCCCCAGCCCCAAGGAGGTAAGTTTTATGGTACAGTTTGTTTCTATTGGTTGTTTGACTTCATTTTACTTTTTGTTAACCATGACAATGTAGGGTGATAGTTTTGACATTTTAGATATTATCAAGTCCTCCTGGGTTCTCAGCACTGTGCTGGGTGATGTGAAGAGCAAGAAGTATACATATAATGCTTTCTCTTGAGGATATTTTTAACTATTTGATGGAAGAATCATCTACAAAAATCAGAAGACACCAGCCAATGAGATGGCCCAGTGAATGAAGGCACATGCCACCAAGCCTGAGGCCCTCAGTACAATGCCCAGGCCCTACATGGTAGGTAATAGAATGTAAGAACCAACACCCACAAATTGTCCTCTAACCTCCACAAGCACACCATGGCACGTAAACGGCCCCCTCCAATAAATAAATACATGCAATAAAATTATTTTAAAAATACAAAGACACTCTAATAATAATTACCTAGTCTGATTTTTGTTTTGTTTTGTTTTACAAAGCAAAAAAGTGTGTATAAAAGGCTAGTGCTCTTAACCTTTGAGCCATTTCTCCAGCACTTCAATGAGTATTTCTTTTTTCTTTTCTTGAGAAAGGGTTTCACTATGTAGTACTGACTGACCTTTAACTCACTCTGCAGACTATACTGGCTTAGAGTTCACAGGGATCTGCCTGCCTCTGCCGCCTCAGTGCTGAGATTTAAGGTGTGTGCCACCATTTCTAGTTCAACAAGTGTTTCTTTTTGATTGTTTGTTTGTTTGTTTGTTTGATTGGTTGGTTGGTTTTGGTTGTGTGGTTTTTTTGTTTTTGTTTTTGTTTTTGTTTTTTATTTTGGTTTTTGATTTTTCAAGACAGGGTTTCTCTGTGTAACAGCCCAGGTTGCCCAGGAACTCACTCTGTAGACCAGGCTGGCCTTCAACTTACAGAGATTCGCCTGCCTCTGCTTCCCACGTGCTAGGATTAAATTCCTGTGTCACCACTGCTTCTCACAAGTGTTTCATCTTAAATTTTATTTTTATTTCTTTAAATCATATATATGTGTCTGTCTGTGGGCAGGTGCTCACAGAGGCTGTGGTGTCACGTCCCTGGAGATGGAGTTACTCAAGTGGTTCTAAGTGGCCTGATATGGGTGCTAGGAATTGAACTCCAGTCCTCTGGAAGGGCAGTATGTGTACTTAACCACTGCGCTATTTCTTTAGCCTCTCAAGGAATATTTCTTGGTTGCCTACTCTGTGAAGGCATTTTTCTAAGCACATGTGATATAAATAATCCAAGTACTCCTGCTTTTATATTGGCATTTGTTGTATGAGTCCTCCTCTGAAGAGATGTGACCAAATGTCTCTCCATCCTAGATAGGACACTGACGACAGAACAACAGAAACATGATTGCACTCAAGTGAAGCTTGTTGAACTAATGAGCTTTACAGAGCTGTGCAGGAACATGGATGGCTCAAAGGCAACAGCATTACTGAAAAGCCCACCCTAGCGCGGGTGACGACGACTCACAAAAGTAATATTTTGGGAAGTCCCTGCCCAGCTTGTAGAAGTCTCCTAGCCTCAGTCCTACCGTCTAGGTGTGGTCTCTTACCTTTTTGAGTTCCCTGGCCTTTTAAGTTTTGTTAGCTCTAGAGTCTTATGAGCTTCCTTCTTCCCTCCAGGATGGGGTGTTTCAGTTCAGAGGAAATAGCTACAGAGTAGCATTCACCTCTGCTGACTAACAGTAGCATTCACAATGCCCTGGGTATTCATTCAGTAGGCAGAGTTGATTGACAGCTGGATGTGGCTTACATCTGGATCATCTACTTTCCATTTATAATAATTTCTTCTCTTAGGGCCTGAAGGAAGACAATATAAGTGGTGGATTAACATATGAAGCAATTAGAAAATAACATGCAGTGTGCTTACTGTATACAATTAAGTGCTAAACTGCTCTGCATGACTGTAAGTACAACAGGGAGGTACAGGATCCAAAGCCCAGAGTACAAGGCAGCAAGCAGTCTTAGATAGGAGAAAGCTTTCCCAACATAATGGCTGTCATATATTTACTTGAGAACATTGGGCATTTATCAGGCCAGCAGTGTGCTAGGTTCTTGGGATACAAAAAGCAGTAGGATGTGGTCCTTTTTCTCAAACAGCCCACAGTCTAGTGGGAGTGGCAGAGAGAAGCACAGATAAGTTCAGTAGAACATGGACAATTTTAAGACAGAGATCTGGGTTAGGAACAAACTGAAAGGAAGCTTTACCTAGTCAAGGGGTAAAGGATGGCTCCAGGGACACACAGGGCTGACACTTCAACTGAATCTTGAAGACTTGTAGGTGTTAATTAGCGTAAGAAATTTGTGGAAAGGAGGTTTAGAAAGTAAGAAGTGGGAGCTAGTACTTGCCAGGTAGGGCTGAAGGAAACTCCAATCCCCCAAATATCTAAATATCAAAACTTAAATATCCAATCTGAATATCTAGAAATAAGCTCAACCTGGACTAGAAGAGAATTTCTGGAGCTTAGATAAAAGCCAGCATTCCTCAGGAACTTTTGGATCCCATCTGACAAAAGGAGTTATTTACCTTGTCTCTAGCAGAAGGGGACATATGGCAACCTGTGACACCTATTAGCATACCAAAGCTCATATTGGTATCACAAGTACCTATTCACATTTTAAAATCCATGCTAGCATCCTAGCCCTTCTCACCTCCTCCCCTACCTTAAACTCCCTCCAGCTCATGGGCTTCCCTCTCTCCAGCTACTCATTCTCCTTCTAACCTGTTATTCTTGCTATGTTCTCTCTCCTTGCTCTCTCTGCTCTTACTCCTCTCATGTCTCTCGATCCTCTCCCTTCTCTATCCCCTGCTATTCTCCCATCTCTTGCAGATAGCCCTGACTAGGTACAGTCTGCTGGTCATATTCAGTCTACTTCTCTCCTGCTTCAGATTCTTCCAGACTCTGGCTGTTTTCTCTCTCTCATTTCTATAATAAAAACCTTCCCCTTAACCACACCACGGAGTGGTCATGTCCTCAGTTTATACAGTACCCTCCTTTTACTGGGTGAGTCCTAGGGATTGAACTCAACAGACTTGGAGATAAGTGCCTTTACCCGTCTCCTAAAACTAACTCTTGTAGTTAATATTTATGGAGTTCTAAGTGCCAGAAAATGTGTCAAAGTTTGTTGTTGTTGTTGCTGTTTTAAGGTTTTTTAAAATTTTAATTTGTGTGTGTGTGTATGTGCATGTCGTAAGCAGTACCCTCAGAGATCATAAGAGGGCATCAGGTCCCCTGAAGCTGCAGTTACAGGCAGTTGTGAGCCACCTAACATGAGTGCTTGGAACTGAACTCAGGTCCTGTGCAAGAACGGTACACACTACTAATTGTTGAACCATTTCTCCAACCCCAAAAATTTTATGAATATAATCTCATAAGACTCTTAAAAAAGTGTTGAGAAAGCTACTCCCATAATCCTCAATTTATACATAGAGAAATGATAACCACTGAGAAGTTGACCTGAAATCACTGTGTTCAGTTCATTCTGTTCTTTGCCTCCAAGTCTTGATTATGATTCATTGGGAATATCAGATCCCTAATAAATATTATCCAGATGCAGTTTCTCAATATTCTAGTTTTATCATTATTCAGCCCTTAAAGTAATGTAGATCTATCAGCCTGGTCATGTTATATAGCCAAAAATCAAAATAAGGCCAACGCCAGGGATAGCAAAACTTATTAGTGCATCACTAAAATATGTGTTTGGGGATAATGTTAATATTACTGAATTAAGTTCCTTGGGCCTTCCAATGTTACAGATGAGCTACCTGAGATTTTCTATGTATTACACTGTAATGGCTGCCAGTCAACGACTCTCAAACTTTTATGTTTTATGTGCATCACAGCCTTACTAGATGAAGGTATAGTCCCAGAGGCTGGAGAGATGGCTCAGGAGTTAAGAGCATTGGCTGCTCTTCCACAGGACTCGGGTTTTATTCCCAGCACCCCCATGGCAGCTCATAAATAGCTGTAACTCCAGTCTCACAGGATCCATTACCCACTTCTGGCTTCCTTGGTTACCAGACATGCTTGTGGTGCACAGACCTAACATGTAGACAAAACACCCATACATGTAAAATAAAGCAATAACATTTTAAAAAGAAAAGTGTAAAAAGGAGCTTTAGGAAGCAAGAAATGATGTATGATGAAACAAAAGCTTTTATCTCTTTCACTTATCAAAAAAACTGGAAACAGTTATTTGTATTCAAAACAACAAAACTTTTTGTAAATCAGCAACTATAAAGAAAACTCTTTTTTAGTGTGTGTGTGTGTGTGTGTGTGTGTGTGTGTGTGTGTATGTTGGTACACTGCAGAAGTCAGAGAATAACTTCTAGGAGCTGGATCCCTACTACAAAAAGTTTGGCCCTAAAAATAAATTTTGTAGCCTTTGAAGCAGCTTCTTCCTTTTGTTGTCTATGGAGTTACTTAATTGCTCAACAATCTCTTCCTCTGTAAAATGGGACAAACAACACCCTCTCAGTAAACCCTCATGCCATGGGTAAGAAGAAAGGGGATATGGGCAGAAACTATTTAGCAGGTTGTCTGTTACATTGTCACTGACAGTTAAGGCATGATTTTGCAGACATCAGTACTGTACTTTTCAGTTACTTCTGCAAGTATCATCATCAGTACATTAAGTTCAGCTTCTGTGTTGATTCCACAGTGCTTTAGTGGTGTCCATGGGTCTCTAAATCATTCCTCTGGCCACAGTCACTAGTCTCTGGGCAGTGGTTATACCAGATTAAGCCTCAAATTGCCAAGCAAAGAATGTGTATCAACAACTATGTCCATTAGAAAACCCAGCTCCCAATCAGGTACCCGAAGAGCCCCATAGACTGGAAAGACTTAGAAATGTTGCGAAGCCTTGGTGATAAACTTGATGGAAAATTAAAAATGAACAACAAAAGCTAAGGGAATCACAGTTGCAGAATGCTTGGGTGCTAACACTAGTGGGGAGATAAACTAGATACTATGATAGCCAGTGAAGTACTAAATACTGTCACTTTTGTTGGAGAGGAGACATCATCTAAATCATTATCTGTCTTTGTACCCCCATAGAAACCTTGCAAATGATATTGCTCTTTTGACTGATGTAGAAATTAAGCCCAGAATGGTCAGAAATTGCCCAAGCTTTCTTTGGTAATTAGCTTCACAACAATGATTCAAATTTTCAGGCTCCTTTTCTCTTATATCACATCTTATACAGAGAAATTGCATGTTTGCTCTCAGGGACTTCTACAATATTTAACCCAAGCACTTTAAAGTTAAAAAATGAAGAAGTGGCCAGGGCGTGGTGACACACTTTATTCCCAGCACTCAGGAGTCAGAGGCAGGCAGATCTCTGTAAATTCAAGGCCATCCTGGTCTACAGAGCTAGTTCCAGAACAGCTAGGACTGTTACACAGAGAAACCTTGTCTTGAAAAAAAATGAGAAACATAAAAATGTTTGGTATAAAACCACAGCTAGATCCTGGGAGTGCAGTTTGGTGGGAGAAGAAACAAGAGCATTGGTTCAATCCCTGGCACCACAAAAAATGCAAATAGATGTTAGTTTTACCTCAATTTTCAGTTTTATTTCAAGTTCTATTTAAATTCAACCTCAATAAAAGAGGTAACACTTCTGTCATGGGTGAAAGTTCGTATTTGTTTGTGAGCCTCCTCAATGTTGCCTCCCCGACCCCACTGCCCCAGAATATACCTTCCAAGGCCCCTTTTAATCTAACAAGTAGGAGGCAATCGATGTGTTTTTGGTGAACAAATGAGTGGTCCACCCATGCTGATGAGAGCCAGACGCTCATAGGTACATAGACAAATTTAGATTACAGTCAAAACATTATACCAATTCTCCTGAACAAAAAATGGAAAGATTTCTTAACTGTGAGTTTCTTCCTTGTGAGCCTCAGTGGATGAAAGGCAGAAGGCCTGAGAAGTTTAAGGAGCCATGTATCTAGACTCACACTATTAACATCCTGAGGAGATGGCACAAAACAAGCATGCAAATAAAAAAAAACCACTGTATTTTTAGCAGGCTCCAAAGGGCTCATTTCCATGGCTCAAGAGCTGCTGGGCATGGAAGAGCAACAACAAACCAGGACAGGATATGACTGTGTCTCAGGAAAATTCTGCCTTATGTCATGAAGTATAAAAAAGACGGAAACCTTAGAAGAAGCCACACAGCAGTCAGAGCGACAGACCTAGGAAACTGTTGTTTTGAGCCAAGGAAGATGGAAGAAGATTCAGGGCTGGAAGATGGCTCAGTGGTTAGGAGCACGTGCTGCTCTTGCAGAGGCAAGTGTTCAGCCCTCAGCACCCAGAGGAGAGCTTACAACCACCTGTAAGTCCAATTTCAGGGAGTCCAATAACCTTGTCTGGCTTTGTAGGCACCAAGCACACATGTGGTGCACAATACATACAAGTAGGCAAAACACCTATACATACAATAAAAATAAATGAATCTTTAAAAAAATAACAAAAGATGAAAGTTTCAAGTCAAGTAGATGGCCCAAAGTATACAATATCACCAATATGGAAAGAAAAAAAGGGTCAAGAAATGAGGAAAAAGATGTGTCATGGGCTTTGAGCATATTTTTAGTAAACACATGACAACAGAATGAGGACTTTTCTGGATGCTTGACCTGTCCTTGAAGATCCAGATCAAAGGAATGCCTCTCAGGGATGTACTTCCTAGTTTTTTCTGGGCAGAGTCCAAAAATCCTATTGCACTAAAATCCAGTGAGCAGACTAACTCCATCTTTTAGATAAAGACACAAGTCCCACCCTCAACAAATTCTTTATTTTCATCTCTTTCATTGCCTTAGTTTTATTTAGATACACCTAAAAATATTTTATATATTTGAATTGGATAACTTAATGGGTTTGTGGGGTTTTCCTTTCATTTATTTTTTAAAATTTATTCATTCTTATTTAATGCATATGAGTATTTAGCCTGCATGTTTGTCTGTGCAGCATGTGCATGCCTAGTACCTTTGGAGGTGAGAAGAGGTCATTGGATACCCTGGAACTGAAGTTACAGGTAGTTGGGAGCCACTGTGTGGGTACTAGGAATGGAACTCAGGTCCTCTGACACAGCAGCAAGTGCTCTTAACCTCTGAGCCATCTCTCCAGCTGCACGTAATTTTTGAGTCAGGGTCTTGCTGGGTAGCCAAGGCTAGCTTGGAAATCTCAAGGTCCTCCTGCTTTGAAATCCGGAGAGCAGGGGTCACAGGTGAGCACCATCGCCCCCAGCCTCAGCTTGCTGTTTTAATTAGGAACTATGTCATGTTCCCTTTCAAAACTCTAACATCTGCCACCCAACTTGCCATTCAGAAGTGATCTGTAATGCCTAGAATAAATGACTAGAGAGTAATGGGAGGGAAAGGGCAGTGAAAGTAGGTGGATCTCTCGAGTGAAGGCAAGCTAGAGCAAGAAACTGGTGCTCCAGAACAGAGCCAGTGAATCAGAGTCCCAGAGCACGGCAGAGGTGGTGCAAAGCACAGCTCTACTTGTTGAAATCAGGACCGACAGCTCTGTCAGTCTTCACAGAAGCATAAGAAGATGGTTGTACCAGATCTTATAGCTCAGACAGTCCTTTTAAAAATAAGTCATGAAGCTGGAGCCTTTGCTGACTATGAAGTACAAAAAAGAAGCAGTAACCGAGCCTGAAGGAGAAGACCAGAAGAGTGTTGGCGGGAGTGCACTGGTGAATCAATGAGATCAGTAGGGCCTATATCCCCAGGCACTAAGCATGAAATAATAGGCTGCATCCATCAGTCATGCTAATCGGTACTGGCTACCGGACCTGGTCCCGACAATAAGTGAGTCCACTGATAACTGTCTTTGGAGCTCTGCATTTCCGTTTCCTTCTCACTGTCTAAGACACTCATTGCTAACATCTCCTGCTGTAGCCATTTGTCTTTTCCTTCCTAGACTCTAATCAGTGGGAAGGAAAAGCTGTGTCTTATTCATTATTGTGTTGTACCTTCCCCCAGTGTTTTGTACACGTCAGGCAGTGGATATCTGCCTCAGGCACGCACCTTTATCACATCGTACTGTATTGGTTTACTTGATGGTCTCAGTATTTTCACCCTGAACTCAATGGGCTTGTGTTGGATTCATCTTCGTTTTCTCTCAGTTTGGAACTTAGTTTTGCAAGCTTTTATTGACTTAAACTTTGTTTAAATAAGTGCATGAAAGAAACAATTAAAGGCAGTAAAATGTGGGCTGGGGGTCAAATAAAAAGACCACACACTGTTTAGCCACTGCATTTTCTCTTACATATTCATCTGTGTCATTGTGGCATCAAGCCTGTAAAAGTTGGTGGAGGACCTATGATTTACATACAGTTTAAATGGAATACACATTGTGGATCTTCTTATGCAAATCTCCAGTCACTCCCTGGAGAGTAACTGGAGGCAAAGGGCAGTGGAAGTAGATGTATCTTTTAAGAGTGATGACAAGCTAGAGCAAAGCACCTCATGCCCCAGAGCAGAGCCAGGGAATCAGAGTTCCAGAGCATGGAGGGATGTGATAAAAAGCACAGTTCTACATTCAGAAATCAGGACAGACAGCTCAGAGCCAGAGCTCGAGAAAGGTTCCTTGTAGCTAAATGATTGATTTGTAGGCCGTCATTGGGTGCCATTTGAACGAATCAGTTTTAGACCACTATGGTTACTGTTTTCTTGGGCGTTGAAATTTAAGGCTGACCTTGAAAGGAAAAAAAAAATTAAAAATTGATAAAACACTATGTAAAAAGCATTGGATCCAGAATGTAAATCCACCCCCATGGCAGGAAAAATGGCTACATGAAAGACATCTTTAAAGGTTCACTGGTTTGTTAGTGATATTTTCGTTTCTTTTTAAAAATGGTTTTCCCTCGATGAGACTAGCAGAAAATAACAAAAGTTGACCATCGTGATAAGGTATACTATGTCCCCAGGCATTATTCTCTTGTGATTTGCATATGTTAACTTGTTTCTCACAATCTTTTGAGAGGGATACCATTATGTTCTCCATTTTAGAATTGTCAAGTCTGAGGGACCAGAGGTAGTACACCGTGATCAAGGTCATGGAGCTAGAAGTGAGGGAGCTGAGATTCAGTCCAGAATATGGCTCCAATATGCCTAAGAAGAGCGCTGCTTTAGGTATTTGGTTCATCTGTGTGGGTTATAAAGAAAATCACTCATCTGTTTTGATTATGACAACCCCAGCATTTACAGAGAACCAGCTATACACCAGGGACTGTAATACATGCTTCAGCTGCATCCTTATTCTTCCTCACAATAAACTTGGGAGGTATTTCATCCTATTCTCCAAGACCAAAAAAAACGAAAAAAATTAAGGTTGAGTGATTAAAACGATTGGCCCGAGGATTGCCGTGCAAACAGGCAAATTGCACTGGAAGCTCTGTCTTTGCTAGCAGTGAAATCAGGCGAAAGAAGGACCCCACAGGGATGCCAGGAGAGTACAATGAAATAATGGATGTAAAAAGGCCTCGATGAACAAGTGCAAGGGCTAAGGCCTGTACATTTGAGTCATTGGAAAACCGGTTCCCCAAGACCTGGTCTTAGGCTTTTTGGCCCCAACCCAGCGCCTTCTCTTCCCAGTGCCCAGCTTTCTCTTCAAATCTCTTTCTCGGTCTCCTCTGATCCTGCCCCCAAAGCCTCAGCCGAGCGGCAGAACGGAGAATAGAAGGTACGCGCGCGAGCAGGAGGCGGGGCCGCCGCCCCGAGCTTTTCGAGGGGCTGGTCTGCGCGCTTGCGCTGTACTTCGGCGGCTTCAACCGCCCCGGCTCGGTGGCCAATCAGAGTCCCCGGCGCGCTCGAGACGTCTTAACGTCCTGTGGGTCGTGTGCGTGCGGAGGGAGGTAACGTAAGGGCGCTCGGCGAGCCCGTCTCTCCTCGAATGAAAGGAAACAACCCCCGGCGACAGAGCCCCGCTCTTCGGCAGTGCCGGAGAACCGACGCCCGCCTTCCTTGCCTCCCCTCGTGGGCGCTGTCCTCCCGTTGCCCTCCCGTGGGCCACGCTGGTGAGTTCCCCGCGGGAGCTAAGGGCCCCCCATTCTCTATCTGGCGGGAGAAGACGAGGAGGATGGCGGTGGCCAGGCCGCCGCCCCTGCCCGTTGTTATGGGGGGACTCGCGGTGGTCTCCTTCATTGTCAGGGACCCCCAGAGGCGCCGCGCATTGTCGGTGCTCGCTGCAGAGGCTGGCGACCTAGTGCCTCGGGTGCGCTGAGGGACATGCTAGGCGGCAGCCTGGACTTCGGGGGAGGGGGCTTCACATTAGAGGAGGGAAAAACTGGGATGGGGGAATTAAAAAACTCTATGCTGTTGCTTAGATCGTTTTAGGGGTAAGGAGGGTAACTCCTAGTCTTGAAGTGTAAGAGAAAAAAAATGGTTAAGATGGCATGAGGGTGAGCCTTACGGAATGAGGGGGAGAAAAAGAAAAACTCCCGGGCGAGGGGAATCGGGTGAAAGTGATGGGTAAGGAGATGCTTTGGAGTAAGATCCTTAGAGGACGAACTCCTGGGGAAGGGAGGGGTAGGAAGAAAGTGGTATGATGATATTTTCCTGAATTCCAGAGACTTGGCCAAGGACAATCGATGGGGGTACCCTCGACTTTCTGGCTGAAAGGAACCTGCCGAAGTGTTGGAAAGGATAGTTTTTCGAGTTTATCCAGCGCCTTGGTTAGAGGGAGATCTAGGAGTCTAGTGTGTGATTGGGGAATAAATAACGGAGAGAGTCCGCTCTATTTCGTATCTGGTCCTTTATTACATGAGCGAACAGCACGACGTTCTCTTGCAATTTCTATTCGTTTCGATAGTCTGCGTGAAAGTGGAAAACAGATCTTTTGATCTTTGAAAAGCCTTTAATTTTCCTCTGGTTCCTACGTAATATCGGGTCTTATTCATACGGTTCAAATTTTTTCACTACCCTTTGGCTTGAAACAACTGGAAAATTCCTTTAGTTTCCTTTTGAATAACCGCAAAAAGCAGTGCGAAGCATGTAATAATATCGTGCAACCAAATTCAGGTGCCCTTCCGGTACATCTCTTATTCATTTATATCTCTCTTCTGTAACTTTCCTGATAGAAAGGCTGTGTTATCTTTGGAAGATCACGCTTCTAGCTGTACATTTCAACTGGCTTGCATGCGGAAGGGTTTTCATCTTCCGGAACTGCAGTTTTTGTTTTGTTTTATTTGTTTTTTTTTTTTCTTGTGGAAAACGTTCTTTTCAGATACTAGCCATTGAATGAGCTCTGCAGTTGGTTCTCGAATGCCCTCCTTGGTTGTCCAGGTGATTTTCTACCTCGGTGCTTCACTGTATCTTGAAAAATCGGAAATGCATTCATTGTTTCAGCTGTGTTTTTCAGACGTTTAACAGTTTCCCATAAAGATGTTGCTGTCTCTTTCTGCTTTAGACATTATCTTTCTTTAAAGGGAAAGGTCTCATTGTCGGGGTAAAGTATTAAACTTTGAGTTTTGCCTGCTCTTGAAAATCTTTAAATTAAAATGAAAGTGCTAAATAGCTGTGGATGATTGTAAAACCTATAGCAGTGATGCTTGAATGTCCTTATTCTGTTTAACCCGAGACCACAAATGTGACAGCAGTAGATAAAAATCTGTATTTTTATGATAGACAGTTTTGCTAGGCGTCATTGTTTCCATGATGGTCTCTGCTGCTGCATGTTTTATAAGGCAGATGTAAAAAAATCAGCAAGCTATGCATACATGCATTATTTGAATTTTAATGGAAAAATCCAGTTAGTCATTACATAGCAGGGCAAAAAATTAATCGTTTGTTGTACATTCATGTGTTTATGCTCACTTGACCAACAAAATATAAACTAATTACCAGGAAATACATGAATATTTGAAAATGCAAAATTAAGTATATTTTTTGTTCTCTTTTAGATTTTGGAATCTTTAATACCTAGAAAAGCAGGTTCTGAAAATTAAGATGAACAATGTACCTGTTTATTAGTGAAAAGAGGCAATATTTAATAAGGATAGAATGGGGGGGGTACCATTTCAGATTAATTTTGGGAATAAAGAGTGATTTTTCCCTCTAGGAATTTTGCTTATCTTAAGTCAGTTTTTTTTTTTAAAGCCAGTGCTAGGATTGTATAGACACGGCACATTAAAGATGTCTATGAAGATTAAATTTATAATGTACCATCCTTTCAGCTGGCCTGGATGACCTGGAGAATGCTGAATACATCATGGTGACTTCACAGTGCCTATTATTCCTTGCATGGTAGTAAAGGAAACTCATTTGGAACTCCAGTAGCATATCTGGGTGCTATTTATGAATCTTGGCATTTTTGCATAGCTCTAAAAACTGGAGCAGCTATATTTTTCATACAGCAACTGGACACGTACTTGCCTGAACAAATGCAAACACACTTCCCCTTTTGTTTCTTTTGTTTCTCTGTTGTCCTTTTTTTAATACTAAAAGATTTGCTACCTATTTTCAGTCAGTTTCACAGTTTCTAGCCAGGGTTCTGAAATCAGTATATTGAGAAGTACCCCATGGCACTTGGGAGACTGAGGGATTTAAAATTATAGATAGCATTAGGAGTTGGTTAAACCATCAAAGCAGAGACGTCAAGACCTTTGAAGTCTTGTTCAAAAGAGAATACTGGATGTAAATTAATGAGAAGAAATGTTTTCTTTGTGGCTTCCCATTACATTACATGGAGATGAGCCACGTTGAATAGTTCTGAGTGGTTGTAGATCCCGCATCACCTTGCTGCTACTGCTGCTGCTGGTGAACAGATGCTTCTCAGAAAGCTAACGACTGAGTTAGTGAGCCAAGTCTCTAAGCACAATGTCACGAAAATGTTCAAATCTATGTAAGTGGCAATTCAATAAGCGAATTTGAAGACAGAAGTTTGAGATTCTATTGATTGTGATGTATGTTATGGCAACCTGAGCCTGAGCTGCTTACTCCCATTAATGGGATGAATTATACAAATCAAAACACTGATTTGAAATTTGTTGAGTTGGTGGCATTGAATGATCTGTGTTGAGAACGATGATGCAAATCTGTAGACTTCTGTGTTACAGCTTTTCTTCCCTTTTTTGGTTTGACTGCACAACCTATAATTATAATTTGATCAAATGCAAGGCTCATTCAGAAGAATTTCCTTCCACTGCACAGTATTGCTAACTTATGTAGAGAAGTTATTGCATGTAGAAGACCACTGTTGGTTTGGCTTTTAATAAGCAGACTTAGGATAAATCTCAGTCAAATAAAGTGGTTTAGTAAATATTAGGGTCCTAATGGCTGCATTTTATGGTACAATATTAGCTTTATTATTTCATTACATGGCAAAAGGAACAGGATAGCAAGAATCTGAGCTCATAAACATGATTTTCTGAAATTTGAATCATTTCGAGTTTTAAAAATAATTGTTTCAAAGTTATACTTAATTTTATTTCTAATACTTTATCAGTATGTGAACTGGAAGAAATTAAGCAATTAAAGAATTCGGTTCTCTCAATATTTTATAGTTTTCTTTGTAGTTTAAATTGTTCTTAGATCTTTATCATTCTATTTCCTTGATGGCCATCTACTTATACTTGAAAAATTATTTTTACTATTTATTAGAGGATGATTCAATTTTGTAATTTTGGTTTTCTGTGTGCTTTTTGAGACAGGGTGTCAGTTTGTAACCCAGAGGGACCTCAGACTCACCTTGTGGTCCAGGCTGGCCTCATAATCTTTTGCCTGAAATTCCTAAATGCTGAGATTATAGCCATGCACCACTGTATGTAGTAGCTAAGCTACACATTCTTATCCACACAAAAGTACTTTTATTCACATATCTCCTAATTTGAATTCATTTTGATTTCTCTCACTCTAGATTTGATTTCATTTTCTACTTCTCTCTTTTAATATGTATTATATCTCGAAGGCATCTTGGTTTTAGTATATATCTATACTAATGTTTAAGTAACTATATTAAAACGTAGGTCAGACATTAAACTACTTGCATGGAATTGTATAAGTGTTAAATCAAATTAACCATTTTGTTGCCATTCTTCTTCTCTGTAGCATTTCTTGAGGCTTAAAGTGGCATTCTATAAGCAGTTTAAAAATCATGTCAAGCTCAATTGAACAGAAAAAAGCCTCTACAAGACAACGCAAATGTGGCTTTTGTAAGTCAAATAGAGACAAGGAGTGTGGCCAGTTACTAATATCTGAAAACCAGAAGGTGGCAGCACACCATAAATGCATGGTGAGTATGTTGGCATCAATCAATAGACTTCAAAACCATTCCTGAGAGAGAATCTTAATAACACATTAGTATTACTGAATATGAAGGCAAAAAATGCTGTTAAAATTTTAAGAAATGCGTTAACACTATGCTATGTCATTTTAATAGAAAATTCATTTTTATGTTTAATATCTTACTCATTGTCTTGATGTAATTATATATGAACCCTAATGATTTCAAATGTTATTTATAGCTTTTTTCGTCTGCTTTGGTGTCATCACACTCCGATAATGAGAGTCTTGGTGGATTTTCTATTGAAGATGTCCAAAAGGAAATTAAAAGGGGCACAAAGCTGGTAAGTTGATTTTGTGCCTCTTGAACACTAAACATTATTTTAAACTCACAAAGAAGGAAATTACTTATTTTAAAGTGTATTACTTTGTAAATTTTATATAATTTTAAATTGTTAGTTCTTTATTTTCTAGCCAGTAAAATCCAAAGCTTGATTTGTTTACAACTCAAGAAAAAGGAATGAATCAATATCTGTACTATTGAAATATTTCTTCTCAAAAGGAAAATCTTGTTAAAGTCTGTGATCACATAAAAAAAACAAATAATTTGCTTAATTTGCATGTATCATGTTTAGAATCTTCACTCAAATGCATTTTTCATAATTCTGGTATGTCTTCCTTTTTCATCATAAAATTAGTATGGGTCATCACAAACTAAGATGACAGTGCCTCCTCAGCAGGAAAATGATAACTCTTGCTAACAAAATATTGTTCTGTGGTTTGGCTGTATGACACAGCATTTATGACTTTGGATAACTTTTGGTGAATTTTCCAGTTTTTCCGAAGCTGCGCTAAAGTTATGTTCCTGTAGTTATCTTCACCACCAATAACCAGATTGGCAAGAGGTTATATTGCTCCTTGGGAAAAGTAGCTTCATCTCCATTGGTATTTACAACACATGACTTACCACGCAACATTTAATTGATAGATTTCTTTTCATTTGGCTGTTTCTCTTGCTTGAGCTCTTTATTGAAATTATATCCATTGTTGTAGTAAGATCTTAACTGTGAACATATCTTATTATTCCAGCCCTAAACTGTATGTAATAATAGAAAAGATCTTTTTTTTAAAATGTGATTTTTCTTTGGTGGTTTTATATTACTTCGTAACTGTAGTGTGCTGATTTTTTTAAGAAACAGAACACTTACGTTTTTATTTCCTGGTCCTTAAAAAAAATTCAGATGCAACAAGAGAATGCTATTTACTTGAAAGTAGTGTTGTAAACCTTATTGCTTCATTTATTCCTTGTCATTATAAGTAAAACCCCTTCCTGTTCTTGATGTGTTAAGAGTTTGCACTACTTAATATGCCTCCTGTAGTCAGTCAGAGCAGGTCTGGTATTGGGCCCCCGCTATTGAAATAGTATTAAGAAGCTCAGTGCCTTAGATTCAATGCATTTGAACCTGTTTGTAAAGAAAATACCAGAACTTGATACAAGGTTTCCTATTAGGAACTCTTTCGTTTTGAATGTTACAAAGTGGGGTGTTAATTTCCCCCCAGGTATAGTGTGCTATAAATAACTCAACTTGCTCCTTGATCTAGTGAGTGGAATAATATTGAGGGTTAAAAGCCCAGAAATAGTAATAGACTTGGGCTTGGATCCCAGCTTGTCACTAACTGGGTGACTCTGAATATGTTATTTACTTCCCAGCCATGTATTCTTGTTCAAGGGATAATGAGCATACTTGCCCCGCAGAGTTGTTATTGGAAATAAAAGAGAATATACAGGACTAAGTATGGTGCTTAGCACAGAGTTAAAACTTGATAAATGGTAGCCACCTCTGTAATTACTCCTTATAGATAAAGTAAGATTCTGCTAATGTCATTGAAGACTTATGAAAGTATGCTAGGCACACAAGTCATGAGATCAAATATTTTTTGGTGCTTGAGATTGAACCACGGTGTCAAAAATGCTAAGAATATGCTTTCCTACTAAGCTACTCCTCCAACCCTGTGGCCTTTTTTTTTCTGGATAATTACCACAAACACATTGTTACTTTAGACAAGTCATTAACTTACTTGACTTTTTGCCACCTATCAGTAGATACTGTTTTATCATCACATACTAAACATCAATGACAAAAATTATTATAAAAGGTAGAAAGATTTCCCATAGGCTGGTGAGATGGGTCACTGATAGAACACTTCTCAAGCTTGCACACTGTTGCCAAGCACTAACTCACTAAGAGCTAGGACTTGTTTCAAAAGCTACTTGACACCATGGACATCTTGAATTGTGGAATAGTTACAAAAGAGGAGTGTGTCAGAGCCTAGAATGTTTTCTTCTTCCTTCATCTAAAGTGTTAGAATTTAAATTACTTATATAGTGAATTGGAGAGCAGCATTTATGTTTCACT
>LZPO01066277.1:57310-71971 GCA_001675575.1 Neotoma lepida
TTTTTTGGTTTTTCGAGACAAGGTTTCTCTGTGTAGCTTTGGAGCCTTTCCTGGAACTCACTCGGTAGCCCAGGCTGGCCTTGAACTCACAGAGATCTGCCTGTCTCTGCCTCCCGAGTGCTGGGATTAAAGTTGTGCGTCACCACTTACCAGCTTATTGCTTTCTTTCTGATGAGGTAATGCCAAGTAATCAAAATTCTTGATTTTATTTGTCTTTGCTTTTCCCGGTGTAGGTTTGTCTAAACAATAAAAAGACCACAAATCAAGTAGGAAAGAATAAGAATTGAAGAGTTCTATATATGTAAACTACATATAAATCAAGTAACTGGTGTTCCCACTCAGCTTTTTAATGCATTTGCTCCTGTGAGCCATTTTGCCATGGCTCCAGTGCATATGCATTGTGAGATGAAAAGGGTCATGATGAATACCCACTGAAAACAATCAAAAGCAGGAGCCCAGGCTCCTGAGTGCATTCATGGCAGATTTCAGGCAGTGCCTGATGTTGCTTCCAAAAGTGTTCATTTGCCCCATGGAAGCGGGGCAGACTCAGGGCTTGAGATGAACGGGTGCAGGTGGCTGGATGGGAGTCTTGCAAAGGTGGGAATACTCGGGAGAGTAAGAGGTGCAGGGATGTGATTCCTTGCAGCCATAGGCAGTTTTTCATGACTTCCATATCAGCTTCAAGGATCAGAGGGAAAGCTATTTTGTATGAACATGCTCATTTGTTTTCCATTATCTTAAATATATAGGCCCAAGATATATGACGAGAAAAAGAAAAAACCAGTTTTGTAGTTTAGTTATTGATTTTTCCACAACTTCCAGTTCTTATTGAAGACAAATAAAAGCACCACACCTGTACCCTGTGCCAGCTATGTTTTTGTTGTTGTTTTTGGGTCAGGGTCTCCTGTGTCCCAGGCAGACTTCAGACTTACTGTATAGTTGAGGATGACCTTGATTCCTAATCCTCCTGACTCCTCTTCCCAGGTGTTGGGATATTATTGGTATATGCTACACTCACCTGTAAAATTTATCCTTAATTGTCCAGCCATATAGAAAAAAAATGTAATTTCCAAGTAAAGTTATTAGTTACCATTGCTTTTTTGAATTTCTCATGAGGAGACATGTGAGTGTGGTATTTGAAGAATGTATTTTTTTTTTCGAGACAGGGTTTCTTTGCGTAGCTTTGGTGCATTTCCTGGAACTCACTCGGTAGCCCAGGCTGGCCTCGAACTCACAGAGATCCGCCTGCCTCTGTCTCCCGAGTGCTGGGATTAAAGGTGTGTGCCACTACCGCCTGGCTTGAAGAATGTATTCTTTCTGAAGCTCCTTGGTGAGATCACTAAGATCTACACTGATTGTTACTTTTACTAATTGGTACCTGTGTCAGATAGAATCCAAGAGGTCATGTAGTTCACCTTTCTTACCCCTAGGCAAGATTACCTAAGTCACCCAAAATGATATGCTCCTCCGCTCTGTTCTGGTGTTAGGAAATTGTAATTCTACTCAGGTCACGTGAAATAAAACAGCAATATGTTTTTGAAACTCATCCCTCTATAATTCAAGTGTATCTTTTAATTTCTGTCTCCATTAAAGAAGTATTTAGGATTTTTCCCTCCCTTTACTTAAAAAGACTCCTTCCTATACACAATGGCCATCCTCACATGATTCCCAAACTTGCCTATTTTCAAATGAGAATTTTCAGTCACACACCTATGAACTCCTTTGAATGTTTTATACTTTTTCTAGTAGTAGAACTAGCTGACACTTATTAAGTACTCAATATGTGCTAAGGACTAGGCAGACTATTTTAAATACATGATCCTAATTAGTCCTCACAATCATACTGCAAGAAAGGGAAGTACTCATTTTTGCCTTATACAAAAGGAAACAGGCTCAGAGAAGTAAAGTAACCTGAGTGTCTATGGTCATATAGCTAGCATGTGCCAGACTTAAGATTTGAATCCAGGGACAGCACTCGTAATCAGCAGGTTATACCAGCTGTCCTTTTAAGCTGCTTCACCTCAAATCACACTTTAATAAAGTATGATAGTTTTCTAATAAAGATTGCTGATTTTAGGACACACTCAGACTCCTGTTGCTTAATATAGTCTATCAGTAGCATTATCTTGCTTCCTGTTAGGACAGAACCTTATACACATCCTGGGTAAAAATGGTATATTCTTACATGGGAGATATTTTTTGTAGGCTCTGACCATAAGACATTCTGTAGTCTTTACTCAGTAGCAAGGGAGTGTGTGGCACTGCAGAGGTAGGGTGTCTATATTTATGATCTAAATAGATAACTCCTAGTGTGTGTGTTCCTTCTTTTGGGGGAGGACTCTTCCCTATTTAAAAGGTTAAGACTTCTTTCTAGAGATAGGTGTAGGAATGAATGGAGGAAATGCTGGGAGCTTTACCACATTAGAGCTTTACCATTGGTCACAAGGTTTTTTAACATTTAAGAATAAGGAAAGGCAAAGAGGATTTTTCTGGAGACAAGTTATATACAATAGGCACTGTGAAGAATGAAGCACAGTGTTTGCAATTTACTTGCCTGTTCTATGTAGATGCCCTGCAGGCATCTCAAACTCAACCTGTCCAAACCGGTATTTATAACCTTCCGTCCTGAAATCTGATTCTTTTAGAATCCCTTGCTTTCAACCCTTCCTTCCACATCTGTTATGTAGATTCTGTTTCTGAGTAGACTTTGTCTTTTCTTTCTTACTGCTACCCTGTATCAAACTTTCATCTTCTCATTTTCTAGTAAACATACCACTGGTACTTGCTTAACTGCTTTTAACAGCTACTGCCAGGCTTGTGAGATGGTTCAGCTCTGGTAAAGGTGCTTGCCACCAAGTCTGACAACCTGAGTTCGATCCCCGGGAACCACATGGTGGAAGGTGAGAACCAATCATTCCTGCAAGTCGTTCTCTGACATTGGCCTGTGTGTGTGTGTCTGTGTGTGTGTGTCTGTGCATACATACACATATTTAATTTTTAAAAAAGCTAATGTTACTCTGCAAACTACCCAGAGACATTGAGCAATTCTGTCTTAATGTGCCTTTCCCAGTCTCTTCTCTCCTTTCTTGGGTTTTCAGACATCCCCTCTATGCTTCTCTTCACTGCTACTTCACAAAAGTTCTTTTTGTGTGGCCCAGATCAAACTCATGCTTGTCTCTGCCATATAGTACAGCATGGCATGCTTTGTAGTCAGAACACGTGAGCAAGCTTTTCTTCCATGGTGAACTGTGGGCTCCAAGCGAGTTGAGACTGTGTTCTCCTTGCCTAGTGTAGCATCACATGGGCATAACACATGGAAACATTTAGCATAGTGCTTTAAGTCTTTGTGTTCTGTTCTATTCTAATAAGTAAGTGGGCACTGATCAGTCCTTGCATCTCAGAGAGGAATGGGTTTGTATTGGAGAAAGTGGGAAGCCTTTAATAATGGGCTAGGTTTAAACTGGAAGTTCTGATATAACATAAAAATTCCTGATTTGGTTAATCATTGTTGTTGTGTTGTTTGAGGCTTTGATGTTTTGGAAGGGGAGTAGAAAAATTAGCCTGGTTATTTCTTCAGTATAGTGGAGAACTATGTATATACCTCAAATATGACGATTTTCATATCTCTTCAACCTTTACTCACTCAGTGTGGTGGTATTTCTGTTGTATTCGTGGGCATTATATTTGTCATGTAAACCTTAAATTTTATCTTTATATGTGTTTATCAAATATTTAAGATCCTACTAAAAGCTAGATACTTTGGATATAGACATGAAATAAATTACTCTTAAAAGTAAAGAATGGCATGGGAGAGCTGGGAAAGAAGACCACAGCTAATTTACCTGAGAAGTCAGAAGGCTGTGTGGAAAAAGACATTTGAGCCTGTATGGTAACCTGCATATGTAATTCCAGGACTCACGAAGCTGAGGCAGGAAGAGGATCTGAGTTCCAGGCAAGCTTGGACTACAGAGGAAAACCTTTTCCCACAAAAAGGTGGTCTTATGAAATGTGTTCCACCAGGAGAGCGATACTGTGAAAGTCACAGATGGAAGGGAAAGTTTCAAGGGAGAAGTGTTTGAAATTATTAAATGAGTGCAACATGCCAGTGCTGCTTAAGTAGTGTGTGTGACTTGTTTAGCATTTGATAAAGACTGAATGGAGGAAGATGCCCCCACTTGGTTTTTGCATACAGAAACAGAAGGTTTTGGGTGACTGTTGATGGTACCTAAATTCTTATAACACTGATCCCTCACCAGCTTGAATAAATCAGAAAAGGGGTGGTTTTCAGACAGGCACATTTTGGCTTTTATAAGATAGGGTCTTACTATATAGTCCAGACTGGCTTTGAACTTGCAGTTCGCAACATCCTGAGTGCTAGGAGCACAGGTGTCTGCTACAAGACAAACTTTTTCTCTAAAAGACCAGATAATAAATTTGTGAAGCTTACCCCCAGCTATGTGGACTTAATTGTAATCAAAGACAATACTGAAAAAAATGGTTATGGCTGTACTCCAATTAAACTTCATTTACAAAACCCAGAAGTAGACTATGTTGGACTCACAGGACATCTGCCTATAGGGTATTTGAGGAGGAAAAGGTCAGTTTTCATCAAGAAGATTTTTCACTTCATCTCTATAACTATATGTACATGCGTTAGGAATGTATTCATGCTAGTGGGAATTCTTTTAAAAAGCCAGTTATAGCATGGAGTTAATTTTAATGTCTGTAGATATTTTACCAGAAATTTATATTAAAGTGAACTTTGCATTTGGGGTGGATTAAGTAGAATAAGCAGTGATGGAGAAAACTGTGTCTTTGGCTATTATGGAAATGCATTTATTTAAATGCAGTCTTTTTCTTTGCCTTCATTTAGTATGCTTTATAATTGGGAACACTGTAACTTTATGTCATATAATTCTCATTTGTGTTTGCTAATGGAGAAGAGCCAAAAGCAATAATGTAAAAGCAGAGCTTGAGGAGGTGTGGCTCGGTGGTAGGTTGTTTGTGCAGCATATTCAAGGCTCTGGGTTCTATCCTCAGAACTGCAAAAACAACTGAACGGTAATGTCAAATAATTTCTCTGTGCTTTAGGGGACTGTCTTGGTGCTTACTTGAGTGTGGCTATGTTTTTGGCATTCTTCACAGATTAAATATAGCAAGCAGCCTCGCAGTTCACAGGATTCTCAGCTGCAAAGACCCATAGCTGGGAAGAATCTAAACGAAAAGGTCTGCACTTCCCAAATGTCTGAACTTTTCCATTGAACAAAGGGAGAGAAGAAACTTCAAATGCTCTAATGAGAATCTGTTTTTCTTATCAGACATGATTCGGGTAATTGGATAGAGCATAAGGTCAGAGGCTTAGGTTAGGTTAGGCAAGAACTTCATAGACTGAGTTTATTGTCCTCTGTTTCCATTAGTCTGTCCTCAGGTAAAAACGGAACAAGTGATCTTCATTGACCCTAAGATTTTGAGGCAGCTGGAATTTAAAGTCCAAATCTTGTCTTGTAAGCAACTTGTCATTTTCAAGGATTTGACAGTGTTCAGATTTTATTGATTTTTTTCAGCTTCCCTTCAGACCTTCTAAGCAAGTTTTTATGTGTGATCTTCAAAAACACTGTTTTTGAAAACAGGAGTAAAGCTCTAAGATGACATGGAAACAGTTTTGAGTTCATGCTGCACCCTCCCTGGCAGTGGTATTCTTTTAAAAAAATTTTAACAAGTAATTTGGTGACTGTCAACTAACTAGATAAGCCAGAGGGTACTCTTGTCTGTTGGATATGTGAGGTATTATTCTAAATCTAAACTATGGCCCTGGAGATAGACAACATTATCAAGGCATTTCTGACTATTTGCCCCAACTGTACTGTCCTGCTTTCTGTTTTTTATGGGAGATCATGTTATTACAGCCAAAAGAAGGAGCCAGGCCCCTGTAAGTTGAGCTTGTCTCTTGTGAAAATATACTAGATAGGGTGTCCCTTTCTTGAGGTGCTTTTGACAATTTTTGTCTTTGCGTTACAGGCTTAGGACCATGGCTGCTTTTCACATCTTCTTTTGCATTTTTCTGTTATTCAAAGCAGTTTTCTGAAGTGAGTGTCTCCAATGCTGTTAACAATATTGCACTGCTGTGAATATGTGTCTATGCCAGGAATGGCTCTGCTGCATTTGAGCTGTATGGAGCTGTGCTATAAGGGTTTCTGTGTAGCCACTTGATTCTAGCTTTTCCACAGACACTTTCTTTTTCTGCCTATCCATGAAGTTGGCAAGTTCATTTTCATTTTCCTCTCCACAGCTACTGAGAAAAGAGTCTTTTTCCTTTTGATCTTTTAAGACTTTGTGGAAACTCAGTTTCATTCTTGGCCTTGTTCAGTTGACTGAAGCGCAGGTATGCTCCACTGTCTGCTTCCTATGGTAGTCCAGCCAAGTCTTACTCCTCTGAGTTCTTTGTGTGTCCTCTCATGCATGACTTAATTCCTCTTTCATCTTTGGGTCACCTCCTTGAGACTTGTTTCTGTGGTACAGCTTAACCTACGTTAGCATAGCAGAACTTTTGGCTGTTACCATGGCTTCTGACCATACTGTGGAAAGGGTGTGCAATTACCTATGATAGGACAGGACCTCTTTTTCCAAACTCTTCAACTTTGAATTTGGAGATTCATAATTGAGATTTATCAGGTCTTCTAGGAGCAAGCTCAAGAGGGGGGTAAAAGAAAAGCAGGATCAGTGACAATGTGTTTGCCTTTTAAAAACAAGAACATGGAATAGGATACAAGCAGAGTAAGCTGAGAGTAAGCTGATTTAGCAGAGTAAGCTAAATCAACATTTAGACATATACATTGGGGAAAAAATTATCTCTCAAGAAAATATTTGGTAGGTAGGTCAGCCCCTTTTTTGAGGAGGGAAAGGACACCATTGTTCTTGAAAAACATGTTCCTGACACATTAGTTTTCATTTTCCCACATTTGAAGGTGCCAGGGATACAGTGAAAGCATGATGAAAATGGCAGCTGACAGTCTTCTTCTGGAGGACAAATCATGGGAAAGACTGGCAAACTGCAGAGCAAATGTTTTCTGTAAAGGCAGATACTGGGTACCAGTGCTAGGTCCATCTGACATACCTTGCTGTGATGGTGACGGTGGTGATGGTGGGGTCTTTTTGTCTGTTGAGACAGGGTCTCACTTTGTAGCCCTAGCTGGCTTGGAACTCACAGACATCTGCCTGCCCCTGCTTCTACCTCCTTGGTGCTGAGATTAAAGGCATGTGCCACCATGCCCATCCCTCTTTTAAATTAATTTTTCTTTAGTCTTTGAACACTTTGTACATTTATGAAATTCATTTGTATCATATCCATTGACCATTACCTCCCTCCAACTCCTCCTAATGTCCCTCACCTTGTCACTCTGCTAACTTCATGTCCTTTTTCTTTTGTTATTACTACCCCCCGGAGTCCTATTATTGCTGCCCGTATGTGCATGTGTATGAGGACAGCCACCGAGTTATAGGGAAACCTATCAGTAGCCAAGTCCCCCAAAAAGGACAGTGGCTATCTCTTCCTTTGTAATTCTTTTTTAAGAAAAGCTCTCCTTTTTGTTTCTATTTGCCATAGCATTTCAGAAATGGTTCTACCTACCTATCTTCTTTCCTAGATTCTTTAATTATGATGTTTATCTTTAAGCTCTCATTCTTGTTTCTAGGAGGGTAATCTGTTCCTCCCTACAGTCTGTGTTCTTTTAACTGAATTGTCCTCAATTTCACTTTTTCCAGTCCCGGATCATACAGTAAGTTATTTTTTTGTATGTGTATGTCGAGGGTGGAGGGTGGGTAGGTGGGTATGGGTGTGTATTGGTGTATGTGGATGTGTGTGGTTTTGCTTGTTTTAATGTGTGTGAGTGTTGTGCATGTGTTGTGTAATGCCCTCATAGGTCGGAAGAGAATGTTGGATCTCCTGGAAGCGGAGTTACAGATTGTTGTGACTTACTGTGTGGGTCCTGAGAACTGAACCTGGGTCTTCTGCAAGAGCAACAAGTGCTCTTATCCAGGGAACCATCTCTCTAGCCACTGTTTCTGAGTAAACGCTGAACTCAAGTTGCCATCAAACTTGAAATTGCTTCAGTTTCCAGAGTTCTGCTATTAAAAGTATATGCCTACATCCAGTTCATTATTATTTTTAGAAACACCTGAAGATAAATAGGTAAAGTCTTCATTTTCTAAGTTGTATGTGTGTGTGTGTAAGGTATTCCAATCTTCAATTACAGAATTAACAAATTAACAAACACAATTAGCAAAAACAAATTTATTGAGCACTCTTAGTTTTCAGTGGGAGAGTGCTTGCCTACCATGCACAAAGGCCTGGGGTCCTTCTCTTAGTGTTACAAACAAATAATATAGAAGATAAAATCTATCCATTTAGAAAAAATAGCCAAATAGGTAGCACAATTGTAAGAACTAAGATGAAGCTGCTATGTACCCTGTCCCGTAGGAGTTCAGGGAAAAGAATTGTTGCAGATGTTGGGCTATAGCATAGATGATTAGGACAATACAGTGAGAGGCATTATGAGTGTATGCCTAAAATCCTGGCATTTGGGAAGCTGACACAGGATTGAAGGCTAGACTATGCTACATAGTAGGATCTTATCTCAAAAAGTAAAACAAGTGGAATGAGAGATGGCTCAATGGTTAAGAACACTGTCTGTTCTTCCAGAGGACCAGGATTCAATTCCCAGAATCCACATGGTGGCTCACAACTAAATGTAATTCCAGTTTCAAGGGATCCGATGCCCTCTTCTAGCCTCCATGGGCACACAAATACCTGTACACATAAAAAATAAGGAAAAATAAATTTTTAAAGTATTAAATACCCTCTCCCCCAAAATCCAAAACCCCAAAGAAATTCTATTCCTTATCTTGACAAGTATTTTCTCCTCTAAAATATTTTTGTTGATATTTTGTCCTATTCTTCATTGAATGGAACTGACAACAAAATAGACTTTTGATTGCTTTAAAAATACGATCTTCCTATGTTGCTGAAGTTGGTTATTTATGAAATTGGTTTCTGTTACCATAGCAGCTTAAACTACTTACTTTCGACAAATCTGAATTTATAGCGCCCCCCCCAATACCGGCATATTTTGGTTTCCTTTGCATTTCTTAGCTGAGAGACAAGCACTGAATGCATTGGGTACATACGCTATTCCTGATACTTTTAAAAAACTTTTTGCATAACAAAATACTTTGAATACTATAGAAAAATCAGAAAATACAGAGAATTAAGAAAACCATTCAAAAATAGCAACCCAGTATTTTGCTATGTTTACTTTTACCCTCTTTCTTTCTTTCTTTCTGTACTTTTGAGACAGGGTTTCTTTGTGTAGCTCTGGCTGTCCTGGAACTCATTATGTAGACCACGCTAGCCTCAAACTCAGAGCCATCTACCTCTCAAGTGCTGGGATGAAAGGCATGTGCCACCACCGCCTAGCTTCTACCCATTTTCAAAGACTATGTACTAGAAATATAATAGAGATCTAAATTAACATACTTTCATATCCTGTATTGTTTTTTCACTTAACATCTATAGACCGATTACTTGGAAGCTGGGTATGCTGAAAGTGCCTGTCGTTCCAGCACTTGGTAGTTTGAGGCTGCAGCTCACAAATCTGAGTCCAACTTAGGCTACAATGTGAGATGCTCTCTGAAAGAAAAATTCTCTCAAGGAGCAGCAATAGAATATTCCTGCATATGGATGTACTGTAGTTTATTTAAACATGTTTTAATTGTTTTACAATTGAGACTATTCAAAACAATTCTGGAATGAATGTGCTTGAACATAAATTGTTTACGCCTGATAATATTTTCAGTAAATATATAGAATTTACTAGAACAATAGTGTAGTTACTAGAACAGGGATATAAACCTTGTAAAGGCGGTATTTCTAATCCTTCTTCGTTTTGTGGTGGTGGAGGTTGAACCTAGGGCCTCACACATGCTGGGCAAGTGCTCTGTGACCTTGCTATACCCTATCAGCACACTGTTTCTTTTTATGGTAATTACTTGGAGTTTCGGTACTCATTTGAAGAAGTGGGTTATTTCTTGTGTATTAATAGTGGATAGTGGCCCTTGTGTTTTCTGGGAAGTACCTATATTGAGAGTATTTATTTTTGACTTACATGAGTGTTTTTAAAAATGATAGCATGAATGAGTTGAAGTGTTTGATTTCCTTAAAGAAATGTGAGAAATTTTATTGGAATTTACCTTTTACTACATCAGCACTGCTTAGGGACCAAATAATCCAAATGTTAGGATCATAAATGTTTTTTGTTTGTTTTTTGTTTTTTGCTTGTTTGATCTTGGGTTTGGTTTTTGGAGACAGAGTCTTAGTAAATGTAGTCCAGGCTAGCCTGAAACTCCATCCTTCTGCCTTGATCTCCTGAGTACTGAGATCAGAGTTTAGAGCAAGATATCTGGCAACCAGGAAACAAAGTGAAGGTTTTGTTTTTCCCTTACTGTGATTCACTTTGATATGGCATTTATAGCTCAGGAGATGGCACATTAAAAGTCCACTGGGTACAGTGCACTGTGTTTTGTGAAACAAAACCATTAATAATGATTGTTATGCACTTTTAAAAAAGAATTGTTTTCTAAATATAGAGCATGAGCTGGTTAATTACTATCTAATAAGTTCAGAATATAAGATCTATTGAATTGAAATAATTTTTTTTCTTCTTTCTGTTGGCTTGAATTCATAATGCAGAAGGTAAGTAAGATTAAATTGAAGCAGGCAGGCCTATATTTTCATAGTACAATCAGTTAGTTATCACAGAATAACCTCAGCTCAAGGTATTAAAAGTACTTTATAATTCTTTTATCCTCTCTAGTGGCCTAACTTCCAATTGATTTTACCAGGTTCCCAAATAGTATAGGGGAGTTTTTCTCAAAGATTTTCATTTAAATCTTTCTTAATCTTCATTAAACCTTCATTTAAATCTGATTTAAAAATTGGTTTTGGTCGTGGTACTAGGGACTGGTGGTGCTAGGGATGGATGGTAGGTTTTGTGACTGGGGAAGCAGTGTACCACTGAGCTATATCATCACCTCTCTTGCTGATTTAAGTGGAAGTTTTAAGGAAAAAAATTCTCATGAGATATTTTTCCTAATTAATTGTATCCAGCAAGTTCTGGATTGCAAAAGAAATCTTATCTTTTTTATAGTGATATTTATATATAGCTAGATTCATGATTTACAGTATTTCAGGTGTTTTCTTGACCATAGAAAAATAACAGACATTTATAACATCCTATGTTTTTTGTCCGTGAAAAAAAGTACCACCAGAAGACTTTCATTCAAATTATTTTTAGGAGATAAAATAAGAAAAATAACATGAATTCAATTTTTTTTCAATAGCCAATTTGTTTTTCCTAACAGAAATTGGAATGCCCCTAACCTGTTTGTGACAGTATTAGCAGCTCACATTTGAATATTGTTTTGTTGTTTTTCTTTAGATGTGTTCTTTGTGCCATTGTCCTGGAGCAACAATTGGCTGTGATGTGAAAACGTGCCACAGGACATACCACTACCACTGTGCATTACACGATAAAGCTCAGATCCGCGAGAAACCTTCACAAGGCATTTACATGTAACTTTCATTTTGCTTTGTTTGAAAGCAATCGTACCTTCCTTCAGGCTTTTACAGTTTTTTCCTCATTCAAAGCATTTCATTGTCACTATAAAGGCTGTTTGGACATGTAATAGTTAAAGAAATGATTTAGGAAGTGTAACAGTAAGATTTAAAAAAATAAAGTTAGTTTATGAATGGGGTGGACTGTGCTGTTCATTTTTGTAATTTGAAAAATGAATTTAATTTAGCTCATAATTTTGTACTTTTCCCCCTCAGGGTTTATTGTCGAAAACATAAGAAAACTGCACATAACTCTGAAGGTATGTCTCATTAGCCAGTTTCATATTTCAAGAAGAAATTTGTATAAAATACAAGTGAATAATCTTCTTTCAAGGTTTTCCTTAAGATAGGTCTTATTATTAAATATCTTTATAATTGGGGACATCATTAGAACAAACCAATGTAAATAAGAGCAATTTTTTAAAGAAAACTTTTACCCCAGAGATCTTATAAAGTATACATTGAAAACTTATGTCACATTAGGAAGAAACAATGGTAGGGGTGACATGTTTCTGTAAGGCTGATAATTGGGATTCTTGCTTCCATTAGCTATTATAGACAATGTGAATTTAGGAATACTAATGTATTTTGGATCAGCATACATTCTGGGAAAACTTCAACACATTGTGGTAGGTAGCCTAATTCATGATTTTGCTTTCCATGGTTTCAGTTACTTCCGGTTTGTCATGATCCAGAAATATTAAGTGGAAATTTCCAAAAATAAACAAGTTTTAAATTACTTTTGATTACAATATATTTATGTTTTACTTATACTTGCTGTTGTTAATGCTTTACTGTATCCAGCTTATGTCAGACTTTATCATAACTAGGAATGTGTAGGGAAAAAAACACATTTAGAATTATTCATGATTTTGTGTATTGACTGGGAATTTAAAAACACATCCTTCAATGAGAAATAAGTGGAGATGTACTATGCTTTTTTTTCTACAAAAAAGACATCTTTATAAGTAACAATTTAAAAATAGAAGCATATCAATTTGTTTTCACTTAATTTACAAAATTAGTTTAGTCATGTTTATATATTGTTAGCCAATTTGCATTTGGTCTTTAAAAGATATGGGGAAGTTCTCAAGTTGGATTCTGACTTGGGTCAAACCTTCTTTTTTTTTTTTCTTTTTTCTTTTTTCTTTTAAGTGTATGGGTGTTTTGCCTGTAAGTATGTCTGTATACCATGAGCATGTCTGATGCCCATGGAGGCTAGAAGAGGGTGTCAGATATTCTGGAACTGGAGTTACACAAGGTTGTGAACTGCCATGTGGGTGCTGGGAATCAAACCTAGATCCTCTTAACTGTTGAGCCGCCTCTCCAGCCCTGGGTCAACTCTTTTCAAACTAGATGGTTTTAATATATTTACTAGCAGTATAAAGTGGATTAGATTCAATCTCAGATTAACTCATGTTTCATTTAGCTTATACTCAATCTTTAAATTTTTTGTTAGCTTCTAAGACTGTTCTGTTCAAAATTAAAATGGATGAAATACTGATATTTTAGGAAGTTGATCCTTTTTAGACAGGGTTTCTCTGTTATGTATCCAGATCCACCTGCCCCTGCCTCCCAAAAGTGCTGGGATTAAAGGTGTGTGCCACCATGCTGGGCTTTGGAAGATGATCTTTAAAGACTTAGCTAGGGGCTTGAGAGATGTAAAGCCTTCTTGAAAAGGATCTGACATGGATTCCCAACTGCCATGCTGGGCAGCTCCTAGGGTCTGATACCTCTGGCCTCCATGTGCACCTGCACTCATGTACACCTAACCACATACACAGACCACAAACACTAATAATAAAAATAAATCTTTAGAAAAATCTACTTACCTAATTACTGGTATAAATATTAAAACCAGTTGCCCCTTCTGATCTCTTATACTTTGGTTTCATAGTAGAAAACCATACTGTTCACATCTGAAGTCCACATTAATTCAAATACTTTAAATTGCTGGTTAAAAATGTAATCATCAAATACATGTATTGAAATATGCATCATACTTAATGTTAATTAAAAATTTTGGAACTAATGATTTAATAGATATATATGCTAGTTGATTTGGTCATCACACATTGTATCCATATATTGAGTTATTATGTTATATTCCACAAATACAAACAATTAAAATAGTAGTTAAATATAAATTCAACATTGAACTTAGATAAGTAGGCACATACATACACATAAATAAAAATAAACGATTTTTAAAAAACATTTTTTTGTGCTTTTTTAAGCACAAGGAGAGTGTAGGGCTGGAGAGATGGCTTGGAGAGTAAGAGCATTTGGTGCTATTCTGGAGGACTAAAGTTTGGTTTCTAGCATCCATTTCAGGCACCTCCCATCTGCCTGTGACTCCAACTTCAGGGGATCCAGTGCCCTCTTCTGGCCTCATTGGGAATAGACTGGATAAACAATAACAACAAAATCCTTCGGAGGTGATAGAGTGTGTTTGAAAATCCCACACAGCTATTTTCCTCATTTTCTTCACTCAATTCTAGAACTGAATCAAAAATCTTTTGTGAAGGGTTATAAGTAGGGACTGGCAGTGTATCTCAGTGGTAGGTGGCTTGCTTGGCATGCGTGATGCTCTGGGTTCTAGCCCAAACACTATATGAAAAAGGAAGAAGGAACCACTGTAAGGAAGCTTTCCTATTAGTCTGTTCCTTCAGATTTTAGCAGTGTATTTATGCAGTGCGGTTTTATGATTAGAGTAACCATCTATATTAAGAGCTGAGGATTAAGATTCATGAGCTGATTAATACAAGTATATGAATATACTGGGACAGGATACTTGAGATACTTAAAGATGATTAATATATACTGATTAACATAGCTGGCTCCCATTTAATTTTCTGGCCTTCTAAAGCCAATAGTACCATCTAGTGGTAGAGTAAAGCCACTATAGTGCAGACTGTATAAAGAAGGGTAATTAAAAATTGGGTGTTTTCTCACATATATTTAGTGCGAGTGAGTGTGTGTGTGTGTGTGTG
>LZPO01066277.1:72027-85663 GCA_001675575.1 Neotoma lepida
TCTTTCTATCATGTGTAACCCCTGTCTTTAGCCTTAGCAGCAAGTGCCCTTACTGCCTGAATTCTCTCAAAGACCCAACTAGAATGATTTTGAGTTCCTTTTGCTGAGTGAGAGAGTTCTAATTCTATTTCATACTTTATGAACAACTTCAAATTGGCTTGAATATTTGGGTTCATGGTATACTTCTATAGAATATCAGACCCTTTTGTTTCCTTGGTATATAGTGTATGTTTATACTTATATTCTGCAACTTAAGCCATAATCTTACATTCAGTGTTTTTTAGATGTGTTTTTATTTTATGTGCCTGTATGTATGTCTGTGCACTACATGCATGCCTAGTGTCCATGGAGAATGCCAGAAGGTGGCTCTGGATCCCTTGGAACTGGAATTCTAGATAGTTGCGCAAGCCACTATATGGGTGCTGAGAAAGCAAACATGTATTTCCCAAAGTTGCATAAAGGGATTTCAGAGGTAGAAGCATTTTAGGTAGTAATGAGTTCTCTGAGTGTGACTTTAGGAATTGGGTGCTTGATGGAGGACATCATTGAAAGTAAGGGAACTAAGTGGCTAGGTGTTTGTTGACTTGCCCATATGGTCAGTTGAAATTAGCCAGATGAAGACAATGAAACAAAGAAGAGCTGTGTGCTAAAGAAAGCCTGCTGTGTGAGGTAACATGATCAGGAGTTGGTAGTTGTTAGCAACTGGGAGAGGAAGTGAGTGTCATAGATCCTTTCTACCCAGAGTGTAGTCTATAGAGCAGCAGGATGAGCACATCTAGGAGTTTATTAAGTGTCTAATCTTAAGCCTTACACTGACTTTCTAAAAAGGACTGTCTTTTAACAAGATCATGCTTGAGAAGTTATAGCTTAGCTAAGTGATGTGGATGGAAAGATACCTAGCTTTTTACAGGGCAATAGAGATCCAATGCCTTGATAACACTGGTAGAATTTTCCTTGATATGCCTTCTTTGCATCATTTACTGTGGTAGCTATGTGTGGTATTGATTAGTGTTCTTAAACTCATGTCCTACTTTTCTTAATGGGGAGTTTATACAGTAAAACATGGGTAAAAATGAACAGAGTTAAATCCTATATAATTTGCCCAGTTGTGCTGTTTTGAACAGGGTCTTATTATGTGGCCCATGTTGGCCTCTGGCTCAAGATCCTGCTGCTTTCAGCCTGAGTGCTAGGACTATGGACATATGCCACCATGCTTAGCTAAGCACTACATCTTTACATGTTTTTCCTATGTGTTTCTGGATAGGAGCTATATTGTTTATTCCTTTAATTTTTTTTTTATTTTTGATCTTTTTTGAGACAGGATTTCTCTGTAACAACTCTGGCTGTCCTGGAACTTGCTTTGTAGACTAGGCTGGCCTTGAATTCACAGGAATCCGCTTGCTTCTGCTGGAATTAAAGGCGTGTACCACCACCCAGTACCCTTTAAATTTTTTTAATTATTTTACTTTATTTTTGTGCATTTTTACATTTATTTATTTTTTGTAAATATGTATGTGTTTGTGCATGCATGAGTATGTATGTCCATGCAGGGACTAAACTCAGATTGTCAGGCTTGGTGACAAGCATCTTTACCCACTGAGCCTGAGCCATCTCTCTGGGCCCTTTTAAAAACAATAAGTACAGGGCCATAGAGATGGCTCAGCAATTCAGAGATCTAGGTACTTTTACAGAGGACCTTGGTTTGGTTCCCAGCACCCACTTGGCAACTAACAACTGTCTATAACTCCAATTCCAGAAGGTCTGACACTTTCTCCTAGCTTCTGCAGATACTGATGTACATGGTGTACAGACATATATGCAGGCAAAACACCCATATACATACAATAAAAAGAGATATAACTTCAAAAAATTGAAATGAATAAATGTGGGGCTGAAGAAAAGGATCAGTGGTTAAGAGCACTTGCTGATCTTTCAGAGGACCAGCTTTCAGTCCCCAGTACTTACATCAGGTAGTTAGTTCTCTAACTCCAGCTCCTATGGATCCAACATTCTCTTCAGGCCTCTGCAGAAAGCAGCATGAGTGTGCATATATACAAACACAAAAATAAATCTCTTTAAAAGGTATATATTGGTAATAGCAACTAGCTCTAGCATATAACTATTGTTACTAGTCTGTGCTTGTAGAAGTACATTACTAGGACAGTTTATAATCCCTAAATGTTTGATTATCTACAAGGAACTAGGATTATGAAAAGTGGTTTCTTTAAGATCATTTTTAGGCAATGGATATAATCACTCAAACCTATAATCCCAGCACTCAGGAGGTCAAGGTAGAGGGAATGCCATTAAGTTCAAGGCCCAGACTACAGAATAAAAACCTGTCTCAAAAAAGCTTAAAGGGGGTTTGGAGAAATGCTGCTGTTGCAGAGAGCCTGAGTTTCTTCCTAGCACCCACATGGTGGCTTATATGTGTTTATAACTCCAGTTCTGGGGGATCCGATGCCTTTTTCTGACTTTCTTGGGCACCAGGCACAGAGGTAGTAAACATATTACATGCTGGCAAAACATCCAAACACATAAAATAAAAATAAGCAAATCTTTTTTTTAAAGGTAAAAAAGTAAAATAGAATAAAAATTGTGCTAGCATATATTCTCATCAGTGATGGGAAAACAATCCTCATTCTTACTATTAGAAAAGCAGCACATTACTTACTTAAAACATTAAATAGTACAAAGATGCTATTAAAATTACTTTAAAACTTTTGCTACACTTATGTGTGCATAAGTGCTCGCATGTGTGTTTGTGTGTGTGTGTGTGTGTGTGTTTGTGTTTGTAGAATTACAATCAGTAACATGCTAAAGGAAAACTAATGAATATATTAGAAGGTTTTGTCTAAAACTTATAGTTTGGCCACGAGGAAAATTAATATTTTTAATATGAAATACATTATCTTATAAGTAGTTACATTAAAAATGATTACTAAAACTGTGTGTATATATGATGCATGTGTGTGCCAGAAAGCAGATGCAGAGGACAACTTTATGGATTTGTTTCTTTCCTTCCACCTTTATGTCAGTTCTGGAGATTGAACTTAGATTGGCAAGCTTGGGCAGCAAGCACCTTCACCCACCAAGCCATCTCATAGACCCATATAGTGGGCCTTTAATAAATAAATATTCATAGTGAATAACTGAATGAAATATTTTCTGTTAATTGTAGAATTCTTTTCTTATTTATGGGTAAAGTAGTTGTAAAATTCCTAAGAGTTTAATGAAAGTGTATGCAGCTAACTCACAAATGGCTTTTTATTGCTTATGTTAGAACTTCTTTCTGTACTTAGGATATGTTTAATTACTCATCAATTAGTTCAATCATAAATGGCTTTAAAGTTGAAGTTGTTCATTCAGTTATCACAATGGACAAACTATATCCAACAATGCTGTCCAGTAGAACTGCAGTGGTAGAAGCTAAGGTCTCTGCTAACACTGTTGCCACTTGCCCATTGTGGCTAATTAGTTCTGAAGATGTGGTCAGTGTGACTGAGGTCATTTTATCATAACTGTAATGATGCTTAAAAGCCACACAACCAGTATTACAACACTTATTTTTCCAGAATTGCAGAGTCAAAGGAAATAAGGTTACAATGATTACAATCAAACTTTTTGTATTCAATTATTTGAAACATTGGATTGTGCTCTTTTTATTATAGCACAGACCAGGCCTCCTTAGCGCTATTTCATGCTAATGAAAAGTATAGCTCCTGGAGACTCATGGAACTAGTGCTGTTTGGTAAGGTTGATCCATGTTAAAGCTTTGGTTTCTTTTTGAGCAGGTGATTTAGAAGAAAGTTTTAATGAGCACGAACTGGAGCCCTCATCTCCAAAGACTAAGAAGAAAAGTCGCAAAGGGAGACCAAGAAAAACTAATTTTAAAGGGCTGACAGAAGACACCAGATCTACATCCTCCCATGGAACAGACGAAATGGAAAGTAGTTCCTATGTAAGTAGAAAATTAGTGGATTCCTCCTGTTTGTTGCAACATGAATAGTTTCATTTAAACTGTGTTTACAGGTAAGTTTTATTTGTTTGAAGTGTTAAATAAGCTTTGAATCCATTTTAAGTGTTTTTTTTTCCCTTTTATATTTTCAGCGAGATAGGTCTCCACACAGGAGCAGTCCTAATGACACCAGGCCTAAATGTGGATTTTGCCATGTAGGGGAGGAAGAAAATGAAGCGAGAGGGAAGTTGCATATATTTAATGCCAAGAAGGCAGCCGCACATTATAAGTGCATGGTAGGCATGGTTCCTATGTGTTTTTAAAATATCCTTTAGCTGGTAATCTAACCTAGTACTTTTGTTTCAAACATTGTTTTAGAGCTTTGCATAGTGAAGTATTAGTTACTTTCCTCACTGCTTTGACAAAATACCTGACCAAAGCAACTTTAGAAAGGAAGGGTTTGGGCTGGGTGCAGCGGTGCATGCCTTTAATTCCAACACTGGGGAGGCAGAGGTGGGAAGTTCTCTGAGTTCCAGACCAGAGAGCTACACAGTGAGACCCTGTCTCAAAAGACAAAAAGGAAGAATAGACAGAAGGAAAAAAGAAAAAGAGGAAGGGTTTATTCAGTTTGGATTATCCTTCAAGGGGAAGGTCCATTGTGGGAGGGAAGTAGTGGTATAACAGGAGCTTGAGGCAGCTGGTCACCTTGTATCCACAGTCAAGAGGCAGACAACAGTGAATGTTTGTGCTGAGCTTGCTTCTCTTCTATTCAGTTTTGAACCCGAGCCCATGAAGTGATACCACCCACATTTAGGGTATGTCTCCCTACTTCAGCCTAATTAGAAATTACCTCATAGACATGCCCAGAGATTTGTTTACAAGGTGATTATAGATTGTGTCAGGTTGACAATTAATCTAAGACATCATAAGTAATATGTTATGCTCCCAAATCTTTTAGTGTTTTGAGACAGGGTTTCACTGTGTAGCCCTGGCTGTCCTGAAACCCACTCTGTAGCCCAGGCTAGCCTCAAATTCACAGAGATCCTCCTGCCTCTGACTCCTGAGTGCTAGGATTAAAGGCACCACTACCACCTGGCCCCAAATTTTAATATACTTCAGATTTTTATAAAAGCAGGACTTGAAGTAATACTAATTATAGTTACCATATTGAAATACTCTTTAATTACTTTATGAGTATAAGAATTTCATCTTTGTAATCATCATAAAAACATTTATGAATGTTTATAAATGTCTTGGGCTTCAACTTATAACCTAATAAATATCACTGTTACGGTACTTGGCACACTGTATTGCAGTTGTTTATGAATGTATCTTTTTTAATAGACTAAAATTCCTTGGAGAGATTCTATCTTTACATCCTTATATCCTGGCCTGATTAATCTTTTGAGCTAGATTGTATTGAATTACTCATCTCACTTAGGATTAATTTTTAAAAGTTGTTTATATACAAAGTTGTTACTAGATGTGAAGTCACAAGCCTGTGAACCCAGCACTTGGGAAGCTGAAACAGAAAGAGCATCTCAAGTTTGAGTTCAAGACCAGCCTAGAACACATAGTGAGACACTGTCTCAAAATCCAAATAATTGGGCCTGTGAAATGGCTCAGCAGGTAAAGTCACTTGCTGCTTCCAGGACTTTATGGCAGAAAGAGTGAACTGACTCCTGCAAGTTCTGTATGTGCAGTGGCACATATAGAAATATATAGCATAATAATGAACTTAATACTGCCCCAAATCAACAGAAATCTGCATTAGACTTCATACTGTATTTACTCAGAATTTTCTTTTTCAAAATGTGTGTCCTTCAAAGACCCCCATGGAGTAGATTTTAGACATATATGTTTTGAAAATAAAAGATCAGAAAGGATTCTAATCTGTATTGCTAGTTGAAGTTTGCCAATTTAAACTATTTTTTAAAACTTTTTGGGAATATTAAACAGTTGGGCAAACAGGGTGATGGTATTACTGAGATCTTTGGTATTTAAAGCAGGGTATTTAACCTTAGCTTCAATTGGCAATCTTAGTTGGGTTTTTAATTATTTCCATCATGGTTTCTATTGTAATGAGACATGAAAATATTTAAAATACTTGAGTTGGTATTGATTATTTAGGCAGTCTTTTGCTCTGGGAGTTACAGAAATGTAATAATTACTTCACTGTTTAAACTTTTCTCCTAAGAACTGTTAAGTGGTTATGTTCTGTGTTTTTCTTTTGTAGTTGTTTTCTTCTGGCACTGTCCAGCTCACAACAACATCAAGAGCAGAATTTGGAGATTTTGATATCAAAACAGTACTTCAGGAGATTAAGCGAGGAAAAAGGATGGTCTGTGATTATATATGTGAATATATATGCCATGATATTCTTGATTCTGCTTTAAATTAGGGCACATCCCACATTTATTCAGTTATGCAGAAATTGAATAGGAAGTACTTCACAGTTTTAAATATAGCCTAATCACTGGTCAGTAGCTTTAAGAAGTGCAGCCTTAGAGCTGATGAATGTGGAGGGCCAGTGCAATGCAAGCCTGTTTCAAGGTTTGTTGTGAAAAATTTCCATTCAAGCTAGTACCAGGTTACTGTCTTCTATCCTGACTCATCAGTCACTGAGAATTTGTGGCACTTATTTCACCTGTGCTTTTCATTTTTACTGCTTGAAGCCTTTCACTTATTTGTGTGTGTGTGGGGGTGGGTATGGGTGTGTGCATGTGTGTGTTTGGAAACAAGAGTCAGATGTTATGTGTCCTACCCTGCCCCTCTCCACTTTGTGCCTTTGAGATACAGTAGTTCTCTGACCCTGAAGCTAGGCTGGTGGACAGCAAGCCCCAGTGGTCTTCCTAGGAAATGTCACCTTTGGTTTTTTAGATTTTATCTTTAGGGGGCGTGTATGTGTGTGTGTGTGTCTGTATGTTTCTGCATGTTCCTGCAGAGGCAAAAAAAGGGCATTGATTGCCTGCAGCTGGAGTTACAGGAGGTTGTGAGCCACAGTGTGGATGCTAGAACCAAATCCAAATTCCTTGCAAGAATGATATATTCTGAGCCCTCTCTCATTCCCCTACATTTGTTTCTTATATATATATATGAGATATATATATCATATATCTCATATATATATATATATATCTCATATATATATATATCCCTTACATAATACAGGCCAGTACCTCCTCTTTCCAATCTCTGTCTCTTTTGTCTTTTAATTTGATGTGTATGGATGTTTTGTCTGCATGTATTCATGTGCATTGGTGCCCATGGACGTCAGAAGATGGCATTGGGTACTGTGGAACTGGAGCTAAAGACAGTAGTGATGAGGGGCAAGGCTGGGGGGTGGGAGGAGGGAGGAGAGGGGGTTCTGTGGTTGGTATGTAAAATAAGAAAATCTTTTAATAAAAAAAATATATGGATAAAAAAAAGATAGTAGTGAACCATCATGTGGGTGCTGGGAATTCAACCTGGTTTATGTAGAAGAGCAACTAGTGCTCTTAACTGTTTAGCCATCTCTCCAGCCCCCTCTATCTCACTTTCTCTGACTTGTAGATGAACACAAACTACATTTGTTTGCTTTTTAAACTTCTTTGTCCATTCTCCATATTTCTATCTAAAGTGGGAATTACAGAGACTGGAGAGGTGGCTCAAGGGTTAAGAGAATGTACTAGTCTTTGAGAGAACCTGAGTTAGGTTCCCAGCACCCACATCACAACTCCCTGTAGCTCTAGCTCCAGGGGGTCCAACACCCTCCTCTGATTTCCACAGGTATCTGTACATTGCCACACACAGATACACCATATATATACAATTAAAAATAAATCTTCTGAAAAATTAAATAAGGGGCTGGAGAGATGACTCAGTGGTTAAGAGCCCTTGCCACTCTTTGAGAGAAACTATGTTCAATTCTTAGCACCCACATGACGGTTTACAGCCATTTGTAACTACCATTCCAGGGGCCCTACACCCTCTTCTCGCCTCTGCAGGCACTGCAAGCATGTGGTGCATAGAAAGACATACAGACAAAACACACATACACATAAAATAAAAGGGTGAGCAGTGGTGGCACACACCTTTAATCTCAGCATTCTGGAGGCAGAGGCAGGTAGATCTCTCTCTGAGTTAGAGGCCAGCCTGGTCTACAGAGCAAGTTCCAGGACAGCCAAAGCTACACAGAGAAGCCCTGTCTCAAAAACACAATGAATAAATATTAAAAAGATTTAAAAAATACTGTAAATCTCTTCAAAAATTAAATAAGGGACTGGAGCATTGACTCGGCAGTTAAGAGTAGAGTATTGGCTGCTCTTACAGAGGCCTGAGATTCAATCCCCAGCATCCACATGGTACTCAACTGTTTGTAACTCCAGTTCCAAGGGCTCTAGGCATGCATGTGGTGCACATACATATATACATGCAGGCAAAACACTCATAACACATAAAACAATTTTTAGAAAGAAATAAACTGGGGATTACACATAAGGGCATGAATAGATTCAGTTTCAACTCTGGCACCATACAATTATTACAACACCTATCAGGTTCATCACGGGTGGTCCTGGATGGAGTGAGTGGTCAGTGTGTTGTGAAGTTCTCCTTCAGTCTTTCATGTGGTAGCTTTAGATATTTCTGGTCTTTTTCCAACTCCACTAGAAACGGCCTTTTCTTTGTGGAACTTCCTATTTTAAAATGTGACAGTTATCTGTTCTTTAGATTCAGGTTGTTTGGTTGTTAAATTTGATTACTTTGAAGCTGAAATTTTTAGTACTAAACATATAGGAAAATCATCTTATCCTCTTATACAGCAGTGCTGTGTTGTTTAACATCTAAATAAGTGAGTGAGACAAAAATTCAGTTCTCTTGATAAATTTATTGTACAGCTCTGTTAAAGGTTAGGGTAAATGCTAACCTAGCAATCCCCTGTATATACTCTAAAAGAAAGTAGTCCATCATGATCTTCCCCCACCTCTCCACAAATAAAAGGCTAGCTGCAGTTGAATAACCTTGTAAGCTATTTACTATACCCCTTCCTGGAGAAGGGCTATGAAACATTCTGGAAAAGGGCAATCTGCCTGCCTCCTGTTTGTCACACTTACTGCACTGTGAAACCTCTTTTGCAATGAGCACCTGTTAATCTCACAACATTATTGAGAAGAAGCTTAGAACTTTTGAAAGGATTGCAGCCCAATCAGTCTCCTTTCACCATTCTGGAAACTTAGTAGTGAGCCTCCTAATGGAGGGATTGCTTTCCTGTTTTTCTCATTTTTTTCCAATCATAATAGGAAAAGATCTGATTTCAGGAAGGAAAAGGAGTCAAACCACTACAATACATAATATTATTCTTTTTTGCTTGGCAAAAATAAGGAGTGTCGTCTGTATTTATAATCCAGCCATATATGCTATATAAGTTTGCTTTGTTGGTGTATTTTTTAGTAGAAAATAGCTGCTGTTTTCTTAATTTTTTTAATATTTATTTTTGTCTGTGTATATGTGTGTCTGCCTGTATGCACACATGTATGTGGGTGCCCAGAAGAAGGCATCAAGTACCTGGAGTTACAGGCAGTTGCAAGCTGACTGTAACCTGTGAGTACCAGGTAACTGGAGAAAAAGGCATTTGTGAGCTGTGCAACATGGTTGCTGGGAACGGGACTCTAGTCCTCTGCAAGAGCAGCAAGTACTTGTAACCATGGAGCCATTTCACTGCCTCCTGGCTGCTGTTTCTGTATAAACTGAAGCAGTTGGCTAAAATAGAAGAAATAAGATTGCCTAAACCTTCAAGTACTGCTTCTAATTAGTCTTTCTTTCTTCAAACAGAAATGTACACTTTGCAGTCAGCCTGGTGCTACTATTGGATGTGAAATAAAAGCCTGTGTTAAAACCTACCATTACCACTGTGGAGTCCAAGACAAAGCAAAATACATTGAAAATATGTCACGAGGAATTTACAAGTAAGATAACAATTGTCTATTTTCTTTAACATGCCAGTAAGTTAGTGTCCTTAGAAAGATAGCACTAGTTTTCTTAATCTCTATTCTTTGACGATGTTTCAGGAATGAGAAGGACAGTATTTTTCTCTGACTGTATGTGCTGGTCATTCACTAGTGATCATTCAGGTACAAGACGGTCCTTAGGAAATTTACGGTTTGTTGGGTTCTCCTAACAACTCTACCGTTTAATTAAATGAGCAGACAAGTCAGTGCTCAATGATAAATTATGTAAGCATCTAGATGAAAGAGCTAACCTAACCTGTGGTAAGAAGTGTTTAAGAGTTTGCTACAAACAGAAAACAAAACTGCCGGAGCTGAGATGTAACAGACAAAGGTAAACATGGCACACGTATTCTGGTGTACACACGCCAAGTAAGCACTCCAGCCCTGAGACAAATTCTAGGGTTTTTGTTTTTTTAGACAAGGTAGACCTTGCTGACCTCTAAATCACACATATCTGCCTCCTTAGTGCTGGGATTAAAGATGTGTACACCTTGTCTAGCCTTCTAATCCTATACTTTATCATCTTGCTAAGACATATTTTGGCATCTGTCTTCACAACTATACCCTAGTCTAAATTATCAACAATTTCACCTGGTTAATCAGCAATAGCATGTTCGTTCATCTTGTCTCCTTTTTGCTTCTCCTCCACCTGATGTACTCGGATTAAAGTACTTGCTTGGTGTGTGTAAAGTTCTACTTTCAATCCTCACAAAAGAGAGGGAGACAGTATAGTCTGAAATTTGGGAATGCACATCACTTTTTGTAATGGGTCTTCCACTTACCTGTGTTTCTATAGTTCCATTCCTTTCATCAGATGGAGAATAAATTTGATAGGAATCCCTGAAACTTGACTTGCCCTTGAGAGTTGTGAAATACTTCCACAAGCTTAATATACAGTAAAACAATAACTAATATGCAATAAAACAATTACTCCAAGGTCTCATGTTTGTGGAAAAATCAGTTGCACATTGAGTCATCAAGCCCTTTGAGTGCCCACATGACGTGCTAATGGCTGTCAGGCCTTTAAGCAACAGATAATATGAATATTATATAGAGATCTAACACATAGCAAGAGATGGATGACTTCTATTACTGTGTAAGGCTTGCTTAACTGTAAGAGCAAACCATTCAAATCAACAAACTGCACCTGTCTCATCAGTGTGTGTGTGTGTGTGTGTGTGTGTGTGTGTGTGTGTGTGTGTAAAGTCAGTATGAACTATAAACATAAATCCACCTCTGTAATCCCGATGTTTAAAATTGGAAAATAAGTGTTCATGGGATCTGTTGTAAATTAAAGAAAAATCATGTCACCACCTTTCAGGTAAATGATGAAAGGCCACTTTATAACTTTGAGTGTCAATTTCTGAATCTTAGAGTATGTTCTCAGTGGCACCTTTGCTAAGTTAAGAATCATAATAGGGTGTCCAGGAGAAAAGAACAAATAGTTTATTTAGTGGTGAGGGTTGGGCTTCAGAATCACCAGACTTAGACTGGCTCTTTTGGGAAATGTCCATGTCTGCAACCTACCAGAGATGTTTCAATTCATTAGGTCTGCAATGAGGATCAAACTTGAGGTGATTGTCATGCTCATTCCTAATGGAACATAAACTGAACATATGTATTCATTCAGATTAGGAACAAGACAAAGGTGCCAACTACCAGCATCACCTTCAACTGCTCTGGAGGGTTAGCTCTTGCAGCAAGAAAAGAAAGAGGGCCTAGAGCATAGCTTGATGGTAGCACAGTTGACTAGAACATTGAAGAGGCCCCAAGTTTCATTCCCAGTGCCACAAAAAAAAAACCAAATGTATAAAATACAATGATTAGTTCTTGTTAATGATGTTGTCTACCAAGATAATGCAAAGGAATCAAGTCTAAACTCTGGAAAATTAATGAAAGCACAGTAAGATTGCACAATATGAGATGTCTTTTAAAAAGCAATGCCTGTAATAATTGGTACAAAAATGTGAAGGAAAAATGTTTCTTTCTCCCTGCTCCTCAACTTTAACCAATTTTAAAAAACAATTGCATTTTGCTAAGCACTCAGGGGAAGCATATTATATTTCTCTATAGAAGGAATTAGCATTAACAGATACCTAGTTACCAAATTAATCTAGAAACCAATATAATGTTAAGCAAATCCAAAAATGTTAACAATTTTATCTTAGTAGTCTTAGTAGTAATTGGAGCATAATTTCTGTCTATGGTAATTTGGTATGCCCTGCGTAACAGGGAAAATCACAGCTTAAACAAGATTGATAGCTGTTCTTCACCTACAAGGCACACAGAGGGAAGATGTCAGATGGAGGAGGCAGTTGGTTACAATCTGTTTTCCATTTGTTGTATATGAGACACTTAACAATTTTACAGTGCTTTTAATGGTTGTGTGGTTTTCCATTGTATAGGTTAATTGGCTTTTTCTTGGTTCCTGTTTTAGACATTTAGTTTAATTTTTTAGCTGTCAGAAAAATTGTATTTCAGTGTTGGATTGGCTTAGCTAATGGAGACCTTGCGTAACATGTATGAAACCTTGATTTCAATCCCTATCATAGCATAAAAAGAGGTGTGTATACACCTTGGTATGTGGAGGTAGGAGGTCAGCAGTTCAAGGTCATGCTCTGCTAACATAGCACATCCAAGGTCATATGAGGCTACATGAGAGCCTGTTGTCTCAAAAAAGCAAACGAGGAAAATCATGTTTCAGTGGCCACCTCTGAAAAAAATTGGCCATGATAATTTAAATTGTTTTTTGTTCTTTTCACAGTGAAATATACTTAAATCCCTGTAATGTCGGTTGTAGATAGACTATTGAATTCAAATGAGTGTCTTTGTGCAAGTAGATTACAGAGAGAAATAGCCAAACAGGTGCAAATACAAAGGAGTATTTTTGAATGAAGTGGCATCTGTACCACTTAAATATGGTTTTCCTTCCTTAGCAGCCATTTTTGAGCCCTGACTTTATAGTTTAAAAGGCAAGGGAAGCTGGACATGGTGGCATGTGGCCGGGGGTGGGGAGCACTCCAATGAAGGGAAATTATAGAATGGTTCTCCTTTAGAACAATAAACAGTAAGGGCTATCCCCACCTGACTTCCTTTTTACCCTGTCCTCCACTCAAAGGATCTCTGCAAGCTGACTTGTAAAATTCCCTAATTCTTATACTTGTCTGTTTACTGACTGTCCTGATTCTCATTACTTGTGTTTCCTCTTCTCTCTCCACATTTCCTGTAAACTTTAAGTTGGTTCAAAGATTTAAGTTCGATTGAGGCTGTTTGGGGGAAGATGCTTAATGGGTGGTGGCACTGCCTAGAGTCCTCACTCTTGATATCTGAACTCATGATTTAAAAATAATTAAAACACATGCACAATATTTGAAAAAGACATATTCTTCGTAAAGCTGTTGAATGTTTTACAACAGGAAGGGAAATAATGAACAAAACTAGATTGAAAAGCTGGCCAAGAGTGGTGCATGCTTGTAATCCCAGCACTCAGGATATGGAGGCTGGAAGCTCAGGAGTTCTAGGGCAGCTGCAGCTACAGTGAGTTTGAGGCCAGCTTGGGCTATATAAAATTGTCTCATTGAAACAGAACAAACCAAATCCTAAATTACTTGTACTGTGAGTTTGAGATACAACTAGGCTACATATGAGTTTAAGGTGTGCCTCTAGCACTGCTTGTTCTCATTGGCTACAC
>LZPO01066277.1:89441-107816 GCA_001675575.1 Neotoma lepida
AAAAAAGAAAAAAACCGTCTTTGAGTAAAACAGTATTTATTTTTGATTTTGTGACCACTATTTTAGAAACTTTATTTAATGCTTTCAGTCATTGGTTTGCTTATATATTGAACAGGCTTTTGTGCCCTGCTTTCTTCTAGGGCTCGGAAGTGTTTTCTTAATCACCAGATTTTTAGAAAGGATTTCCACTGGCGTCTCTCGCTAGTGGCACTCTTCCACTTACCTGCTGAAGCACATTTATATATTTCTTTATGACAAAACCAAAAAAAAAATTAGTTGTGGTCTGCCTAATATTAACATAACACCTCAGTATGAAAGGTAGGGATTCTGAGTTCTGAGTTATTAGTTAGCCTACCACAATGATTCAGATTTGCAAATAAGAAACAACATACTAACTTGACTGTACATTGATCTATTCTGCAGCTGGTTAAACAGCATTTTTAAATGTAACAGGTGGAAAATTACACTGTGCTTATTTGACTGAATTTTTAAACTGCTAGTCCCTTAAGATCATGTTTGTTAAAGTGTGTATTTACACATTCACTTAAATCGAGGGACTCAATGCTTGCTTTATTTTAACCATCTTTTACTGTTATTTTAGAAGGAAACTAGCTTTAGTAGTGGATTGCCTTGTACGTCTTCTTTCACTCTTAATATGCCATGATGTGTATGTGATTAATGTTCAAGGTTCATCATGACTTGAAGTGCAAGGACAGATCTCAGTTTGTTTACCAAGCGATGTGACTTTTTCCAAAGGATCTGTACTTTATTTCCTTATAACAGCTTGAAAACATTATTTTTTAAATCTTTAAATCACTGTGTCTAGGTAATTTTTACATTGTGTGCCATAGAACTTACCCATGGAGAAATAGAGCTCCTTCATTTTTGGACAACTACTGTAATGATTTTTTTAAGAAAAAAATGGAAGGTGCCAGGGGTAATTATGGCCAGTCAATAATTATATAAAGGACTTCAAATACTATAGCTGTCAGTTGATGGATTTGATATGTAGTAAATGTATGACTTTGTATGGGTTTCTTCAGCCCTTCCTCTGCCACTAGCAACCAGAAAAGCACTTTACCTTTTGGTTGGTTAGATAAGTGGCTGACTACCTGTTTTTCTCACTGTNGTGTGATTGGCTAAATAACCTTCATTTAAAACTGAAGTCACATTAAAAATCATGTTTGGGTGTAAACTTCCAATATTTTGATTCTTTGTTCCTGTTTTCATTCTATGCTGAGTAAAAGTGCCTTACAATGTAAAAATTGTACNGTACTTATGTTCCCAAGTAGCATCTTCATCACCTGGCTAGTAATTACATTGTGGTATTACTATTTAGATAAATGGACCTCAGCAGTGTATTTACTGTACATCTCTTAAGTCCTTAACTGTAGTTTTAATAAGCATNACATTATTTGGTAAATATATGGCATTTACATCATTTCCAAAAATACTGCCATTGCTGTCTAATGCGTATTTTAGCCTGAAATTTTGATGCGTCTTTTTTTTTCTTTCTTTGTTTTATTCTCTTTTGTCATTATTAATATTAAAACGTGTAATCTTTGCAAGCGTATATTGAAGATTATTCTGGAGCATTTATTGCCTTACCAGAAACGTTAGTAGGAAATGTTTAGAGTAGAAGGGTAGACTTGAGTTTCTATACTTTAACAAGTTCCTGGGGGGGAGGGGGGAGTTTTACTTTCATCTCATTGTTTAAAAACCCACACCTGAAGTAAATTTCATTTCAAGGATCAGCAGTTTCAAACTTGAGGTGGTACTTGTTCAGTATACACTACTCAAGATACTAGCAGAGTAATGTGATCTATAGATCTGCTATTGAATTGAATCTATGTACTTGAACAATGTGTGAATCTCAAAATATTTCAAAGCAAAAGTGTTGTAGAATGTTGTTGCTTTTTGAAAAAGCACTGAAGTTAGACCAAGGCACAGTTTTGTTTTAACAGACATTTAAGTTAATTGTAAAGATAAGGAATGCATCATGGGTCAAAAATCAAACATTCCTCACATGTTATGNATATTTTGTTCCTGTTACTGGTTTTATTTTCAAAATCGTAGTTTGTAGTATTAGTTTCCTTATATTGGTATTCTTGCATATACTATTCGTTCAATAAATGAGTTCTGAATTTCAGATCTGTGTGTCTTTTTGTACAAGTGTGTATCCAGGGTTGCTTGGTAACAGCAGTAGTGCTGTGTTCCTTGCACTCTTGCTTTACTTCAGGGTGAAATACAAATATCTAGTGTGTTTAATAGCTTGAAGATAAACAAATACGGAAGGAGGGCTAGAGAGGTAGTTCAGTGTTAGGGCCCTGAGTTCATTCCCCTGATAGGACAAACAAAGTACATACCTCAAAAAGCAGTTGGACTGGATGAGTGTGGTTAAACAAAAATGAATGTGATATATATAGAATTGCATTGTGTCTTGGTCCTTCCAACACATGGTTCAGATTCCCAATGCTTAAATCAGGTCTGCTGCCACTAAGATAGTATGTAATTCTGCAAATGAACACATCAAAACGTCTAGTACAGATTACCTGACAGGTAACAGGTCATTCAGCTATTCCACTTGCTTGCTGCTGGACCTTTGCTCATGTGTTGAGCTTGATCCTACCCAGGTCAGAAACCAAAGTTTCAATTCATGGGCTCTATGTTTCCCAAACATAGTTTCTAACCCTGCATTCTTATTGAGGGGTGGCTGGAACATCATTTCCAAAAATACTGCCATTGCTGTCTAATGCATAGTTTAGCCTGAAATTTTGATGCATCTTTTTTCCTTGTTTTTTTTCTTTCTTTGTTTTATTCTTTTTTGTCATTATTAATATTAAAATGTGCAATCTTTGCAAGCAATGTTCTTTAGAGTAGAAGGGTAGACTTCTACTCTTTGTAGGGTGTGCTTTCCTACAAATGTTACCTACTGGTGCCTGGCACATACGCATATATGTATTTAAAGTCCATGATTAAGTCTCATCTCATTGTCTATAATAAAGTATGGAAATGAAGAGTTATATGGTTGTCTTTGCTAATTACAACTGTTGAGAACCTTATTGTTTCCATCTGCAGTCCCTAGCAATTACTAAAGGTCATACCAAAGCCCTACTCCTATTTCCTAGAACAATTAAATGAACAGGCCATTTATGTATTTATTTAGAGATAAGATAGCACACAGCACAGGCCATATTATTAAGGATGACCCTGATCTCCTGATTGTTTTGCCTCCACCTCCTAAGTGCTAGTATTACAGGTGTGCACAGCCATACCCAGTTTACCTACCAGGTCCATCTTTTTGAAAAATGTGTGTGTGTGTGTGTGTGTGTGTGTGTGTGTGTGTGTGTGTGTGTGTTCCACTTCTCAAGAAGACCAGAAGAGGCTGTCAGATCCCCTGGAGCTAGTGTTACAGATATGAGCCATATGTGCTGGGGACCAAATTTGGGTCCTCTGCAAAACCAACAAACTAAACCACTGAGCCCTGTGTCTACCTTTTAAAGATATCAAAACAGAACCTCCTATTTGATATTAAATGTCTTCAGTTGTGAAGGCAAAGTGCTAGTTTCTGTGTCAATTAACTTCACCTTGTTTGGATGAGGATTCAAGTGGACGTTAACAGTATACAACAAAAATTTATGGTTGACTGTAGAAGATAGTCAAGTAACCATTACTTGGAAAGTTACATTTGAGAATATTACTATGGGAGACATGTTGTCCATGTGGTCAGTGTGGTGAAGCCAATCAGACCTGACTTTTTGTGAAAAGAGCCAGGCATGGCTCTTTTAATCCCAGTACTTGGGAGGCAGAGACAGGTGGATCTCTGTGAGTTCAAGATCAGCCTGGTCTACAGAGCTATATAGTGAGATACAACCTCCTATGGAGAGGGAGAGAGAGACAGGGACAATGTGGCTTATAAGCATAATCCCAGCACTCAGGAGGCAGAGGCAGGAGGATCACACATTTTAGAGCTAACTTGAACTACCTGGTGAGAACCAGTCTCAAAAATAAACAATGGTGCACACTTGTAATTCCAGCACTTGGGGGACCAGGAGTTTAAGACCACCCTCATCTACCTAGCAAGTTCAAGACTAGCTTGGGCTACACAAAACTTTGTTTCAGAAAAGAGAACAGATCACAAACTTCCAAATTATGCCTTTTCCTGTATCTGTGCTGTGTTTCTTTTATGATGCTAGTGGGGAGATAGGGAAAATAAAAGCCAGATGGACAAGGCCCTAACTAGGTGTATTGTATGAATGATAATACTTGAATAAAGTGATGTGAAAATGAAAAGGCTGTTTAGGAAGCCCATTGGAACCTGTCTTGAGAGACAGAGAGAACTGGAGTGTGGGGGCTAACATTGGAAACAAGACCTCTTACTAGCTATTAAGAGTGTTAGGAATATCGAGGCAAAAATAGTGTAACATGGATGCTGGGTTTCAAGATGTTCTCTTTGGGTTTCTATAAAGTGATTTGTACAGAAGGGTGAAGTGCTTCCGCATTTTTAAAAATCAGAACCACTTAAGGATTTTTTTTTTTAATTATTTGTAAAAGTAATCTAGAGGCTGGAAAGATGACTCAGCAGTTGAATTTATACATTGAGCAGTTAAACCACCTCTTTTTCTAGTTCTAGAGCATCCAACACCTGGGCTCCTTCGGCACCTGCACTCATACAAACATACCCACATATAGATGCACACATATACATATAATTAAAAATAGAAATAAATCTTTTTTGTTTGTTTTTTGAGACAGGGTTTCTCTGTGTAACAGTCCTGGCTGTCTTGGAACTTCATTTGTAGACCAGCCTGGCCTCGAACTCAACAGAGGTCTGCCTGCCTCTGTTTCCTGAGTGTACCACCACCATCCAGCAAAAATAAATTTTTTATAATAAGAGTTATCTGTAGGGGCTGGAGAGATGGCTCAGGAGTCAATGCTTTCTGCCCTTGCAGAGGACCCACGTTCAGTTCCCAGCACCCATGTTAGGCAGCTGACAACCACCTGTTAAGTTCAGCTCCAAGGAATTCTACCTGTCTTCTGGAATCCTCAGACAGTTGCCTTTGTATTTTAAAAATGATGGGAAGGAGTCACACCATACAACTGGGCAACAGGAAGTGGTCTGTGACACTGGGCATAGCTTGAGCGTAGGAGAACTCAAAGCCCATCCCCATAGTGACACACTTCCTCCAACAAGGCCACACCTAATAGTACCACTCCCTTTGGGGGGCATTTTCTTTTAAACCATCCCTCCCTCTTCTCCCTCCCTCCGTCTCTCTCTGTCTAAAGACCTGTGAGTACATGTGAAGGCCTTAGATCAATATCAAGTGTATTGATGTTATCAGTTGTTACCTTTTTTTTTTTGAGATGGGGTGTTCCACTGAACTTGGAGTTCACCAATTCAGCTGGTCTGGCTGGCCACAGAGCTCCAGGGATCTGCCTCCTCATGCTGGGATTATAGTTGTGCACCATACCTGCCATTTTGTGTGGGTCTGGGGGATCTGAACTCTGGTTCTCATGTTTGTGCATACAGCAAGTGTTTTGACAACTGAGCCATCTCCCTAGCCACAGTTTTCTTTTAAAATTAATAGGATCACGGTATTAATGTTCAAATGCTACTCAATTCTGTACCTTGTCTTTTTCACTTCAACACATTATAACATGTCAGCACATGTAGTTTCTCACATTCTTCTTAGCAGCCCTAAGTATTTGAGTATTTGGATGAACTAGAATTTTTCTACATAGTTTCAATGCATCATTACGTTTTTAGACAAGTAATATCTTAAGCTAAATTTGCAAAAGTGGAGTTATGTATGTTTTATGTTGTGACAAGAATTGCCATCCAAAAATTCCATGCCATTTATAAGATTAAGTTTGCCTATTTCTCCACTTTAGAAGGATACAGGCAGCCATGATGGCTCAAACCTATAATCCCATTCTAGTACTGGAAGGGTGAGACAGGATTGTCATCAGTTTGAGGCTAGCCTGGCTTACATAGTAAGTTCTAGCCAGCCATGAGACCCTGTCTCAAAACAGGGGCATGCTAAAATTAGTGGGTGAAAAAGCATAGTATAGTTCTTCTTCCAAAAGTACATTATGTGTGTTTTGGATTTTGCTGTGAAGCCCAAAGAGACTATCTCCGTGATACATGAGTTGTCTTTGGGAAACAGGCACTGTGTTTCATTTACAAAAGAGTTAAAAGGTTTTATTCTGGCTGGGTATGGTGACTCACTCCAGAAATTCCAGCATTTGGGAGGCTAAAGCAGGAAAATCAGGAGTTCAAGGTCATCCTCAGTTATAATAGCTTTTTCAAAGCCACCCTGGGCTACTGTGAGTCCTTGTCCCCACTCCCTCACCCCCAACACACACTGTTGCATTTTATATGTTGTACTAACTATGGTGGTTGGTCATTTCCCTTTCTCTTGATTTTTGAAGACTAACAGATTTTGTCACTGTCTAGTGTTTCCAGACAGGCCTGTTTCTCCACTCAGGGTCACATTGCTTCAGTTCCATGGACTTGACAAGGCCATACTAGTTTATTGAAGAACTCCCATAGCCCTTTTTCTGTTTGATGGCTCTTATCCCCACAGTTACGACTATGTCTAACAGCTGGTCAATTTTGTGAAAAAGGAAGTCTTCATTTGAACTTGTAACTTTTCAGCTGCTTGTTTGGGCTTTGCATAAATACAGTCTATGACTAGACAGGAAATGAGCTTTTGTTTCATTTGCTAAAAATGATTTTTCATGTAGCAGTTTCAAGAAATTTCAATTTAGCAATGTCTACATGTCTGAAAAGAAATTATTAGTTGAAAAGAACCAAACAAACAAGGACCCATTATGCTGGCTAGTCAGCATGAACGTATCTAAATGAATACAGTCAAGGGTGAATCAACACGGAGTTTTTTCTAATTCCCCAAATTACATTTTATGCTAATTGTTACTATAACATTAGTCAAACATTTGAAATTTTCAGATGTTAAAACTACAAAAATAAGGTTTGATGTTTTACTAGTAACCTAGCCTTTGATCATGTTTCTATTTAGTTGATCTTTACCAGTTTATTAAATAATTAAGTAGGGGGCAACAAAATAAGGTGAGTTAATGAGAGCACTTTTTGTAACATAGAACTTCAGTAGTTGGGCCTGCAGCCATTTACCTTTCCGAGGTAAGCTAGACAACTGAATACAAAGGCTTGTTTTCAAATGTTCCTGACCCCTTAAGCCCCAATAGGCTTAGGGTCTATATTTAATGTTGACTTAGTAGCACCTGGAAGTAATGATTCACTGGAACCTGGTTTCATGTGTTTTTGAATACAAAGCAAGCACACAAGGGAGATACATGGTTTAGAAAATTACTAATCGGAGTTGGAGTGTGTGTGCGCATGCACACATGCTTTCCAAGACAACATATATGGAGGTCAGAGGACAACCTTGGGTGTCAGTCCTCACCTTGTACCTTGTTTGCTGCTGCACAAACCAGGATAGCTGGCATGTGAGCTTCCAAAGGTTCTCTTGTCTGTACTTCATATCTCATCATTGGAATACTGGAATTTAAGGCATGTATTCCTGGCTTTATATAGGTTCCTGGGATTTAAACTTTGGTTCTTGCGCTTGCATGCAAGTGATTTATCCACTGAGCCATCTCCCCAGGTCCCCAAAGCTGGAATTTTTACATTCTTTTTTTGAAAGAGTCTCACTATGTAGTCCTGGCTGTTCTGGAATTTGCTATGTGGGGCCTCAAACTCACAGGGATCTGCTTGCCTCTGCCTCCCAAATGCTGAGATGAAAGGTGTGTATCCCTACACCAGGCTTAATGTTATTTTTAAGTACAACATTCTTTGTAGGCATGTCTTAAAAGAATTGTTCTTAAGCATTTCAACCTATCCTATGTACCCTAGTGACTTAGGAGAACTAGTCACAACGTTGGGTGTGTAAGGATAAAATGCTGAACAGAACAGTTTGTGCTTAAAGCTATTGCTATAGCTCAGTTGGTAGGGTGCTTGCATAGCTTGCATGAAGTCTCACGTTTCCTTCCCAGCACTTGGTAAAGCAGGCATGGGACTGTGTGCCTGTAATCCCAGCACTGAGGGCGTGCATGCAGGAGCGTCTGAAGTTCAAGATTAGCCTCTGCTCCAGTTCCATGACTGTGATGGAGATGGCAAGTTGCCACAAAAATAGTAATTTTGTTTTGTTTTGTTTTGTTTACTTATTTATTAGTTTTTTGAGACAGAGTTTCTCAGTTTAGCCCTGGCTATTGTGGAACTAAAATAGTTTTTTAAACAAAGCCCATTGCTGGGGGCTGGAGAGATGTCTCAGTGGTTAAAAAGCACTTGGTGCTCTTCCAGAGGACCCGGGTTCAGTTCCAAAATCCACATCAGGTAGCTCAGAACCACCTGTAACTCGAGTTCCAGGGGAGCTGTCTCCCTCTACTGACCACTGGGCACCTGCACACACATGGTGCACATACAGCCAAGCAGGCATATGCACACATAAAATAAAAATAAATCTTACTTTAAAAGCACTTTGCTTACGAAGAAGGCTTAATAGATTTCCTTTGTCTTTTGGGAAGAGGCAGGTAGGAGAATGAGTCTGCAGACCACCTGTGTTGTGGACTGTGGAACACTTCAATAATGAGCGTCATTTCACTCCATGAATTGGGAATGTAACCAAGAGCTCATAGGCCACCTCCTAGAAAGATCAACACAAAACGTGAGATAGTCACATCTTTATTCATTCATTTGAGTCTTTCCTAGAAACTCTCACTTTGATTTTCACTCCTTTAAAACCACTCCCCACTCCTTTTGTGACTTTTTAAAAAAGATTTATTTATTATGTATACAGAAGAGGGTGCTGGATCTCATTACAGATGGTTGTGAGCCACCATGTGGTTGCTGGGAATTGAACTCAGGACCCCTGGAAGAACAGTCAGTGCTCTTAACCTCTGAGCCACCTCTCCAGCCCCCAACTTTTTGTGACTTTTTTCCTTACCCCTAACCTAATGTCCCCTGGTTGTGTTGTTCAGTCTTCTGCAACTAGAAGACACCACTTAGCTTGGCATGATAGTGGGCACTTGGAATCTTAGCATTTGCCGGTGTTGGAAGGTAGAAGGAAGAAAATCAGGAGTTAAAGGTCATCCCCAGCTACATAGTGAGTCGGAGGCCAACCTGGGCTATATAACCCTTTATCTAAAGAAATGGAAGGGGCAGAGGAGGGAGTCTGTGGAGATAAGTGGGTAAAGTGCCTGGTGTGTAAGAATAAGGACTAAAGTTTGGATCCCCCAGCATGCATGGAATAGGTAGGCATAGAAGTGCATGCATATGATTCTAATGCTGGGGAATGGAAACAGGATACCTGGGTTTGTTGGCCAGTCAGTTTAGCTGAAACTGAGAGCTTCATACTCAGTCAGCAACCCTGTCTCAAATAAGGTGGAATGCACTGAGTGAAGATGCTGGACATTGATTGATCTCTAGACTCAATGCACATATGCATGGGTGAGTATACACACAAATACCTACACAAACACCCCATGTAAAAACACACACACACACACACACACACACACACACACACACACACAGAAAGGAAGAAAAAGGGGCTGGGAAGATGGCTCAGTTGGTAAACTGTTGCTTGTTTAAGCATGAGAACTTGAGTACTTTCCTGGCACCCATATAAAAAGCTAACTATGGTTGGCATGTGCTTATAAGCTCAGTCCTAGGAAAGCAAGCTAGGAGACTCTCTAGGGCTTGCTGGCCAGGCAGTCTGGTTGAATCGGTAAGCTCCAGGTTCAGTGAGAGACCCTGTTTCAAGAAACAAGCTGAGGAGAGAGGTGGCTCAAGGCTTAAGAGCACTGACTGATGTTCCAGAGGAGTTCCAGAGGACCTGGGTTCAGTTCCCAGGCCATCCGGTCATGTCAAGATTAAAAAAAAAAAAGAAAAGAAGCTGGAGAATGATAAAGAAAACACCCAACATTGACCTCTGACCTCCACATGCACACACATAAACAGGTATGCATGCATATACTCTTCCCTCCAACGCACACAAAGAAAAAGGAGTTATTTGTGTGCTCAGATTTGGAAGTTCCAGGGCAAGATAGGTGGCACATTCCTATGGGTCTCTACTGAGGCCTTCCATGACAGGAGCACATAAAACTGCTTCTCTCATCCAGGAAGCAATACAGACAAGACTAGCACATCACAATCTCATACACTGACACGTTCCAATAACCCCTAGGCCACATCTCCCAAAGGTTCCACAGCCTTCTAATAGCACTACCTAATGAACAAGCTTCAACCAGGCTGCTGGGCCAGCAAGCCCTAGAGATTCTCCTCCCTTGGTTCCCTGGAGCTGAGATTACAAACGCATGCCAACCATACCTAGTTTTCATGTGTGCCTTTGGGAAACATTGTCTTAGACTATAGCATTGAGGTTCCAGTCTCTGCCATATCATATTGTCACCATCACCTGTATATTCCACACAGATATTCACTGCTCATTGAAGCTCCATGCTCTCAGCTCCTCTCATGGACATTTCTAGCGAAGGTGATGTCTCCTGAAGCGTGAATCCAAAACTAAATGTTCCTGGCCTGAGTTCTAGCTGTCTGCTAGCTATTTGCTTCCATCTCTACCTCCACCTACTCCTAAGTTTCTCAGAATCTGTCCCTCTGTCTTTTAGATCCATCCTCTCTTTTATATCCATCCATCCATCCAATCTATTTATTTATTACATGTGTGTTAATGTGTGGGCATGCATATGCCATCTGTCTGTCTGTATCTAATCTATTTATTCCATGTGTGTTAATGTGTGGGCATGCATGTGCCATGGCATGTGTACAAAGGTCAAAGGACAAGAGTGTGCGGGAGTCTGTCCTCTTCTTCAAACACAGGGTATTGGGAATGAAATTCAGTTCATCAGCTTGGTGGCAAACACCTTACTGGCTGGGCCAACTCACAAGCCTCATCCTCTCTGTTCTCACTGCTGACACCTACTGTCCACTTTTTTAACCATTTACAGAGTTTCCTCCCTTCTACTCTGTCCATGTTCATTAGATGTTAGTCCTTCTTTTCCTTTAGAGGCAGTTCTTGGCCTTCCTCTGTCAACTCGATGCAAAGGTTATTACTTTGTGATGGTGCCGGCCTCACTTCCACTTCCCTCAGTTTTCTTCTACTTCTGTATACCACATGTCCAATTGTACCCTTTACTCCATCTCTGCTTGTGTAGTTTTCTCTAAAGTTCACTCACACCTCACATTTTCACTTTCTTCTTTTTACTCTTAGCCACTCCAGCAAAGTTTGCAGTGCCTGTTGCAAAAACCAGTGGCCCTTTCTAGTTCTTAACTTACTTATTGCCTTTAAATTGTATTCCCAATAGTTCAAGTGCTGGCACTTGGTCCTCAGCTAATCTACTTTTGCACATGACCCCCAAATAATAGTCTATGTTAGATGGTAGGACCAAGATTGGAAGTGCTGAGACTCCACACAGACTCCTGCTTGCTGGCAGAGATATAAGAAGAATCTACCCCAAAGCTGGGAGTTCATTGGCAAAGGAAAGGCAACTGTGCCCAGATAATAAGGGGGGCAAACTCTAGGCGCTGAGGAGGTAAAGGGGCAGGAGAGAAATGAGAGCAGTGGAAACTGAAGCAAGATGTGTCAGGAGAAATAGAGTTAGGGGATTTTTTTAAAACTGATTTGCTTATGAAAATGCTGTATAGTAAAGACAGCTCCAAACCTGAAGCACACGCCAGGTGACTTGGCTCCTACCCATAATCCCAACACTTAGGAGGCTGAGAAAGGAATGTCGTGAGTTTGAGGCCAGTCTGGGATACATAGTGTGTTCCAGCCCATTCTGGGCTATAGTGTCAAACCCTGACTCAAAAAGCAAGCAAAAACCAAAATTGCAGCCCTTGTGAGGTAGGCAAGCATAGGGATAGCTTATCAACCTGGGGCACAACTTGGCTTGGCTTATACATGCACTTCTCCTTTGACAATGCACCTGGCGACCTAAGATGCCCACCTTTATCAGGCTGCGGGTCCACCATACTCCAAACAGTGGAAAAAGTTTCTCTTCCCCTATCTTCTAAAATACTCCTTTTGTGGTCAGATTCTACTCAAGCATGTTCCCAGGTTTATGTGAGACTGACAGGCAGGGGGCTGTTCTCACCTATTTTTGAGGAACATGCACAGTTAGGTAAACTGTCCTAGAGTGAACTTTTAGGGAAGACTTCTTTTTACCAACCTGTACCTATGTATAATTGGGTGTGCATATGATTAAAATCAGATGCATCATGGGAACAGACGTACTCGGAGCAAAGGATTACATAATCTAAGCCAGTCAATCAAAACAGAGAACTGCCTGTGGTACACCCCTTAGCAACCAAACCCCACCTCCTCCCAGTATTTGGGAGGTGGAGGTGGGAAGATTGCTATGATTGCTAGACAGAATTGGGCTGCATTGTGAGTTCCAGGCCAGCTTGGGCTACAGTGTCAGACCGTCTTTCAAAACATAATTTAGGTTGGGCGATGATGACGCACGCCTTTAATCCCAGCATGCAGGAGGCAGAGGCAGACAGAGTTCAAAGCCAGCCTGATCTACACAGCGAGTTTCAGGACAGCCAGGACTGTTATACAGAGAAACTCTGTCTTGGAAAAAGCACAAATAAAAAACAAACAAAGCACACACACACAATTTAGGTGGGCATGTTGGATGTCCTGTTTACTTTTTAATGACAACCTGACACCACCTAGAGTCACTTGAGAGCAGGGAACTTCAACTGAAGAACTGCCTCAGTCCATTTGCTCTGTGGCCATGTCTGTGAGGAACTGTCTTTGTTGATGATTGGTGTGGGAGGGACCAGCTTACTGTGAGCAGCACCTTCCCTGGGCAGGTGGGCCTGAACTATATAAGAAAGCTAACATTGACTGGGCATGGTGGTGCATGCCTTTAATCCCAGCACTCGAAAGGGAGGGGCAGGCAGATTTCTGAATTTGAAGCCAGCCTGGTCTGCAATAGTAACTTCCAGGACATCCAGAACTACATAGTTAAAACCTGTCTCAAAAGAAAAAAAAAACCCAAAAACAAAAAGCAAAGAAAGCTAGGATTGGGAATAGAGAAATGGCTCAGTGGTTAAGAGTATGGGCTGCATTTCCAGAGGACCTGGGTTCTAATCCCAGCACATGGCAGCTCACAACCATCTGTAACTCTAGTTCCAGAGGGTCCAATACCCTCTTCTGGCCTCCATGAACATGTGGTATACAGACATACATGTAGGCAAAACACTCCTGCACATTTAAAAAGTTTTAAAAAAGCTTTCAAAAAAGATAGTAGTAGCTTTCTAAAAAACAAAACAAAACAAACAAACTAAAAGAGAGCATGCCAGTGAGCAGGTCCCTGCCTTGAGTTCACGCTCTGACTGCCGTCCACGATGAATTGTGGCATGGCAGTGAAAGCCAAAGAAACCCTTTCTCCATACGTTGCTTTCAGTCAGAGCATTTTATTATAGCAACAGAAAGCAAATTACAGCAGTGGCTCACATGTGTAATGCCAGCACTTGAGAAGCCTATGGTAGAAGTATTACTACAAGGTTGAGGCCAGCCTTAGCAAGCTGTTCCTTTCCAAACCAGCCTGGACTACAGGGAGGTTGTTTACCAAAAAGTTACTTTTGGGGCCAGTGACACAGCTCAGAGAGTAAAGCTGCCTGCTTCCAAGCCTGACAACTTGAGTTCAGGACCGATGTGGAAAGAAAGAACCAACTTCTGCAAATTGTCCTCTGACTTCCCTAAGTAGGCCATGGTACACATGTACTCACACATACATGTGCACACACACACACACACATACGCAATACATGCAGTTAAAAATTACTTTTTTTTTGGTTTTTCGAGACAGGGTTTCTCTGTGTAGCTTTGCGCCTTTCCTGGAACTCACTCGGTAGCCCAGGCTGGCCTCGAACTCAGAGATCCGCCTGCCTCTGCCTCTCTCCCAAGTGCTGGGATTAAAGGCGTGCGCCACCACTGCCCAGCTTTAAAATTACTTTTTACAAGTGAAAAGCAATCAGAAAATAATAATTTTTAAAATGTGCATGGGTGCACATGGTGTCAGTCATCCTGGCGCCGAGGAACCAAAGACAAAAGGTTATAGGTTTTCCTGAGTTGCACAGCAAGATCATGACACAAAAATGAAATGAAACAAGAAAGGTTTTCTTTAAGAGCATCCCACCCACAAATCAGATAACTGAAATAACACACCAACCAAGGAACAAGTCATGCTTTGGTTTAGAGATTTCAGTTTCGGTGAGTGGTCCATTGGTAATGAATTTTTGTGAGAATGCGGTCATCACAATGGTGTCCAGAGGCTGGGGTGGGGGGTAGCTCATGGGTAGAAAGTTTCCGTGGCACATACGAGGTTCTGGACTCATCCCCAACATCATGAAAACAAAAGGTGAGCAACAATGACCTTGACAGATAGTATTAAACTGAGGGTTGGAGGCAAAGCAAAAAAGCTTGTCTATCCCCACTGGGAAAAAAACAATTTCCATTAAGATTCTCAAAGAAATCCACACATAGATTCCTCTAGTCCATTTTACTTGTTCATATTTTGTTTTTTATATACATTGCAGTCCGCCTTCATGAAGCCATCTGCCTCTGAGCTAAAATAGTCCTGGAAATCCCTAGTCCTGACGCCCTGAAATCATCTTGTCAGTTTTATGCAACTGATAGCAGTGTCAACTTACCTTGAGAAGGCTGTTTCTGTGACAGGCCTCTAGCGAGTCTTCCTGTTGTTCCTTCAAGAAGACCCACCCTCTAGCCCAGGCTGATAGCCAGGTGTGGTACATACTTGTAATCCCAGGAGGCTGGTGCAGGAGGATTGTGAGTTTGAGTCCAGCCTGTATAACCTAGTCAGACCCTATGTAAAACAAATGAACTAATAGAAAAACTATGAAATAACAAAAAATATTGTGCAATGATAGAAATATTCTACATTTGCACAGTCCAATGTACAACCATTAACAACACTCAGAATGCTGCTAATAGTCACTTTTCCCTGGAGTCTCCTGCTGGGAATGGAGAGCCCCTCTTCCTAGTGCCACCCTTCTATAGAGTCCTCTACAGTTCTGATGACTTGTCTCACAGATAAGTGTACATGTGAGTATTTCCTGGCTGTTTTCACCTCTTCTATACAATTGTTATCAGTACTGCAGGCAAAGGGGAGAGAAACAAGGAGCTTTGGTCTCCCTAGTTCCTGCCCAAACTGTCAAGAAATCTTTTCCCTTTACCAATTCTCATTTTCTTTTGGTATGTATGGCTGAATGCTATAGATTTTTCGGGTTGGGGATTTAGCTCAGTGGTAGAGTGCTTACCTAGCAAGCGCTAAGGCCCTGGGTTTGGTCCTCAGCTCTGAAAAAAAAAAAAGATTTTCACATTCCTATCTCCTGTAACCGAGGAACCAAATTTGTATTTTTTTAGTTAAAACAATTTTTGTATTCATGGCACTGGAAAGATAGCTTAGTAGTTGAGAACTTTGCTGTCCTTATAGAGGACCCAGGTTTGGTTCCTAGCATCCACATCATGGCTGACAACCATCCATAGGCATGTACATGGTAAACATACATACATGCAGGCAAAACACTCATATACATATGATGGGAATGTCTTTCTAAAAATGTGTTGCTCTGATTGGTTGATAAATAAAGCTGTTTGGCCAATGGTGAGGCAGAATAAGGATAGGCGGGACATTTGAACTAGGGGAAGAGAAGCAGAGAGCAGAGCTGGCCAGACGCCATTCTGCCACCTAAAAAGCAACATGTAACGGCACACAGGTAAAGCCACGTGGAACACGTGGCGACATAGATTTATAAAATGGGTTAATTTAAGATGTAAGAGCTAGCTAGCGAGAAGCCTGCCAGGGCCATAGTTTAAAAATGATATAAGCCTCTGTGTGTTTATTTGGGTCTAAGCGCCGTGGGAGCTGGGCGGGATCAGAGACCGGGACCAGACAAACTTTCGTCTACATACATAAATAAAATAAATAAATGTAAATGAAACGTATTTACTATTATAACTATGTGTGTGTATGTGTAAGTATGTGTGTGTGTGTGCATGCACACGCACAGCACCATGGCACCTGTGTGGAGGTCAGAGAACAACTTTTGGGAGCTGGTCTCTTTACTGTAGATTCTGGGCATTGAACTTAGGTCATCAGGCTTGTGTGGCAAGCACTTTTACCAACTGAGCTATCACATTGGCTCTACATTTTAAATTGAATTTTAATTAATTTAGACCTATATTTATGAAATTGTCACCTGCAGTTTGTGTCTTCTACACTGGATGGCATGATTCTATCTCATTTGCAGCAGGGACCTTTAGGCAATTGTGAAGGAAAAATAGAGGCCACCCATGGAATGATCAAATCATTATGGCTCATTTATTAATAATGGGCAAATGAAGGAATTCTCTGTTAGGGAACAGAATAGGAAATTGAGCCACCTATAACTATTTATCTGGTAACAACCATGTGGGTAAGAACATGTTTTCAAAGAGCAGGTTAAGAACAGAGAGGCCTTATACAAACTTTCTGGATGTGAAAATCCATCCTTTCCACATACATCCTTTTCATACTGTGTCATTTCGTCCTTTTCAAACAACAAAAGCATTTTGAGTATAGCAAGAAAATCTTTAGAAGTAGACTTTGTTTGTTTGTCTTTTCGAGACAGAGTTTCTCTGTGTAGCTTTGGAGCCTGTCCTGGATCTCGTTCTATAGACCAGGCTGTCCTCGAACTCAAAGATCTGCCTGCCTCTGCCTCCTGAGTACTGGGATTAAAGGTGTGTGCCACCACTACCATTGGGCTTAGAAGTGGACTTTTTAATAATTACCTTGTAAACCATTTACATGTGAATTTGAATTTGGCACTGCCTGGCAGGAAAAGAGAATTTCATTACAAAAACACTTTACCTATATAAAAGTAACCTAACGTGAGCCACACTTCTTTCTCATTTCAATAAATTTGGCAGGGAGCTGAAGGGATGGCTCAGTAGTTAAGAGAGCAGTCTGCTCTTCCAGAGGACCTGGGTTCAATTCCCACCACCTACATGATGGCTCATATTGTCTATAACTCCAGTTCCAGGAGATCTGGCGCCCTCTTCTGGCCTCTGTAGGCACCAGGCATCCACATGGTACACAGACATACATGTTGGCAAAACACACATGCACATTAAATAAGAATAGAAACAAACAAACTTTGTTACATTTAGTGTGTTTGGGGGGGGTACATGTGCTACCATACATAAGTTGAGATCAGAAAACAATTTATGGGATGGGTGGTGGTGGTGCATGACTTTAATCCCAGCAGTAGGAAGGCAGAGGCAAGTGGATCTCTGTGAGTTTGAGGCCAACCTGGTCTACAAAATCGAGTTCCAGGACAGCCAGGGCTACAGAGAGAAACCCTGTCTTAAAAGAAAAAGAAAAGAAAACAAAGAGAGAGAGAGAGATAGACAGAGAGAAAACAATTCAATTTATGGGAGTTGGTTCTCTATCTCACTGCATGGGTCCTGAAGATCAAACTCAGGTTACTAGGCTTGGTGGCAAATTCCCTTACCAGATGAGATCTCCCTAGCCCTTCTTTCACTTTTATTTAAATTTTATTCATTTTTCTTTATGTCAGTATCTCTCACCCTGCACAAAAATCTTTTCAAAATAGATAAAAGACCTTAATATAAAACCTTAATCACTGAAATTACTTGAGGAAAACATTAGGGAAACACTTTAAGACATGGGCACAGGCAACAACTTTCTGGAAAGGATTCCAATAGCATGATAAGTAATGCCAAGTAACTGATAAATAAGCCTCTGCATTGCAAGGGAAACTATCAGTAGAGAGAAGAGACAGAATGGGTGGAAATCTGTCAGCTATGCCTCAGAGGGCTAATATCATAAACATATAAATAATGCTTCTTTCTTTGTATTCACAAATTTATCTATGCTGTGAGCCTAAAATCTCAGTCTGTTAGTGCATACATTAAGAATATATGATATAGGGCTGAAGAGATGGCTCAGAGGTTAAGAGCACTGGCTGCTCTCCCAGAGGTGCTGAGTTCAATTCCCAGCAAATGGTGGCTCACAACTGTCTGTAATGAGATCTGGTGCCCTCTTCTGGCCTGCAGGTATACATGCAGACAGACACTGTATACATAATAATAATAAAAAAAAGATAAAAAAAGAAAGAATATATGGCCAGGTGGTGGTGGCACACACCTTTAATCTCAGTACTAGGGAGGTAGAGGCAGGTGGATCTTTGTGAGTTCGAGGCCAGCCTGGTCACAGAGTGAGTTCCAGGACAGCCAGGACTGTTACACAGAAACTCTGTCTTGAAAAAGAAACAAAGAGCCG
>LZPO01066277.1:129150-142209 GCA_001675575.1 Neotoma lepida
ATGTACATTAGTAAAAGAAAAAAATATGGTGTTAACTCATGTCCTTACAGATATGGTATTTATAGGACCTATTTGCCTAGAATGGTTATAATATATTCCTGGGCTGAATAGTCCATTACCTTATTTTAATTTTTCTTATAGCTTTAACCCTTGGAAGGGAAATAAACAATATATGTATTTGTAGGACTGATAAAAAAAATGGAAGATGAATATAGTACTAGTTTAAGTTGTTTTCGTATTTAGGAATATCTATCAATAAATTATAATTATGGTTTCATCATATCTAGAGGTAATATAAATTATCTCAAGATGATAGCATATCATCTGCCTTAATGTGTTTTATTATCACAGCACTTGGCAAGGCAAAGCCAAGAGGATGGGTTCAGTCATCCTCAACTACATAATGAATTCAAAGGCAGCCTGAGCTTGTGCAACTGCCTCAAAAAAGAAAACAATTGCAAATTAAGACTTGTATACTAATAAGCTAGATGTAATGGAACACATTGTAATTCCAGTGCTTGTTAGGCAAGGGCAGGAAGATTGCCAAGAATTCCAAGCTAGCCTAGGCTACATAATGATGAGACAGGAAAGAGGGAGTTGAGAATAATAGATGAATAGAAAAATCATTGAATTCTATAACTAGTAGTCAACATGTCCAAACTTGTAGAATGGACAGAAATTGCTAGGTGTGGCCTCTACATATGTGCACCTGTGTTCACACATGCATACACCCACATGAATACATACATGTAAGTATCTCAAATGATAGGAGCTGTAAGACTTTTTATTTTTGTCTTTTGGGGAAAAATTGTATCAGTGGTCTTAATAAACTGGATATGATGGCTCATATCTGTAAATCTCATCATTTGGGAAGCTGAGGAAGAATGCCCTAGGTTTGTGGATAGCTTGGGCTGTGTTATGAGATTCAGACTAGCCTGAACTACAGAGCCGATACCATCTGAAATCATCAAAACGAAAATTTTTACTCTTAAAATAACAAAATATAAATATTATCAAAAGAACAAAATAAAAATTCTCTGACATATAAATCTGTTTTAATTAGAAATCAAAACTTTTGTATTAAAAAGCAGTTTGGTGTGTTGACAGAAATAGGAATCCTATTTTGGAGTAATTCCTGCTGATCTGTTTGGATTCTTAGAATACCTGACTGGCAGTAGGATGTGTTGGTGTACACCTGTAATCTCAGCACTCAAGAAGCAGAGGCAGGAGGATCATGGCAAGTTTGAGGCAGCCTGGAGTTACATAGCAAGACCCTGTCTCAAACACATAAAAAGACTGGGATGAACTTGGCAGAGTTCATATTGAATTTGTCTTTGAAACAAACAATTCTTGGAGTTCTTAGGTTACCTGTAAAACCTGTAACCAGGCACTGAGCCATTTTAGTAGGTGCAGTAGTCTGACGAATCCTGCGTGTGATATGGTTTAAACTTATGCCAGAAACAGAGTGAGTAGGTGGAGGGGTTGATGATGCCTCAAGGAAGTCATTGTGGTATTCTAATCTTGATTCTAAGGTACTTTAAATGATTCAACTTCATTTTTGTCAGATTACAGTACATACATTCTGATGAGCCTGGTAGAAATGTTTATTGTATTATCTTATAAATTTGAGCAATCTCATTTTTGTGCATGCAAAAACAACACAGAATGCACTTTAACACATATGTCCCACTTGGCATGATTTCTTTAGTCCAAATTTCTGCTAATAAAATCCTAAAAGTGCATGTTTTGTCTTTCAAAAATTGTAATTTTCATTTAATTTAAATACTCACTTTACTGGAAATGTTTGTCTTAATTCTGTGTCTTACTAGTTTATATCATATTTTGCTTGTTGCTGGCCTATGGGAATTAAACAACTGTAGAGCAAATCTTAAACGGTCTTATTAATTGAAAACACCAGGCCAGGTATTGAGGTAAATTCTGAATGATCAGAGAGACAGAACAAGCCACAGCCAACCTCACCTTGCCAACTCCTCAGCTGATCTTGTTTCCTCAGACTGCAGGCTTCTGAGTCTTCACCCAAATGAATCTCAGCTCCACTCAGCTCAAAGCCTGAAGGGTTAAGAGGCCCTAGCTTCTGGTTTTCACACCTTATATACCTTTCTGCTTCCTGCCACTCCTTTCTGGGATTAAAGGCATGTGTCTTTCTCAAGCAAAGACACGAGATCTCAGGTGCTGGAATTAAAGGTGTGTGCCACCACGCCTGGCTGTTTCCAGTGTGGCCTTGAACTCACAGAGATCTGGATGGATCTCTGCCTCGGGAATGCTAGGATTAAAGGCATGTGCTACCACTGCCTAACCTCTATGTTTAATCTAGTGGCTGTTCTGTTCTCTGACCCCAAATAAGTTTTATTAGGGTACACAATATTTTGGGGGACATAATATAATCACCACAAACAACTAACAGTTCAAAGCATTTTTCCATTCCTTGTGTATGAGACAGTGTCTCTTGCCTTTACACATGAAATCTATTTTAAATAGGCACTAAATTTGTAAAGTCTCAAAGAAATTTGAAATAAATGACTTACTGTTCCTCAGTATTTATCATAAGGAGAACTCTGAGCAGGCCAGAATTCGTTCTTCGTGGGGAGGGCATTGTTCAAGACAGGGTTTCTTTATGTAGTCCTGGCTGTCCTGGAACTCATTATGTAAACCAGGCTGGCCTTGAACTCAGAGAGTGCTGGGATTAAAGGAGTGTACCACCACCACCCAACCTCCTTCTATTGCTTTGCACATGAATATTATATGTAGTCATATTTTTTCTTCATCTAAGTAAATTTTGCCAGTAATTATATAGCCATGAATCTCTTTTTATTTTGTTAATTTTGTGGCTCATGGATCTAGGTAACCCTGGCTTAGGAAACTTATATCTCATTTCAATGTCTTTGTCTCTCTTATGGTGTTGCGTTTTTGTTTCTGCAGCACTGGGGATGAAATCCAGTTTCTTGGCTTTTTAAAAAAAAAACCTATAATTATTATCATTTTCTAAAATAAATAGACATATTTCATAATAAACATATATGCATGTGGTTTGGCCTCCGTCTCTGAGTTAGGCTTCCGGTCCTGGCTCCCATAGGGATTTCTCACTGGCCCCCTGCTGTTGTGGTAGGTCTGCTGTGAGATGGTTTTCATCATCAAATGACAAGTACCTCCCCATACAAGGTGTTTATCAACAAGCTTTTGGTTGTTGTTGTTTTCTTTAGTTCCTTGCCTTTGGTTCAGCACACACATGGATATTTTCTAAAGTAGAATATGAAGTGACGGGCAGTATGGGTGAATATGATCACAATGTATGATATACACATATAAAAATGTCTTTANGAAACCCATTATATTGTACGATGAATACACACCAATAAAATAAATTTAAATAAATGAATTCAATAGCTGATAAAAAAAATTGAGCAATCTGTCATCCTTTCCCAAAACATGAACTAAATTTTGCTTTATAAAACTTACACAAATGTTTTCTTATAAAATACTCTTTGATCCTTTTTATGATACAAATGTCCAATTGCCCATTTTTGTTAGTAAATATGTTCTAATGTAAGTATTAAGTGAATGTTAAGCAGATATATTAGCTTCTATTCTATTGCCATAATGTTTCACAAACTTTTTTTTCCTGTGTATGGAAAAACATGTTTTAGAAATAAATCAAAATTTATTTCTGCATGCTGCAGACCTGAAAATAAAATTCTACCAAAGGCTGAACTCAAAATAGACTTTTTGGGACTAAAAACAAAAAAAGAAAGACTACACAAGCCTTCTTTATTTCCTCTGGGTAAAACTTTAAAATATATCTAAATTCTGAACTGGGTGTTCACAGTCCCGGCACTTGGGAAGTAGAGAGAAGGAGCGGAGTTTGAAACCAGCATGAGCCTATATGGTGTGATTCTGTCTCAAAAACAATAGTGAGTGAGTTCTGCAAAGAATGTAAATTTGTGTGTTTTTAACTTTTTTCAAAGTCAAACCACTTGTTGCTAAGGCAACCAATACAGTGTTAACTAAAAGAGAAAGTAGGAATTAACTGATACAAGATTTAGTTATTATTTGACCAATATTCCTTGAAAACTGACAGAGCTTATACAACCAGGTTTTCTTTTAGTCTAGTTAGTTTGGAGGATTTTTTGGGGGGTAGGGTGGGGCAAGAGCTCACTGTGTAGGTCACCTTGGCCTCTAACTTGTGATAATCCTCCTGCCTTTGTCTCCCGAGTGCTGGCATTAGAGGTGTGTGCCACCATGTGCAGATTGATGACACCATTCTAGGTACTGCCCACTTCTTAAAAAAGTCTTGAATATCATGTAAGAATGAATATTATGTCTTCCTTCCTGGCTTATTTCTCTGAATAAGTTTTGTTTATTAGATTGATTTATGATCTTTTAAAGTTTTCCTGTAGTTTTTTGGTTTGGTTTTAGTGTAAAGATGTAGCTCAGTTGATAGAGTGCTTGCCTGGTATGCATGAAGCCCTAGGTTTGACATCTAACACCACATAAACTAGGTGTGATAGCACATGATTGTAGTCCAAACACCAAGGAGGGAGAAGCAGAAGGTTCAGAAGTTGAAGGTCAGCTTCAGAGTGAGTTTGAGGTTAGCCCTGGGATCCATGAGATCCCCGTCTCACTGTGACACTCACTGTCAAAGATAGTGGATTTTATGATTTTGGAGTTTGGGGATACTTTTTTTTTAAAAATGATTCCATTTATTTTCCAACTACTCTATTCTTTTCTTCTTCTTCTTCTTCTTCTTCTTCTTCTTCTTCTTATTATTATTATTATTATTATTATTATTATTATTAAGAGATTTTCTATTCATTTTACATACCAACCATAGATTCTTCTCTCCTCCCTCCTCCTGTCCTTCCCCCCACCAACCCAACCCCCATTCCTACCTCCTCCAAGGCAAGATCTCCCAGGGGGAGTCAGCAGAGCCTGGTGCATTCAGTTGCGGGTCCAAGACCCTCCTCCCTGCACCAAGGCTGCACAAAGTGTCCCACCATAGGCACTGGGCTCCAAAAAGCTGGCTCATGAACCAGGGATGGGTACCTATCCCACTGCCTGCCTGGGGCCCCCCTTAAGAGTTCAAGCTAGACAACTGTCTCGCCTTTCCAGAGGGCCTAGTCCAGCACCATGGGGGCTCCTCAGCTATTGGTCCACAGTTCATGCGTTTCCACTAGTTTGGCTGGCTGTCTACATTTTCCCATCATGTTCTCATTGTCCCTTGCTCATAGAAGTCTTCCTCTTTAGGAGGATTGAACTCCTGGAGCTCATTCGGCCTGGCTCCCGGCTGTGGATCTCTACATCTGCTTCCATCAGTCATTGGATGAGGGCTCTATGATGACAGTTAGGGTATTCAGCCATCTGATCACCAGAGTAGGCCAATTCAGGCACCCTCTCAATTATTTCTAGTAGTCTAAGGTGGGATCATCCTTGTGGATTCCCGGGAACTTCCCTAGCACTCTGTTTCTCCCTATTCCCATGATGTCTTCATTTATCATGGTATATCTTTCCTTGCTCTCCCACTCTGCCCCTGTTCCAGCTCAAACCTCCCATTCTCCTGTGTTTTCATCCCTCATCCTTTGCCCTCCATTACTCCTTCTCACCCCCAGTTTGCTCTTGTAGATCTCATCTATTTCTCCTTCACTGAGCGATCCATGCGTCCCTCTTTGTGTCCTCCCTGCTAGCTAGCCTCCCTGGAGCTGTGAGTTACAGTCTGGTTATCCTTTGCTTTACATCTTGTATCCACTTATGAGTGAGTACATACCATGTTTGTCCTTCTGAGTCTGGGTTACCTCACTCAGCATGATATTTTCTAGTTCCATCTATTTGCCTGCAAATTTCATGATGTCATTGTTTTTCTCTGCTAAGTAGTACTCCATTGTGTGTATGTACCACATTTTCTTGATCCATTCTTCAGTTGAGGGGCATCTAGGTTGTTTCCAGGTTCTGGCTATTATGAATAATGCTGCTATGAACATAGCTGAGCATGTGTCCNTGTGGTATGATTGAGCATTCCTTGGGTATATGCCCAAGAGTGGTATAGCTGGATCTGGAGGAAGATGGATTCCCAATTTTCTGAGAAACTGCCATACTGATTTCCAAAGTGGCTGTACAAGATTGCACTCAAGTTTGGGGATACTTTTAAAGATAAGGTCTTGCCTTGTAGACCCTAGCTGGCCTGCAACTCACTTAGTAACCCAGAAACTCAAACTCAGAAACTTCTACCTCAGCTTCCCAAGTACTGGGTTAACAGACGTGTCCAGCAGATTTAGCCTGCTTTTATGATTCTGCAGAACTTTTTTTTTCTGTGTATAGGTACATGCATATTTATAAAACTGTTATAATAATATTTTGCCACCAAAAGTACCATATCATTAATGTCATTAAGTGTTTTGTATGCTGAGTTCTGGGCATACTAATATAACCAATATGATACAACTCAGAACAATTTTGGAGTATCTACTGTAAAATTACCTTATTAGTGGATTGTAACCATCACATACTTGTGGTAGTTTGGGTTTTTAAAGGATCAGTTGCTTTTTGGTGACACCTCTGTTGCACGAATCATAAATGGTCTTACAATAAAAACGTGGAGCTAGGTATTAGGGTGAAAGCTGAAAGATCAGAGAAGCAGAGCTAGCCACCTCTTACCTCACCAACTCCTCAGCCTGAAAGAGAGCAAGTTTCTGTCTCTTCCAGTCTTATATTCCTTTCTCTGCCCAGCCATATCACTTCCTGTCTCAACCTTCCTAGTGTTGGATTAAAGGTGTGTGATCCCAAATGCTGCAGTTAAAGTGTGTGCCACCACTGCCTGGCTGTTTCTCTTACTGGATTAATCTCATGTAGCCCAGCATGGCCTTGACCTCACAGAGATCCAGACAGATCTGCCTCCCTAGTGCTAGGATTAAAGGTGTGTGCCACCACTGCCTGACCTCTATGGCTAACTCTGTGGCTAGCTCTGTCTCTGATCTTTAGGCAAGCTTTTATTTCTTAGATTACAAGCAATATATCATCACCCCCCCCCACTAAACATACACACTAAGATAAGCACTCTTAGGACTTGGATGGTTGACACCAGTTTTCATTTTCTGTATGAGATTTTATTTAGCTTACTAAACTATACTGTGTTAAATTTAAAACTGTTTTAGGGTATTGGGGAGATGGCTCAATCTATATAGTGCCTTCCATGTCATCTTCAGGACCTGAGTTTGGAACCCCAGCATCTGGATAAAAAGCAGCACATTCCTATAATCCCCACACCAGGGAGGCAGAGACAGGGGAATCCCTGGGACTTCCTGACCAGCTAGACTAGCCAATTTGGTTAAACAGGTTCAGTGAGAGACCCAGTCTCAAAACATAAATGAATATTTTAGATCCAATTTCAATCTTTGGACTTCACATATGCACATGCACCTGCATATAAATATGCACCCCCCACAATGTTCAAATATACTCCAAAATGTATAGAGTAGAAACTGCATATACTAGTCTTTCATGTTTAAAATATTTTTGCCACATTTGTCATACCTCTTTAGACTTTTTTCTTTTTCTATTTGTGATCTGAAGGAAATTCTATGTCATATTGTTTTGCTTCTCATTCTTGACCCTATTCAGCAATAAGACACAGTTTTCTTAGAGAAATATAATTTATTATAAAAATATAAAATTAACTCCCCTTTATACCCTCTCATACCTAAATTCCTCCGTGAACTAAGGCTTATTTTCTAAATTTAATTAAATGTGGATATCTTGTAATGCTCTGATTTGAAACAGCTATCTTTCTTTTTCAGATTAGTGATGATGAACCAGGCTATGACCTAGATTTATTTTGTATACCTAATCATTATATCAAGGATTTGGAAAAGGTGTTTATTCCTCATGGACTGATTATGGACAGGTTAGTAAGATCTCAATTGAAGTTTTATGGGGTTTTTTAGGTCTGTGTGTATGTATGATATGCATGTATGTGATATATATGTATAGTGTATGTATTTATATGAAAGCCAGAGGACATTGGGTGTCCTACTCTGTTGCTCTCTGTCTTATTCTCTTGAGTCAGTGTCTCACTGAACCTGGGGTATGCCAATTTGGTTAGGCTGCCTGGCTAGTAAGACCCAGGGAATCTGTCTGTCTCTGTCCCCTAGTGCTGAAGTTACAAGCAGATACAGCCACACCTGGTTTTTATATGGGTACTGGGGATCTGAATTTAGGTCCTGATGCTTGCACAAGTGTTCTTAACCACTGAGCCACCTCCCCAGCCTAAACTGAAGAGTTTTTTTCTTGTATTAATTCTAACTTAGCAACTGTTGAGTAGTTGATGTTTGAATATAAGCTAAGCCAACTTATTAATGAACAAAGGTTTTCTATTTTAAAAATATTTGTTGTTATTTTATTTGTATGTGTGAGTGCCTGCACGCATGTATGTGCAGCATATGCATTTCGGGAGGCTAGAAAAGTGTAATGGATCCCCTGGAACTGGAGTTACAGACCGTTGTGAGTCACTGTGTGGGTACTGGGAACTGAACTTAGGTCCTCTGCACAACAGCAAGTGCACTTAGCTGCTGAACTATCTCTCCAGCCCCAATATTTTTTATTTTTAATGTTCTTTTCACAAAAAGAAAAACATCAGGAAATCATACTAATTAATTACCCAGTTTGAGACATAAATAGGGGAATCCATAATGAGTACAATAAACATTGAAGAGAGGTTGGAAGAGCCTCTAGTCTGTCTGTAAATGAGATTATTATTCTGTTCTGTCAGCTTACTACACACATTTCTTACCTAGACACTACCTATGCATGTACACTATATCACTGTATGTAAAGTGTATACACACACACACACACACACACAGAAACACGAGTTACATACCTGTCTCTTATACACATCTAGATGTGTATAAGAGACAGGTGTGTGTGTGTGTGTGTGTGTGTGTGTGTGTGTGTGTGTGTGTGTGTGTGTGTGTGTGTGTGTGTGTGTGTGTGTGTGTGTGTGTGTGTGTGTGTGTGTGTGTGTGTGTGTATGTGTGTGTGTGTACTATTTTCTCTTTGAGATAGGGACTCACTGTTTAGCTCAGTCTGGCTTGGAATTTTCTGTATAGCCCACACTGGCCTCAACTCAGCAGTCCTCCCTGGCAGCCTCCTATGTGTGGAGATTACAGGTATGTGGCACCATGCCCAGCCCTACATGTATATTGTTTTTGAAATATGTCTCAAATAGCTTAGACTGGCTTCAAACTCACTGTGTAGCTGAGGGTGATCCTACTGCTTCAACTCCTGGTGTGGCATCGTGCCCAGTTTACACAGTTCTGAGGATAGAACCTAAGACCTCCTGTGCGTACTAGGCATGGACTCTATCAGCTAAGCTACATTCCTGGCTCCCCCACATTTATTTTAAAGGTGATATGTAGATAGAAGTTTTCCTGTGTCTCGCCTGGTCCTGTAGCCGCTGGGTCCCAAGTAAACACACAGAGGCTTATATTAATTACAATCTGTATGCCCTATGGCTCAGGCTTCTTGCTAACTAGCTCTTTCATCTTACATTAACACATTTCTATTAATCTATATGTTGCCACATGTCTGTGGCGTTACTGGTCTGCTGGCATCTTGTTGCTCCTTGGGTGGCGGGCTGATATCTCTCCTCACTCCACCCTTCTTCGTCTCTGTCTTCAGGTTGAATGTACCACCTAACCTCGCCATTGGCCAAACAGCTTTATTTGTCAACCAGTGAGAGCAATACATATTCACAGCTTACAGAAAGACATCCCACAGCAGTGATATGCTATTGTATTCATGGATGTGCCATAACTGATTTAACTCTGTACTGTTGGTGGACACTTTAAGATCTCCATTATTTTTCACTTAGCAGAGTATATTAGAAGGAATATCCTATATACACATTTTGGCACTTACTCAGCTTTAGGCAAGTAGAAATTCTGGGTCAAGGAAAAGATGTTTATTGAATGTTTTCATACAGACAAATTAACCTCTAAAAAGTTACATCACATACCATACTTCCAGTGGTATGTGAGTTCATTTTTCCTCACAATCTTTTCTAATACTTTTTATTAGAGAAATACAATTCAACCAAAATTCACCAATCTAGTAAGCTTTGAAAATTATATCTTGTTTTTATTTGTATTTTTTAATTTTATGATAGATGTTATAGTGTACCTGTTTTTTTCTTATCTTTGAGACAGGATCTTTTTATGTAGCCTTAAGTGACCTAGTACTTACTCTGCAGTCCAGGATGTCCTTCAACTCATAGCAATCCTCCTGCCTCTGCCTCCAGAGTACTGGAATAATAGACATGTACATCATGCCTAGCATGTACCTGGTTTTTAAAGGTATCAAGTTTTAATTTTGATTGAGCTGTTTGTGTTGGTGTGTATCTATAGTCTCAGCATAGGGAGGTAGAGACAAGGATTATGAGTTACAGTCCATCCTGGGCTACATAACAGGATCCTGTGTCACCTTCCTGACCCCCCAAAATCTTACCTTTGGCATATGGAAAACGCCTCCCACTTTATAAAAAAATGGCTTTATGAAGCAAGGATTCCCTTTATGAGGACAAAGGATGTGTCCTATGGAAGTTTAATGCTTAAGAGGTGTTCATTATGAAATATAAATATTTGGAATCTTCTTTTTCAATTCTTGATTTTATTTTGCAGAACTGAAAGACTTGCTCGAGATGTCATGAAAGAGATGGGAGGCCATCACATTGTGGCTCTCTGTGTGCTGAAGGGAGGCTATAAATTCTTTGCTGACCTGCTGGATTACATTAAAGCACTGAATAGAAATAGTGATAAGTCCATTCCTATGACTGTAGATTTTATCAGACTGAAGAGCTACTGTGTAAGTATAATTAATTTATAATTTTAAAAAATATATGGCAGTTCTAGTTTTGTCTGTATTTTCTTTGAAGTTCTGCAAGCTATACTATATAATTATCTCATAGTGGAATTACTGTCTATCTATCTATCTATCTATCTGTCTGTCTGTCTGTCTCTGTCTATCTATCTATCTATCTATCTATGCTGAGGATGGAACCCAGGGCCTTAGTAAAGATGCTACAACTGAGCCTCATCCCAGTTGTTTTTTAGAATTTTAGTTTGAGACCCTTTCTTACTAACTTGCTCAGACTGTCCTTGAACTCATTATATAGGCTGATCTACAAATTTCAGTCATCTTGCCTCAGCTTCTCAAGCAGCTGGGATTATAGGCAGGTGCTACCACTTCTGGCCATGATTGTTGCTGTTGTTGTTGTTGTTATTAATTCATTGGTACTATATATCACAACACAGAATGCTAACCACTGTATTTCATGACCAACATCGAAGTGAATATTATCTGTTATATAGTCACCAAGAGGGATATGTACTTATTTTGCATAGTTTTTCTGTTGTCTTATTTTGACCTGGATTTTGATTTGTTTTATGATACTGTTCAGGCTAGTCTCAAGCTCTGTAGCTCAAACAGTCCTTCTGTCTTGGCCTCCCAAGTTCTGGGAGTATAAGTATGCATCGCCACACCAGGCTGTGTTTTGATATTTTTCAAAAAAATTTAAGAATTACTATTGAGTAGAGCTGGAGAGATGATGACTCAGCAGTCACAAGCACTTGTGGAGAGGCCTGGGGCTTAGTTACCAGCACCAGGAAGATGTCTCACAACTGTGTAGCTCCAGTTCCAGAGGATCTGATGTCGTAGCCTCAGATAAAATAAAAGTAAGTCTGAAGAGAATTATGGGACTGGGAGATGGCTCAGCAGTTAAGAGCACTGACTGCTCTTCCAGAGGACCCAGGTTCAATTCCTAGCACCCACATGGTGGCTCACGGTGGTCTGTAACTCCAGTCCCAGGGATCTGATGCCCTCTTCTGGCCTCCGAGGGCACCAGGAACTCAGGTGACATACAAACAAACATGGAGTTGAAACATGCAAACACATACTAAAAAGAAGAATTGCTATTGAGACTTAGTGTTTCCCTGACTCTACGTGCTGGTGGCAAATAATATCTCTAGAGCTAAATTGCTTTGAGAGGAATCCTAAGTTATTTGAAGCAAAGTCTGATTATTAAGGTTAACAATTATTTCTCAGAAAACAGAAACTACTTTTGACCTGGGGCCACTTTACCTTTGTCAGATTCTGGAATGATTTAGAATATTGACAGTGTGATGAAACAAAAAATGTGATCCTTACATGTAAATTCCATCATTCACAATTTTGATTGTGTAGTTTATTTTTTTCTCTTTTTCTCTTTTTTTGAGACTGTGTAGCTCTTGCTGTCCTGTCACTATGTAGACCAGGCTGGCCTTGAACTGAGAGATCCAACTGCCTCTACCTCCTGAGTGCTGGGATTAAAGATGTGCACCACCATTGTCTGGCTAAAATAGATATTTCTTTTTAAAATAAAACTGCAGAAAATTATAGAGAAACTAAGTCATCTCATATTCTACTTTTTTAAAAAGGTTTATTTTTATTTTATGTTTATGAGTGTTTTGCTTGCATATATGTATGTGCACTATGTGAGTGCCGTATATCTGCAGAGGCCAGCAGACGACATCACATCCTTCGGAACTGGAGTTTCAGTGTTTGTGAGTCACCATGTGGGTGCTGGGAACTAAACCTGGGTCTTCTGCAAGAATAGTACATACACTTAACTGTTGAATCATCTCTCCAGCTCCTGTCATCACTTTTTATTGTTTTGAGACAGGGTTTCTCTGTTTAACAGCCCTGGCTTCTTGGAACTCACCCTGTAGACCAGGCTGGCTTCGAACTCACAGAGATCTGCCCGCCTCTGCCTCTGAAGTGCTGGAATTAAAGGTGTGTGTCACCACCGCCTAGCACTGTCATCACTTTTTATTTTGAGTATTTGAAAGAGTTTTCTCTCTATATACATGTACACACATACTACTATAGTTACATAATCAGTGTTATCCCAGATGTTATTTAACTACCTAGGTGGGAAAGAACCTGGGGGTTCCAAATATCTATTTCATTAAATGGAAAAGTCCACTAATTAAAACCACTATATATATTTTTTTTTTT
>LZPO01066277.1:152406-163513 GCA_001675575.1 Neotoma lepida
GTAGCCCCATCTGGCCTGGGTCTCATAGTGTGGACCAGAATGACCTGCCTCTGCCTTCTGAATGCTACCATTACAGTTATGTGTCACTGTACCTGGCCTCCAAGCTGGCTTTGAACTCACGGTGTAACCTGTGCTGACTTTGAACTCATGATCCTTCTGCCTCAGCTTCTTACAAGATGGAATTACAGGTGTGCACCACCATTGTTCAGTTAGTATTTCTTTTAAAACGTTTTTTCTTTTTTTAGTTCTTTGAGAATTTAGTACAATGCATTTTGATTATGTTTCCCTCCTCTCCCCACTCCTCCCAGATCTGTCCTCCCTTCCCTATCTACCCAACTTTGTGTCTTCCTTTTTTTAAATCCAACAATACAGTTGGTGCTGCCCATTACTCTTGGATGTGTGGCTTTCACTAGAGAGTGATCAACCCACCAGGAGCCACATCCTTAAAGAAAACTGACTCTCCTCTTGCAGCAGCTATCAGTTGCTAATAGCTCCTTCACTAGGGGCAGGACATGATGCCCACCTCCCCTTTCCGTGCTGGAATTTCGTCTGGCCTGACCCTGCACATGTTTTGTACAAGCTTTATCAACTGATGTCAATTCATAAATGCAACTGCTGTACTGTGCCAGAAAATATGGTTTCCTTAAAGTTATCCTCCTTTTTTGGCTCTTTTTCTTTAAAAAAATTTGTGGCCAGGTGGTGATGGTGCACACCTTTAATCCTACCGCTCGGGAGGCAGAGGCAGGCAGATTTCTGTGAGTTCGAGGCCGGCTTGGTCTACAATTCGAGTTCCAGGACAGAGAAACCCTGTCTCAAAGAAAAACCAGTTTGTATATGTTTGCATGGGTAACTCTGCCATAGTATGCACATGGAGGTCAGAAGACAACTTTGTATAATTGCTTCTTTCCTTCTACCTTTTACACGGAATCTGAGGAATGAATTTAGGACACTAGGCTTACATGACAAACGGCTTTACCCACCAAGCCATCTTGGTGGCCCGTATTTATTTTTTTAAGTAGTATAAAAATATCTTCATTTCCCTACAGAAAAATCCAGTCCCCTTAGCCTTCCTTTCTTTTTTCTTCCTTCCCTTCTCCACTTTCTAAGATTTGCCTATTGAGGACGTACATGTAAATAGAATTACATAGTAATTGTACTTTGTGTCTGGCTTCTCTCACTGATTGTTGTTTTTAAGACAGGGTCTCACTATGTAGCCCTGGCTGTCTTGGAACTAGCTATGTAGACCACGCTGACTTTGAACCATGGCAGGTGTGTGTGCACACACCCCCCACAAATAAATAAAAGTTCATTCAGGATGATAGTGCCATATAGTTCCTTGTATGATTGTCCAAATGAGGGACAGGTTTTTCCCTGACTAACGGCCAGGGGTGGCTCTCATCTACAAAGATCATCCCTCATGTCCTACTCCACAGCCCTCTCATAGCATGACAGCTCACTTCTTCCAAATGAGCAGAAGAATTCTCCTTCTGCTCTGCTAAAATTATTGTGTGTGTATTCACAGATCCTGATCACCTCTAAGAGGTACAAGTTCTTTCAGTGTGTACTCTAGGGGGCAGTAATATTGGGGCCCATCAATATTCTGCCTATGACACCCTAGAATCTTCGTTTTTCACAAGTCTCTAGCCCTGATATTTCTTGTGGTCCACTCTGCTTTATGGATTTTTATTTGTTTTTTGATACTGTTTTTGGTAGTACTGGAGATTTGGGGCCCAGTGGATCTTACACAAGTGCTTTACCCCTGATAAAGTCATTTTATATAGTAAAATTTAGTAATTTGGATGCCTTCAGACATAATACAAAACATTGTTGCTCACAATATCAGAGTTTGGGATGCAACAGTCCCTATCTTGAAATTACAAAGAAAAATCTAATATACTTTTAGAGAATTAAACATGGTGGTTTATGCCTGCCATCCTAGCTGTCAGGAGTCTAAAGCAGTAGGATGTTGAGTTTAAGGCCAGCAGCCTGAGCTATATAGCTAGACCCTGAGTGAGAAACAAGAATTACATGTATGTCCAGTGATTACATGTACCCATTTCAATTCATTGTTTTTACCTTAGCACACCTGTGCAATCTAGTTCCAGGGACTGACATTTCCACTACTTGCTGAGAGCTAGATGGGTTACAAGTTCCAAACTATCTGTGTGTGTGAATTGTGATGAGATTTTTTTTTTGTATGTGCTGAAAAAATAATGACATTGTGCCGTGGAATACCAGAACATTGAGCTTCTGGTATTGTGTGTTTGTATAGCGACTATGATTTTAAAATAGAACACTTACCATTAAATGTCTCTTTTCTTTTTAAAAGGATATAATTGACACTGGTAAAACAATGCAAACTTTGCTTTCCTTGGTTAAGCGGTACAACCCCAAAATGGTTAAGGTCGCAAGGTATGTATGACATTTTAAAGTAGAATGTTTTCTTCATTTGGAGCATTAAGTAATTGCTTCTTTGTAAGGAGAAATGCTTTCAGCTCTCATTTTATCTTTAAAAAGTAATGTAATCTTAAAACTTAGACAGTATCCTTTGTAATTTTATTTATGTGTTAATAAAGCCCTTCATTATAGTCAGTTCCTTGTCTAATACAGTGTATACAGAGCCTTGGATTCAGAACCACCTCAAACACTAAGCTCCCTAGATGTTCAAGCCCTTCATTAAAAAATGTCAGAAGCGCTGGCAAGATGGCTCAGTAGGTGACGTCATCTGCTGCCAAGCCTGACAACGTGAGTTCAAACCCTGGACCCACATGGTGGAAGGAGAAAACTGACTCCTAAAAATTTCCCTTTGACATCCATATGTGTACCACAACACATGCCCCCAACCCATACACAGATAAAATATATTCTCCCATATACTTCAATATCTATTACAGTGTTAATGTCATGTAAATAATTATGCTGAATCATTTAGGGAAATATGTATACTTTTAGTATGGTTTCTTAGAACATTTGTGTGTGTGTGTGTGTGTGTGCATGTTACGTGCAATGTTCAGGTGAATACACACATGCACATATGCAAAGGCCAGAGCAGGATTGCCTGAGACAGGGTCTCTAACTGAGCTATAAGTTCAGAGCTTTAGCCATGCAGGCTGTTTGGTGGGTGAGCTTTTGAATCCATCTCTAACCTCACAGTGCTGGGGTCACAAACACATACAGCCATGGCCAGCTTTTGATGTGAATACTGAAGAGACAAACTCAGGTGCTTGTGCTTACAGACCAACTTGATACACAAGTTTTTAGATATGAAACTCTCACACATATGTAGAGTCAAATAACAATTGGTTTTGCAGCATGCTATTTATATCAAACTTGTCCTGTGTAGCATGAGAGGATTTAGAGTTCCCTTGTGAAATGGAAACCAGTGATACCAAAGGTGATACCCACAAGAGTTGAGCCCTGAACATTTGGATTTCCTGGAGTTGAGTGGTGGATAAGGCATCCTGTTTTGTGTCATCATTGAAATTTTATAATGCCTGCTTCCTTTTTCTGAAGCAGTCCCACATCTTCCTTGATATATCTGGGTGTTTGGCTTTTGCTTTCATAGTTCTTTCTGTTTTTATCTTTAGTTATAGTTTGATCCTATAACAGTTGTTATCTCCACCTTACAGATGAGAATGTTGAAGCAGAGGGAATTGCCCACAGACAAAGAGCTAATAAGCTTACAGGGAACCTGCTCAGTTGATGCCTCTGTTATTTTAAGTTGGGTTTTGTTGTTAAAAGTAACATCGTTTTTGTTTTGCTTTGTTTTTACTTTTACAATTTCATTTTTATTTTAAAATCTTTGATCTGTGGTTTTTGTGTAGAGGAAAGTTCAGGTCTTTTTTCTTTTTTTCCCCTGAATGATTAACTGGTTCTAAAAAATTTTTTAATTACACTTATTTACTGTGGCAGGGATGTTGGCATGTGCCATATGCACTTGTGTAGGTCAGAGGACAGCCTAGGGGAGTTGGTTCTCTCTACCTTGTTGGTCCTCAGTGGGGGTGGAATACAGGTTGGCAGACTTGGCAGCCATAGCCCTACCCACTGAACCATCTCTGCTGAGCAGTTAACTGGCTTTTTATAAACTTTTTAAAGGATGAAAGTATCTGTATAAAGTCTTTGAATCTCTATAATTTTCATAAAGCTGTTTGAACAGTTGATCCTCATGGACTTTTCTGATAGATGGTGCAAATGTACCTCAGTGAGTTTTTGTCTTGCTGGAGGTGAAATGTGGGTAATTTTTTGATAATGTAGTTGTCCTACACAAGTGTGTTTTGTTTTCTCCCAAAATAAAAATTAAAAAGCTATTATTTGATATGAATATAAGATAGTATGGCCACTCTAGAAAACATGTAACTACCAGAAGGCCTTACAAGTTGTACTACAAGTTGTACTGAGTACTTATCCCTGAGAAGTGAAAATGCATGTTGATATAAAAATATGTATAAATTGATAGCCAGGTATGGGTGGTTCACCCCTGTGATCTCAGCATTTGGAAAGTGGAGGCAGGAGGATCACATTGAATTTGAGACAAGAAGCCTGTCTCATACCTCCCTACTCAAATCTGTCCAAGAATGTTCACAACACCATTTGTGATAGCCCGGAATTAAAAGCAACAAAATTTGAACAAAACTGACGTACAACTAGACCATCGAGTTGGCAATAAACAGGAACAACTATTGATACACAAAAGTTCAGATGAGTCTTACTGGAACTGTACCAGTTATGACACTTTCAGCAGTATGTAAAGCAGGGGTTTTGCTCTGTTGAAACTGCTCACTTGCCCCCTGTTTTGATATACCTAAAATTCCCTAATTTTTTTCAAGGCTATTATAATAAGACACGCCCCACATAAAAAAAGGCAAAGTAATAAAACTGCATGATTCTGCTTATATGACCTACTTTGAAATGGCAAAATCATACAGATGAGAACAGATTAGGGATTGCCAGGGCTTAAGGGGATACAGGAGGGAGCCTTGCATGTTCAAAGTATCTTGATTGTGGTAGTGATTAGATAATTGCACATGTGATTAAAATTGCCTGAACTGTACAGAAAGCTGTTTATATAAAATTGGCGAAATCTGTACACAGCCACTTAGTTCATCAGTGCCCATGTCCTGGTTTGATAATCTGCTGAAAAGGGAGGGACACTAGAGACCTCCCTTGTATATGCTTTTTTTCCTTTTGCAACTTTATGTGAAAATAAAAAAATTTGAAAGCCATTAACTTTTTTGGTGGTATTAGGGATTCAACTCAGGGTTGTATGTATACATGACAAGCATTATAATTATGTAATCAAATTACATTTGCAAATTCATGATTTCTATAAATACTTAATAACAGCAGTATAATTTAAAAAATAAAACTGCTCAAAACTATTATTATGTTTTTAGCGAGAGTCAAGCAGTTGAAAATAAATTAACTAAAAAATGGAGTGGGTAGCTCAGTGGTAAAATACATTCTTTTCTCTTTTTTTTAAATGCTTTTTTTAAAAAGATTTATTTATTATGTATACAGAGGAGGGCACCAGATCTCATTGTAGGTGGTTGTGAGCCACCATGTGGGTCCTGGGAATTGAACTCAGGTCCTCTGGAAGAGCAGCCAGTGCTCTTAACCTCTGAGCCACCTCTCCAGCCCTAAAATACATTCTTAACATGATCAAGTCTCTGGGTTCAATTCCACTGCAAAAAAATAAAAAGGATTCTTTTAACACACTTATTTTGAGTCTAAAGTTCCCATTTGTGAGCCAGTTATTAAAAGCCTTGATGACAGAGCATTTGTTGCCCACGTCCTTAACAAGTTAGGGGTTGTATTTCAAGGCCTCTGCCCTTATCTTTTCATCTTTGCTTATTGGCGCCCCTGCCCATTCATCCTCCGCAGTAGCTGTGCTTCAACAGACATATGGATAGTTAGGATTCTGCTCTCAGAAGCATCTTACCAGGTTCCAGGCGGAGATCAATCAGGGGCCTTGTCTTCTTGTGAACTCTGATTTAGTTTCTGTCTTCCTATGGGTGTGCAAAGCTGACTGTATTCTAAATGCAGATGATACTACTTAAGAACACTGATATTTTCTTTTGTAATGCATTGTTGTCTTTCCATATGTCACATGTAATATTTTGTAATTAACAGCTTGCTGGTGAAAAGGACCTCTCGAAGTGTTGGATATAGGCCAGACTGTAAGTAGATGCTCTTTGGTCAATCATTTTTCCATTTTATAGCTGAAAAAGTTGACTGTGAAATGGCTTAGAGTTATTTTAGAGAACATTTGTAAAGAAGGCACATTTGCAAGTATTAGATTTGAAAGTACTATTTTCTCTATCTAAATAATAAACTGTGATTCTTTACAGTTGTTGGATTTGAAATTCCAGACAAGTTTGTTGTTGGATATGCCCTTGACTATAATGAGTACTTCAGGGATTTGAATGTAAGTAATGCTTTTTTTTTTTTTTCCCTCAATCTCATTTGTCAAAAACCCACATAAAAATTTAGGAAAGGGAAGAATTGTTTTCTCCTTCCAGCACCTCGTAATTTGACCAGACTGATGGTTCCCATTAGTCACATAAAGCTGTAGTCAAGTACAGACGTCCTTAGGACTGGAACTTGGCCAGGCTAGTGTGACACTTCTTGCTGGCTGAAATAGTTGAACAGCTTTAATATACAAAAATTATCTCATTGTTATTTCACATGATAAATATGGTCATAAGTAAGAAATAAACAATTCCGTTTAAATCTCATAATTGACTCTACTTCAGATACCCGCCTCCCACTCTGGAGGCAAGTCTCTCAAGTGAGTTTATGAGCATTGTCTAGGAGTAGTTAAGAAGACTACATGGACAGCATTATCTAAAGCACGGTTTTTATTTCATCTTTTTAAATCACTTACCCTGACCCCCTCCTTTTTTTTTTATTTGGTTTCTTTGAGACAGGGTTTCTCTGTGTAGTCCTGGCTGTCCTGGAACTCACTCTGTAGACCAGGCTGGCCTCAAACTCACAGAGAATCTATCTGTCTCTGCCTCCTGAGTGTTGGGATTAAAGGCGTGCGCCACTATCACCTAGCTACACTGGCCTCTGTTTTGATATGCCTTCAATGCCCAGCTTTATGTGTTTTTCAATGTAGTAAGACAAAGAAAAAAGCACAGTAATGGAACATATTTCTGCTTTGTTTTCAAAGTGTGTTCTCTTCAAGATACTGGTTCGAAGTACCTTGTTTGATAGGAACCTAGACAATGTAGTAGTATTTGATAGGAACCTAGACAATGTAGTAGTATTCTCTAATGCTGTTCTTGTCTCTCCAGAATACATTTTTCTAATTGGAATTTCTTTTATTTTATAGCACGTTTGTGTCATTAGTGAAAATGGAAAAGCCAAATACAAAGTAAGACAAGAGCTCAAGTTGACTCTGCAAAGATGAGGCGTCCCATTGTTGCCAGTGAAATTAGCAAGCCTTCTAGTTCTGTGGCCATCTGCTTAATACAGCTTTTTGCATGAACCCTCTAAGGATTTTATGTTTTTTATTTTTAGAAATGTCAGTTGCTGCATTCTTGATCTTTTTATTTGCACTGTGAGCCTATAGGCCAACTATTGGTTCCCTTTGGTAGATTGTTACCTTGTGAGCAAAATAAATCTCTTAAATCACCACTATTAAATAATACTGAGATTGTATCTGTAAGAAGCATTTAAAGAGAAGATATATTAGTTTTTTAATTGGTATTTTAATTTTTATATATCCAGGAAAGAAAGATGTGATTGAATATTGTTAACTAGATCACATGTGTTTAGAACAGTCTGAAGCACTCAGTTTCATGTCAGTAACCATCTAAGAAGTTTTGCTCTGTGGAATAAACATGTTTCATCAGTGTTGGCTATATTTTCCCACTTGGATCATTTTAGTGAATCATTGTCAGCAATTCATTTTAAATATGAATAAATAAATTCTTAAAAATTTACTGCTTTTTGAATTCTTTAATGTAAAAGTCCTTAAACTGCCGGGCGATGGTGGCGCACGCCTTTAATCCCAGCACTCGGGAGGCAGAGGCAGGCGGATCTCTGTGAGTTCGAGGCCAGCCTGGGCTACCAAGTGAGTTCCAGGAAAGGTGCAAAGCTACACAGAGAAACCCTGTCTCAAAAAACCAAAAAAAAAAAGTCCTTAAACTAAGGACCATCTCTTACTGAACTCTACATGCCTATCATTTCCCTAAAAATTACCTTGGTCCAATTTTCCAGTTCTTACCTTTTCCTTAAGGTTTAGTAGCTAATTTAATTGTAATCTTCACCATATATTGCAAGTAATGGTTATCTGGTAGAACGGTTTGGTAGGCAAGCTCTTACCCTACTTGAAACTGTAAGTAACAGACACTCAGTACGATTTCCTGCACTTCATTCTGTTAAAAGAACACGGCTCTCGGATTTCTGAGAGGTTGTTCAGACTGCTTTGACCTACAAGTTTGTTTTCAGTCATGTCCTGTTACCTTCTTTGTGTAGATAAAGCTTTATTAACCAAAGAACAATAACAATAAAACATTGTTTTGGTTTTTTGGAGCAAGAGAAATATTTTAACCCTAGAGTCCTATTGGCCTTTCTGTTGTAGTGAGACATGAAGTGGAGCTTTACATAATCCCAAGTAAGAACTTGCTGCACTCGGGCTGGTGACATAGATGAGCAGATCAAGATTTGCCTAGGACCACGTGCATGGTGAAAGGAGAGGACTCCTGCAGGTTGTCTTCCCACTCTCACAAGCGTGGGTGTGCACGTGGACATGTCCTAAGCTGACAGAACAAATGTTGTAATTAAATAAAAAAAATTTCCACAGTCCTAGAACTTCCTAGTGTACGAAACATTTCACTTGTTTTCTCATTTGTTCTTTATAGCCTGATGTTGCCATGTGTGAATGCAGTGTCAAGAATAATTCCTGAGCACTTTCCTCCCCTAACATTTCACCCATTGAGGTCCACCTAGCTACTCCAGTTAAGACTCGCCCACCTCCCACTGCTGGGCCTTCTTACTTTCCTTTCTTTAAGTTGCACTATCACCTCTGTTGGGTCGAGCCCTGTGAAATGACCCTTTTTATAGGTAAAACAACACAGCCCTACTTGGCTATTGGCAGTTTGAAGTGATGTAAATGAATAGCATGCCACATAATTTACATTTGTGTTCATATTTTACTGTTTGTCCAACCCCCTGCTAGAATGTAAGTTCCACAGGAAGCAAACCACTTTGTTTGTTTGAGACAAGGTCTCTCCATTATATAGCTCTAGCTGTCCTGGAACTCAGCATGTAGACCAGGCTGGCCTCGAACTCCCAGAGGTCCACCTGTCTCTGCTTCCCTAGTGCTCAGATTAAGGGGGTGTGCCACTATGCCCAGCTGGCAAAAACACTTTGATCTGTCTGTCTCTACTGAGGCAGTGCTCTCTTAACCCAGACTGGCTTCAAACTCACAACACTTCTGCCTCTGCCTCCCAAGAATGTGAAATAATTACAGCTGAGCTGCCATCTGTCTCATTCACTGGTGTGCGTTAGGTGAGTTGATCAGTGCCTAGAGAATAGAAGGAGCTCACGTGGTTGTTGGATGAGTAGGTGGCTAAGAGCTCTGGCTTTGCTCTGGGTAGATTGTTTAGTCCTTAAAAGTGACTTGGCATGGAATTACTTACCTTTAGAACCAGGTAGTGGGGATGGTGCTGTATTTTTTCTCTCCTTTTACATTTTTTTGGAGGGGGTGCACTCATGCCATAGAAGGTATGTGGAGGTCGGAGGATAACTTTTGGGACTAGGTTATCTTCCTTCCACTGTGTGGGTGTCAGTACTCAAACTTGGGTCATCAGGCTTGGCAGCAAGTACCTGCTGAGCTTTTTTGCCGGCATAGTGCTGTCATCTTCATGGACTTAAGGATTAATTAGCTACAGTGAAGGTGAGACAGCGCGGTAACCTGACACATAGCAAATGCTCCAGCAGCATTAATTGTTTCTAGAAAACGAATGAATGGTTCAAGAAGTTATTGTTAAACCATGGCAGCCCAGATTTAACCCAGACCTGCCTGAATATGCTGCAGTTCACCATGAAGTAGTTTCAGTTTTTACTATGTTTTAGCTCATTGCCTGACCCAACCAGAACTGTAGCTAACAGCTGGGAAAGAAGTGCCTTTTTGCATTTACTTAACCTAATTTTGACGGTATGTCATTCTAATAATTTTGTTGAGTCGGAGGTCTCATGTGGCCAAGGCTGGTTTTGAACTGAACTCTGGTGCTGAGGACGACCTTGCACTTTTGAGCCTCTTTCCTTCCCCTCCCAAGTTCTGGAATTACACCCTGTTTATGTAGTGCTCGGGGTTAAACCCAGGGCTTTGTGCATGTTAGACAGTCTACTTCCTGACTACATCACCACCCCCCAAGTTATGTCATTTTTTAAAAACAACTTTCTACAGATCAAATATAGTCAGTTTGTAAGACAGAAAAGGGGAGTTATTGAGAGGAACAGCAGTCATTTTCAGGGTAATAGTTTAAGATAGGAAAAGTAAAATTTGAAAGAAAGCTGTATTTTCCTGTGGCTATTTAGTACAAGAGCAAATGGTCCTAACTGTCCTATCTCAATTCTCTGGGGCTTCACTTTTATTGCAGTCCTGTAAAATTATGCTGGTAAAGAAAACAAAATTGCATTGAAGTTGTTCAGGGAAATAGCGAAGCATATATCCATTTTAGGAATTATAATTGGAGTTTTTTGGGGGGTGGGCAGAAGCCTGGACCTCAGCAACCCCAACAAGCTAGGCTCAGCCACCCATCCCCAATATGCACTAAAAGGACAAGTCTGTGAAAAGCAGAAAAGGAGACTTATTTAATGTTGCAACATTAAATATTTAATATTTAAGACTTATTTAATGTCACAGCATTGAAAAGGATGAATAAAAGGGTCCAGTGGCTCCAAGATAATCCTTCCAGAGTACCAGCATGAGGTTTAGGTTGCAACAGAGAAAGCTGGGGAAGAATGTAAGGGCATAATTAAGTAGTCCTGATAAAGGTGTGATCTAGTTGATAGTTGTCTCAGTTTTGGTTTTGCAAGATGAGCCCAGGCCCTTATCCCTGTTACCTTCTCTCTCTCTCTCTCTCTCTCTCTCTCT
>LZPO01066277.1:207722-230276 GCA_001675575.1 Neotoma lepida
ACACACAGACACACACACACACACACACACACACACACACACACACCCCACTAGTGTGGAAGTCAGAGAACAGCTTTGTGGAGTGTGTTCTCTCCTATTACTTGAGTCCTGGGGTTTGAACTTAGATCGTCAGGTAGCAAGTGCCTTCGCTGCTGAGCCATCTCACTGCCTTGTAATTCTTAATGTGATGTAAACAGTTGTTATACTACATCATTTAAGGAAAGACGAACAACAATAAGAGAAATTGCTGGGTTGAATTCAAGAATGTGTAATCTGCAGGTACAATTGGAAATTGTATGAGGATTCCTATCTGATCATTTGAACCTGAATCAATTTAGAAGATTGTTAGCCTGCTGGATGGTGGTGCCGCACACCTTTCTTTAATCCCAGCACTCGAGAGGGAGAGGCAGGAGGATCTCTGAGTCCAAGGCCAGCCTGGGCTACAGACTGAGTTCCAGTACAGCCAGGGCTACACAGAGAAACCCTGTCTTCAAAACATAAAAAAAAAATCAGTCTGAAAACAATATATGTATGTGACACCAGTGTAAATTTGAGTCATCTTAAGTCAGGACTTGCTGGGATATCCAAGTAACTGACCGGTGCACAGGAAGAAAATGTTCAATGTCCATTCATTTTAGCACATTCTTTAGAATTATCTGTATGTTTTCTATTTGGTGTACATACTAGTACAGTAGTCATGCATACAGCTGAAAACCATGCTGGGTGTGGTAACAGATACCTTTAATTCCAGCTCTCGGGAGGCAGAGGCAGGTGGATCTCTGTGAGTTTGAGGCCAGCCTGGTCTACAGAGTGAGTTCCTGTACAGCCAGGGAGGGCTACACAGAGAAACCCTGTCTCACAAACAAACAAACAAACAAACAAACAAACAAACAAACAAGATTGCTAGCTTGATGAGAATTACATTAGAGGATGCTTTGGGTGTGTGTTTTGTAGTGCAAAAGATTGATTCCAGGGCAAGCACTTTACCACTGAGTTCTGGCCCTAGGTCCATATAAGAAGATTGTTCAATGTATATGTCATTATTATGGGTAAAATTAGAAACAACCTGAGTGTGTCTGCCCAATGTTATTTTATGTAGCTTGATTTTTATTTTACACTTTTCTTTGGATTTCAAATGAAGACCATTGCCTTTTTACAATGTAAATAGAAGCTTCCTGGGGAATGGTTTTTACCAATCCTCAATCTTGTGACTTTTGCAACTTCTAGGACTTATTTTCCCCACAAGAAGGAAAACATACCAACTGAGGCAAACATGCAACAGTGACAGAGCATGTGCTTTTCACCCAGTCAATTCTTTGACATATGTGTTTATATGAATAAATTGAAGTGCTGTGTTTACATAAATACATAGATCAACTGAAGAATGCTGCACTTGTGGAGTTTGCCTATGTAATGAGATAGAGGGGACGGTAGGGACCTGTATGATGGTTTTCAGTAGCCCCTCCCCCGATAGTCCCACTCTGTGGAGTCCCTTCCCTAGCATGGGGATAGGCTCTAGAGCAGTGGATCTCAACCTTCCTAATACTTCAACATTTTAATACAAATACAGTTCCTCATGTTGTGGTGACGCTCAACCATGAAATTCTTTTGTTGCTACTCCATAACTGTAATTTTGTTACAGTTATGAATTGTAATGCTACCCACTACAGTAAATATCTGTGTTTTCCAGTGGTGTTGGGGGTGACCCACAGGTTGAGAATAACTGATCTAGAGGCTCCTTTGATAGGTAAAATATGGTAGAAATTACAAGATGTTCTGAGATTGCAAAGTGAATTCCAACATGGCCCTCCTGCCTTTCCACCCTCTTCCCTTCCCTTCTCTCTCTTTTCAGTAACTGTTGTGTGAGGAAACCCAAGGACACTTAGACAGCTTGTGGATAGGGCCTCAATATAGGACAGAATCTCCTGCCAACAAACACTTCAGTGAACTTGGACGCAGATTCTGCAGCTTTGGGTAAGGGTTGAGATGGCTGTGGCTACCTCCTACAGCTTGCCTCTGGAGACTCTGAGCCAGGCACCTGGTTAAGTCTTATCCAGATTCCTGACTCACACAACCAGGGCTTGGTGTTTGGGGTAATTCATCATTCAGCAATAGATTCACTAATGCAACAGTTTTTGTAACTGTATAGCTAAAGTGACTTTAGAAGCTACATTATGACCTCATTTGTTGAAAGAGTCAAGAAAATCACAGAACTGAAACTCTCTACTTCTCTCTCTCTTTGAGAATAAACACATAATTATAGTTTAAACAGGACATTGTAGAACTAATTAGAAGCAACAGGCATTTTGTGAAATTTAGCCTTCATCTTACAATAAATATTCATTTTTTGATAACATACTTTTTAAATGAACTGTGTGTGTGTGTGTGTGTGTGTGTGTGTGTATACAGTTTAAGTTAACGTTTGATCAGATTTTCATTATTGGTTGAGGGAGAGAGGAACAGGAGTATTTATATACACCTCAAAAATGGGTTATAGGGCCAATGACATGGTTCAGAGGGTAAAGGATCTTGCCACCAAGCTTGAGGATTTGAGTATGATCCCCAGAAGCCACATGACGGAAGGAGAGAACTGACTTCATAACATTGTTCTCTGACGTCCATACACATGCTATGGCATACATACATACACACACACACACACACACACACACACACACACACATACACACACTAAAAATGTAATAAAAAGAGTTTATACTTTAAAATTAATAAGATGTTTGCCCTTAGCATTTATGTGTGTGTGTGTGTGTGTGTATGTGTATGTGTATGTGTATGTGTATGTGTATGTGTATGTGTATGAGTGTGTGTGTGTGTGTACTTTACACAATTAAAAATATGGTTTGGTCAAAGAATAAATAAACAATATTTTAAAAATATAGCTCAGTGTTATTGGACTCTAAGCACCCAGGGCCTTGAGCACCCAGGGCCTTGCACACACTGTGCATGTGTTGTACTAGTGAGCTGCGTCCTTGGCCCAACAACAAAACAACTGGACATAACTCTGAATCTCCTTATATGGGTGAAACATCTCATTACAGCTCTAATTTTTAAAGATCTGACAAGCAATTATCCTAACAAATGGTGCAGACATTTTTGGCTTTTCTAGAAATTTTGAAAGGTGAACATTCTCATTTCCTTAATAGCAACAACACATTTCTTACTATTATTACAAACATGCTGAACACTATGTTATGGAGTTTTATAAATCATGTCACCTTAAAAATTAACTGAGTGTTACCACAATAAAGAAGGAAAATATTCTTTTGGAGTGCTGTACCACAAGGCAACTAAATTACTCAACTAAAAACTCAGGGCTTAGGGGTTGGAGCCATGACCTAATGGTTAAGCCAGCTTTTTACTCTTCCTGAGCTACATCTCAGTTCCTAGTACTGATTTAAAACATTGTCAAGTTATATCAAATATGATTACTTATCAGCAGTTCTTTGCATATGTTTTTGTTTATTTGAGAATTTTATGCATATATACAATTTTTTTTATCAAATCTACTCCTCCTGCCTCCTTCCAATGTCTCCCATACGACCTCATCACTTTTCACTTCCAACTTCACATATTATTTTTTAAACCCATGAGTCCATTTAGTGATGCCAGTATGTGTGGGGGTAGGGCCATCCACTGGAGCATGGGGGATGTTGCACATCATAACTCACAGCAGCTGTGGCTACATGCATAGGACCCATGCAAGATCAAACCAGCTAAAATTTCAGCATGAAGCGGGGAGGGCCTCACCAAGTCCCACTCATAGCTGAAGAGCTATTGGCTCTTGAGAGCTGCCAGGGAAGGGAGACTCAGTTCTTTTTGCCATTCTCTTTACCTAGAATGGCCTTCTCCTTCATCTTGAATCAATGAAACTAACTTTCCTATAAGATCCTCTTCAATTATCCAGTTTCATAAATTGTAGGCTTACTCCATCTTGGTTTTTATCTGTTGCCCTGGTGATTAGAACTGATCTGGCTTTCTTCCCAATCTTTCCACACATCATTCTGTGGTCACTTCTGTCATCTTTGGAGTCTTATTTATTTATTTATTTGTTTATTTATTTATTTATTTATTTACCATTTTCATTGTTTCCCATCATCATCTGTTCCTTTGTCCTTGCCTCCACTGTATTGGAATAGATTGGCACTTTCCCCAGTGACCTCAACCCTGGTCCTCAGATCTTTGTGCAAATCCATTCTCTGGGCTTGAATAGCCCTTGCAGCCTCTAACTCTGCAGGCATCTTCCCATGGTTCTATCAATCAGATTGTGGTAGTTTTGTCAGCCATTGAATTCCTGACAGCTAAAGCAGTGATTGACATATCAGAAAACTCTAATAAATATTGCATCCATGCCCTACTTCCAGGGATTGCTACCTGGCATTTTACCAAAAAGGGCTAGAGATACTGAGATGAATCTCTGTTTCTTTGACTACTATAGTTGAATTTCTTTTCTTGATGATTTCCTTTCCAATACATATTTGTCTGTTAATGCATTCCACTTTTGCTAATGAGAGAAATTGTGCTAAAAAATTGTGTCCTTTTTAGTTCAAGATTGATTTTTAATATATTTAATTATGTATAGGTGTGCATGTGTGTGCATGCATGTGGGTGGGCATGTGTGTGCACATGCCACCAGAAGCTAGAGGCGTTGGATTTCCTGAAGCTCAAGTTATAGATGGTTGTGAGTTGCCTGATGTGGGTGCTGGGAACTTGGCTCCTGTGGAAAAGCAGCAAGTGGTTTTAACCACTGAGCCATCTCTCCCAAACATTGGTTTCCTCTTTAAAAAGTAATTTTTATTGACAAATAAGAATTTTATGCTTATGATGTACAACATGATGTTTTTAAGAGTCTGATTCTTACTAGGTATATGGCCTTGAACTGCTTTCTTAATCATTGATGCCTCAGTTTTCCTTCCCGCCCCCCCATGTGTGTGTGTGTGTTTGAAATAGTCTCACTATGTAGATCATATTAGTCTGAATTTGTAGCAATTCTCCTGCCTCTGCCAAGTCCAGTTTTCTTATTTTTAAAGAGTGTATGACAAAGAGCACTTCTTTCATAAGGTTGTAGTGAGGGTTAAATGAGATGTTTCCACTCTCTGGACTATTTTCTCTCCAGATTTCCCCTGCCCTCACATCCAAGACATAGTTCAAATGGCAAGACCTCAGAGGCCTGGTCCCTCCCCAGTTTCCCATGTCACTTTGTTTGAAGTTCCTAGCATTTGTCACCATCTGAGTTTATCTTTATTTACTTATTTGCTTATTAGCTATGTGACCTCAATTTCGGAGTCCCTTTCTTCTCACTACCATTTCCTTGGTAGCCAGAGCCATGTCTGCATGGAACTTCACTGCATAATAAATAGTTGTGGAGTTATTCACTCCCTCTTATTGCTCCAAGCCTTTGAGAAAGCTAATGGACAGCCACACTTTGGGGCTGGTTTCTGATAGTTTATATGTTGGGGGTGGGAGGGCTTTTTATCAAAGTACTGTAAGTTTATGATCCAGCTCAGCCTTGGGAACCTAGCCTGGGACCATTGGAACGTGACTTGTCTGCTTCCCAGAATCGCTGGAGACTTGAAGATAACCAGCTTATCCTTTCTGTACATAAAAAGTGGTATAGCTGGGGATCAAACGAGGGAGACTTAGTGTTAAGCTCGTTGGTGGTAAACAGAGACGGGAAGTGGGGATATAGAGGAAGAGATTCTCCTGGGAAAGGCTTTGGAGAAGAACCTGAAGGCCTGGGAAATCATCCCAGAGAGAAAAACTCAGACACTGATGGCAGCAAACTACGTAGATTAACTCCTGGTCCATAGATAAAAAAAGACACGTGTTTATGAAGCAAAACCAGCCAACCAATACTTTAATGCCATCAGAATTTTATTTTTTTTTAAAAGATACAAAAATAGTAAAAAAAAAGTTATAATCAGCTATATATGATTTGGCCCTTCACAAAATTCCCCTTAAAAAGCCATAATGGCATTTATTTGACTGATGGTAGAAAATGCTACATACTAATTCTAGAAACAGAGTTTTCAGAAGCCCCCAGATCTGAGCACTACATGGGTTTCCTCATATCATCTGAGTGAACACATTAGTCCCCAGAAATATCAGTAGAATCAGATGACTACACATGATGGGCCTCCGAAGACTCTGTCTGGTGATGTGGGCCTTAGAAGCTCTTTTGATTGAAGACAGAAGGTGGGCAGCTGCAGTTGGATCTTTGGCTAGGATCTGGCAAGCTGAACACCTGGTAGCCCGTCTCATTCTGCGGAGTCGCAGCCATGTTGTTGTTGGCAGCTTTCATGGAGTAGGGCTTAGTGAGCCAAGGAGATCGTCGAGGGGCAGCACATGACACGGGGATCACATATCTAGAAGATGTGCCCTTGGAAATATAGTGAATCTCAGAGCTGTAGATAACTACATCTGGAGAGATGGCCTTGATGCGGATGCCACATTCTGTAACTCGGTAGGTGAACTCGTAGAAGTGTGGGTAAACATGGTTGGGAGGACAACCCAGGCCCAAATGCACCTCATAAAAATGCACATAGACATCATTATTCAGCAAGAAGGGGTGAACTGTGACCATGAACCAATCTGTCGAGCACAGGACATTCACTTGGTTTTGTTCAGAATTGCTGGAGACCATGAAGGTGAAGAAGACCATCACTCCCAGGAACTTGAAGAGTTTCATTCTTGCAGCAGGTTGGGTAACAACTCACTGGAGGCAAGAAGGCGTCCAAAAAGGAATTCTAGAACACATAAAAATACAAGAGGCAAGTTACCTTATGGCTTATGTAAAGTTCAAGTATGAGTTTTTGAAGCAAAAACACAGAGGGAAACTTCCATGTGAGGCAGAAGTGAATTTTAATTTCATTGAAGGAACTTGCATGTTACCTCCCACATGCGAGGCAAGTGCTCTACCTCTGAGCTACATGGGCCTGGAATGGTGGCACATGGTTTTTTTAAGTGGCTTTCTCATGCTGTTCTAGTATAAACAATGCATCCCTTCCTCTTGTGTAGCATGAGAATCTGCACTGATCAGGATTGGTATGCCATTTTGTATATGGCCAGAATAAAACCCAAACAAAACAGTTTTCATGTTAAACATTAAATCAGGCATGGGAAATACAGTTTCATTCAAACTAGCAACCTAGTCTACCTGAACGGTTGTGATGTCCTCACAGAGATTATCCCAATGAGCCCTTCCTTATGACTTTCTTTCTTAGCAAACAAAATGAATTTTAAAAGCGAAGAAGTAGCTTGGTGAGATGATTCATTGGGTAGAGGTACTTGCTGGCAAGACTGATGACTTGAGTTCAATCCCTAGAACTCACATGGTGGAAGGAGAGACTCCTCAAAGTTGTCCTCTGCCCCTTCTGCCCTCTATATCCTCACTATGGCAAACATATACCTCTCCGCAATGAAATATAACAAGTTCTCCAAAAAATTAAGGAGAAATTGCATTTTATCCCTGACACCCACATATTGAAATTTGGCTGAATGGCTCGATTAAATATGACCAAAAGAATTCATCTGGTACTCCATCAGTAGCATTGTAACTCATGATGACCAAAAGATTCTCTGATACAGTGGAACATGTTGCAAATCAGAGAAATTTTGGGAAGAAAGAGCGAGGTGGGGGAGAGAAAACAGCTGGAGCTACATAGTGAGACTTTCTCAAAATAGAAAAACAAAACCAAAAGCAAGCAAACAAAAAACATTCTGAGCCAGGTGTGGTTGCTTACACTGAAATCCTAACACTTCTGAGGTAGAGGCAGGAGGATTGCCACAAGTTCAAGGCCAGTTTATGCTACAGAGCAAGACCCCTTCTCAAAAAAAAAAAAACCCTCCAATCACTCTGGTTTAATTTTACATTTTAAATGCATACTGCATATAAACTACTTAAAAGAAGTCCTATATTTAAAAGAACTTATTTTGTTTATGCTTTATGTATAGATCGACCAAGTAGTTCCTATAATGTTTGCTTCGGATTCATTTGTGCTTGCTAGCTTTTGGGTTCTTTTTGCTTTTTGCCCTTGAAAGAGTAGTAGACACCGTGGCAGGAAGAAAAGAGCAAGCTAAGAACTGTCTAAAACATGGCAGCAGGGAGGCAACAAGGGGAGAAAGAAGGACATCATCAAATATTGTCCAATTCAGCTTTCACTTGAAATGTGGAAAACCACATAAATCAAATGGGAAGTGCCTAAAAATTGGAAGGACGTGCATGTGCATAAGTGTAGGGATTAACTTTTGTTCTCTGCTAAGTATTCCCCATATAGATGAACTCATCTTTTGACTAATATTTATTGAGAGCCTACTATACTCATAGCATCAGGCTGAAAAGACCCCCAAGACCTTCCCTTTTCCCATCTGTAAACGGGCAGCTCTTTCTCTGCCTTTGCTCTTGACAGATTTGCAGAATTCTTGAGTGGAAAGAGTGGTGTGGCGGCCCACTAGCAGAGTGCATTGTTCTGGACAAAATACTTTGTTTCTGCTGCTTGCGCTATCTTTCTTCTTAATGACTCTTCATTCTCTCCGTGTTGCGGGGGTGTGAAAAGAAGCCAAAGGCAACTTTTCTGTACTCTTTCTTTATTCTGAAGTGTCTGCTGGGGCTGGCTGATTTTTTCCCCCATAAAGCAACAATAGAGACAGCAGTAGCACACACACACACACACACACACACACACACACACACACACACACAGAGAGAGAGAGAGAGAGAGAGAGAGAGAGAGAGAGAGAGAGAAAGAGAGAGAAATACCCACTACTGTCACTTTATTGTCTGTGCCTGAAGAAACCACTTTGTCCTAACCATGCTTTAGAAATGGCTTTTCTGTCCCACCCCTGCCTTCCTTTGGTTCCATTTCCCCTCTCCCCTTGCGTCTCTCTGCTTTCCTTATGATCTCACAAGCTGGGACCATGTGCCCTGAACGACAGCCTTCTCATTAGGCACTTTCTGGAATAGGTCAAGGAAACAATTCTTTCATCCCACTTTTGTTCTCAAGCCCCCAAACTGAGGCTCCAGTTGAAGGCTATTCTGGTCCAGAAGTTAAGCCATCCATTTCCTCTCCCTTTCCCAAGCATCCTTCAAGTAATCCCCCCTCTCCCTTTCTCTCATGAATAATCTAAATAAAGTTACCAAATGCCTACATTCTCCAAGAAACAAGACAATTGGTCCCCAGGCAACCATTTCAGACTATCTTCTTGCTCCATACCTGCTTTTCAAGTTCTACCACTCTGATTCAGTCTGAAGGAGGGGGTCTGGCGACGCCACTGTTTCAGCAATCACTTAGTACAAATCTCCAAACTTGGACAAGATAGAACCCGTTTCCTCCAGGTCCCTTAGAGCCAGTGACAGATTCCCATGTAACAGAAGCAATAAATGAAGATGCCCATGTATGTGACAATATATCTCTGGCCTCAGAAAAAATTTTAGTGAAAGTCAGTGCAGACTGTGCTGGAGGTCCCATAGCTCTGAGGGAGATTAAGAGGAGAGCAGAATGTACTTGATAATGAGCTTGCTAAGTCGGAGCCCAATACTTCAAGGCTGTACTTTAGGACTGGCTCCCTTTTGCTGAAGACACATCATCAAAAATACAACAGCCTCCTTTCCCCAGCTGCCTGCTCTTTTGCAGGGACAGGGAGAAGGGTGTGCATGTGTACCCATGCTGCACTCATCTGTGCCAGGGAATGGTTATAAGTCATTCACCACACAGTGTGAATTCATCACATGAGCTGGCTTTCCTAACACCTAACTGAGATGGGCTGGCAGCATAGGAGACGGAGAAGACTTGGGGCCGAAGGCAACTGAATGGCTAAGAAGGGAAGTGGGAGACTATATAGTAGGTTCTAGGCCGAAGGTATTTCCAGCTCTAGTTGGAATGGCACACAGCAGTCCAGAAGATGTGGGATGTGAACAGAATTGAAGCTAAACTCCCCAGAAATCCTCAGTGCTGAGGGGCAGTTGGAGACTCAGGACAAGGGAAATACAAAGACAGGAATGCTCACCTTGTGACTACTGTCCTGCTTCTGGCAGGTGGGCTTAGAAAACAGATTTTAGAGTATGTATTACAGGGACCCATTTGGTCTTGATTGCAAATTTTCTCTGCGGTGAACTGAAATTCATTGGTTTAACCAAACAGGGCTCAACTATGGAACATACTGTCCTGAATCCAGCTATCGACTGGCCAGGCAAACTCTTCTAACACCTGGATGCAAAATGTTTGTTTTCCTTGCAGTTACCGAGTACAAGGAGCTTTCTGTTTTCTTAAATGTGGTTTATGCATATACATTTCCCACTACTTCCTTCAGCAAAAAATTTTTCTTCTTTTCCCTTCCTCTACCCAAGATCTCCCATATTTGGACTAAACATTGATGAATCCTTTACATTAAAAATTCCTGAGATCACTGCTAGGGAGACGGCTCACTGGGTAAAATGCTTGCATGGCAAGCATGAGGCCCAGATCTCCAGAAGGCAAATAAAAAGCTATGTGGCTGCCTATAATCCTAGGGGGGCAGGAAGCAGAGCCAGTGAATCCATGGAGCAAGCTGAATAGTCAGATTAGACAAAGTGGCAACCTTCAGGTGCAGTGAGAGACTACAAATGCGTGCCACCATGGCAAGATTTCTACAGGGAATGGCTGCAAATGCTATTTATGAAGTCCAGCACTGGTATATTTCAAGTGGTGAATAACAATTGGAATAACAAAATGGATACAGTCGTCCCTCACTATCTATGCAGGGCTGGTTCCAGGAGCCTGGGGAAATGCCCAAATCTGCAGATGCTCAACTTTCTTATATAAACAGCATACAACCTAGCCCCATCCTCCAGTACACCTTAACTCATCTCTAGTTTACTTATTATACCTGGTACATGTAAGTGCTGTGGAAATAATTGTTAGGTTATACTGCTCAGAGAATAATGACAAAAAAGTCCATACACATTCAGTACAGAGCCAATTTTTCCTCAAATATTATCAGTCTGTGAATGTCCCCACGGAATGAAAACGGCATATTTATATTTTTGGAATAATTTATGGGGAATAATATGATATGATATAGTTGGCTCAAATTATTTACTATATCCATCATTTTATAGTCTTCTGAAACAGTGGTCCTCAATCTGTGGGTCGAGACCCCTTTGGGGAGCAAATGACCCTTTCACAAGGGTCACCTAAGACCATCTGCATATCAGATATTTACATTACGATTCCTAACAGTAGCAAAATTACAGCTATGAAGTAGCAATGAAAGTAATTTTATGGTTGGGGATCACCGCAACATAAGGACCATATTAAGGGGTTGCAGCATTAGGAAGGTTGAGAACTACCTGTTCTAAAAGTTAAAAATAGAACCTGGGGTGAACAGGAAAGGTGAGGCATTGGTCAAAGGCAACAGAACTTCCTGGAGACTAGAATAATATGCTTGTTGGTTGGTTTTGCAACTATAGGGCACGTGTGTGACTTCGTGTGCACACATGGAGCCCAGAGGTATACTTCCAGTGAATTTATCTCTATTGTGCTCTGCCTTGCTTAAAAATTGCTAAGAGAAGATTTTATTTTTTCTTACCATAAATCTATGTCTTAAAGGAAAGAGATTGAACACTGGTCAAAATACACGGCCCTTTAAATTTCAGGCTGCCTTTTTTTTTTGAGACAGGTCCCACTATGTAGGGCTGCCTGGCTTGGAACTCACTCTGTAGACCAGGCTGGCCTCAAACTCAGAGATGGGCCTGCCTCTGCCTCCTGAGTGCTGAGATTAAAGGGGTGTACCACCATGTTTGATTAGGAAGCTTCTGAAAAGACACAAAAACTCAAGTGCAAATCAGTTTTGTGGCGTCACTGGGCAAAGTGAGCAGCCAAAACGAAGTCTCCTGGAAAGCAGGTGGGAATTCTGTCTGCCTATCTCCTCTGATGTCATTAGAGACATGCAGGAATTTTGCATGGAGAATGGGGAGGGGGATTAGCTAAACATTTCCACATCTGTTTTTGGAACAGTTTGGAGAAAGAACTTGCTCCATAAGCTCCTGGAAGCTTTCTGGTTCGACAGTTAATTTATTTTTAAAATTCAGTATACTCATGACAGCAAAGTGATCATTTGTATATTGTTTTCCCAGACTCTTGTTGTCAAAACAAAGGGAAACAGAGGGGAAAAGGAAACTCCAAAAGAACATGCAATTAGCTCAGGGAAATAGAACTGTCAGAGCTTTGATTTGCAGCAAAGTTCGTTCATTCTTTTGCAGCTTATTTGAAGAAAAAGGAATCAGAGTCAGAATAAAAAGTCTTCTACAAAATAAGGAGGGGGAGGGAGGGAGGAAGAGAGAGAGAGAGAGACAGACAGACAGACAGACAGACAGACAGACAGACAGACAGACAGAGAAATGCATCTGCATGCTCTCAAAATTCGATAGTTTAGCAGTTCAGGCAGTCACAGTCTAACTTTGCCCCATACACCATCTCAAGGGTGGAGAAAAATCAGTGTTCTCTCACAGTCCAGTTTTAAAGAATTAGTTGGCTAACTGTTCTCAAAGAGAGTGAGACTTGTGATTAATACTAATGATGTTGAAGTTCCACTAAACTGAGCTAGAAAATGAAATAACTGCTTTTATGGAACTTGCATTTGCGCTAAAGACCCTGGGACGGGGTATATTTTGGAAGCTCGAGAAACCCAGTGTTAAAGTAACTGTTTTCTGTGGAAGAATTATGAACTGCTAATGCTTAACAAAGTCCATTTTCTTCAGAGAGGAAAACACCTCGACTGGATCCTTTAAAAAGGCGCCATTCAAATTAAACTAAAAAGCAGCCATTAAATATATGCACATATATAGTTTTATTCTAAAAGGAACTGCAGGGGAAAAACGGAGCTATAGAAAAGATAAAAGAGGAAAATACTCCTAACTAGCCATTGTTAAAATTTTGTTTTATATACTTCTAATTTGGGGTCAGGAGGTCCATGTATACATATATGACTCAAAGTCATTTCTGGAAAAAAATGTCAAGGCTTTTTGAAAGCTGTTTTTAATTTTTGACGTTGAATTTGAAAGCAATCAAAGCATTATTTTTGTTTGGGCCATCTGGTTTTGTTCTTATAATCTGTTAAGCTATCAGGCATAGTTTAAATGTCATGGTTCATCTCATACACAAATAAAGGTTGTGAAATAAATAGGAGCCTGGGCTCCTTGTAAGAGAGAGAACTTTTCATTGGGCTGGGAATTTAGTTACTAAAAGGTAAGTAGTCCAATGTGAAATCAAACCACAATAAGGCTACAAAACAATGGGGAACCACCATGCCTTAGCTGCACACATAAATTTTAAAAATAAATACAGAAAGCCATACACAAGGGGAAACTGAAAATCTCAGGTCCTGGGAACCCCTTTCCTTCTGCATGGAGAAGCTGAGTTGGTTTAATTTTAAAGTTGAACAAAGGGATGTATTTCATAATTTCCATAAAAATGTAAGGAAAATCCCAAATGTATGCCTCTAATTCAGTTTATGCTTTAATTTAATCATTTATTTCAGATTAATCCTTCCCCCCCCCAAAAAAAACTCGATACCCTTCTCATTTTAAAAAGACAAGGTAGGTTTGTGTCTGTGCAAGGCTCTCAATTCCACAGGAGCCCGGACCACACATTTAACCCTTTAGTAGGCTCTACAAGGCTACTCAAACAAAATAAAGAGCCATTTGCTCGAGATGATTTCAGGGCGTTACCCAGGGGAGGACAGAGAGTTGAATGAGATGCTCTACCCAGGGCTTCACCACCTCCTTGATAGACTTGTGTCAATAAACGAGGGCTCTAGATGGCTTCCAAAACCCAGCCAGGCACATTCCCCATTCCCTTTCAAAACTGGGAGCTTTGGGCACAGAGTCTTTAAAGTGGGGTGCATGTATATGGCCTCTTAAGAGTGGCCTATGTCCAAGTCAAACCATGGTTGATTTTATAGACTGTCTGGTTGATTTTTAACGGACCTAACTGGCATGCATCTTTCCCTAACTCAAAGCTACCATGTGTCTCTGCTCTACCCAGAGTGTAGCCACGTGGTATAAGTATGTGTATCCTGACTGGGGCCACTTGCCATCTCTTGGCTCCTGAGAGGTAGGAAAGTTCAGAAGAAAGGTTCTTTTGATAGTGAGGCTCTCAGTCAATTTTAGGGAGCCTACGATTTGGGAGGTGTGTGTGTATATCACAGAAAGTAAAGAAGCTTTGGGCCATGGCTGGGATTGGTGAGAAAAGAAAAGTATTTATGTATATATTTGCATGGGTCCATGGGCACACATGTATACATACATAGATATACATGCACCCCTCAAATAGAAAGAAAGCCTCAAATCTCTTTCCCATGGGAGCCTGATCCCTACTACTTCTTTTCATTCCTTAATTCCTGGTCTATAAACTTTTCTAATTTAAAATTTTATTTTTATTTGTTTGGGTGTTTTACTTGTACATATGTCTGTGTACCACGTGTATGCCTGGTGCCCACAGAGGCCATAAGAAGTGTTGGATCCCATGGAATGGGAGTTACAGTTTTGAGCCGCCATGTGGGTGCTGGGAATTGAACCTGGTCCTGTGGAAGAGCAGCCAGTGCACTTAACCACTGAACCATCTGTCCAGTCCTTGTAAACTCTTTAAGGTACACACCACAGTATCTGATCAGTACGTAAAGTGCTTGTTTTGCAAGTGTGAGGACCTGAGTTTGATCCCCTGAACCTACGTAAAAAGCCAGGCACAGTGTGTGTGCTGGTAATCCCAGCTCTGGAGAGGCAGGGGTGGGATAGATATAGGAATCTCCCAGGAGCTCACTGGCCAGACAGTTTAAATGAATCCAGGAGCTCCAGGTTCAGTGAGAGACTCTGTCTTAAAAAATCTGTTAGAGAGCAATCAAGGAACACACCCAACATTGGCCTCTGCCCTTCACACTTACATGCATGTGTACATGCTTGTACACATCCACACATATACATGAACATGTACGCACACACTAGACACACACAGATAAAAGGACAACACATTCCTCTGCCTCCTTGTCTAAACCTTAAGGACCTGAATCTAGTTATTGATTAGCCCCTTCCCCACACCTTTTCCAATATTTCATTTCAAGGCCTGCAATAGTGGGAAAGCCTTTGTAGATTGAGAGCCTAGAGCCCTGTCAAGGGTCCTAGCCTGCTCATTGGCTTGCCTGCTCAGCTTGCTGATGACAAGGACTTTATATATTCCTAGCCTTATGATCCCACTGTTCACTATCCCAAATGGACGCAACACTTCTTTCCCCAACTCTCTGTGATGAATCAACCTCTAAGGAGGACAAAGTAGAAGTATTCCTTGGTTTGGCTTTTACACAGGAGAAAAGAAGAAATTCTCAAGCCCAACCCAGACTGTCTTGGCAGTTGAGAGACAGAGTATAATGAGAACCAGAAGCTTCAGGTCCATGGGGTACTGAAGAATGACGCATGCCTGGAAGGGTCTTGCTGCAGTCATTGGGATTACTCAGGCAAATGGGTAGGGCTCTGAGGTCACTTAAAAATTCTCTAAGCTAAAGAAGGAACCATAGCCACAGGCTTCACACTGTTCCATCTGAAAGCAGACAGCCAGGTTCACCCTAGATCCAAGCATAGAGGGAGAGACCAGAATACTCCAGAGGTCTTGGGAAACCAGAAGCAAAGTGGGCTGTCTCCTCTTCCCTAAGTTCCCCTGTGGTCAATCTCAGGTTTTGTTTCAGCATTCCCCCTCTAAATACTGTCAAAAGTGTTCACAGTTGATCCTATCTTCACATAAGGTATAGTATTTCATTGGCAAATATCACTATCCATCACTCTCGCCTGTACTTTTTATGTAGCAGTGATTTGAATTTAGGCATGATATTCCTGATTCCAGTAATATAACAGAGACTTGGCTTGGTACGTTCTTCTTGAAATCACTATTTGGTTAAAACATATACACATGCAAGCACATATGTATACACAATAGGTTGAACCTGTGTTCATTATATGCTATAGAATATACATACTAAAAATAAATATATATTTGCTAAAAATAAGTACAAGGTGGCTAATACCTTTAATCACAGCACTTTGGAGGAAGATTGAGGCTGATTTCTGTGTGTTTGAGGACAGCCTGGGCTACATAATAAGTTTCAGGCCAGCAAGGGCTACAGAATGAGACACTGCCTCAATAAAATAAAATAAAATATATGAAATGATCCTCTATTGCAGTATTATATGTGATAATATATCTACACATATGATATACAATATTATTTTATGAATATCAAAAGGGGTAAATTCTCTGCTCCTTGATAATCTTCTCACCAAAGGCAAAAACCAATCTTTTATTGGAATTTTTTTTTCAAGGGGAGTCTTTACATCTACATTCCCTCATCTACAAATGTATATGGGCTCAATCGCACCCCTCTCCAAAAGATATGTGGAAATCTTAACTGACTGAGTGTCTCAGAATGAGACCTTATTTGGAAACATGGTCTTTACAGAGGCAAGGAAGTTAAAATGAGATCATTATGGTAGGCTCTAATCCAATATGACTGCTGGTGTTCTTATTAAAAGGAGAGATCTGAGCACAGAGACAGACACGGGCAGAGAAAAGATAACATGAAGACACCCAGGGAGAAGATGGCCACATGCCTGGGATGAATGATGCATCTGCAATCCAGGGACTGTTGACAAATACCAGAACTACATAGCTGAGCCCCCCACCCCCCCACCACTGAGTGCTGTCAAGACAGTGTGGCTCTACTCATATCTTGGTCTCGGGCTTCTAGCCTCCACAACTGAGAGACAATAAAGTTCTTTGTCTCAAGTTTGGAGTACTATGTACATCAGTCCCAGCAAACTAATAAATTGTATATTTCCCAGAAATTGAACAGACATACATGTCCCCTTCCTGAGAAAATAGCTCCCAACTATAAATGTCGGATTTTATAACTTCCTCCAATCTTAAATTCCATTTTGAATGAGAAAGCTAACAAGACAACAGGAAATGAAGCCAAACAGAAAGGAATCTGTAGTAAAGGCTGCTGGTGCTGGTCTTGGATACCATCAGGAGAGACAAAAAGCTGCTCTAAAAAAAATTTGGTGGGGAAAGCTGCTGAGGGACTGAGTGTCTTCTGCTTCCTATGTAGGTATCCAAGTAAAGATTGAATGACAACTCATCATGATGGCTAGAGAGTCGATTCATTTTTTCTGTGCAGAGTTTTATCACAGAATGTACTGTGTGTGGTGTGTGTGTGTTTGCATGTGTGTGTGTGGGGTGCCTGTGTATTTTCATGTGTGTGCATGCTTGTGAAGGCCACAGGTCATTATCAAGTGTCTTCCTCAATCACTCTTCATTTTATTTACTCAGTGTTTTCCACTGAACCTGGAGCTCACTAATTCAGCCAATTTGCTCCAGGGATCACTGTCTCTGCCTCTGGAGTGTTGAGATTAGAGATGGGCCACCAGGCCTGCCCCATTTTTTATGTGGGTGCTGGGGATCCAACTCTAGTTCTGTGCTTGTGTATCAAGGACTTTATCATCTACTGGGTCATCTCTCCAGCCCCTAGGCCTTCATTTTACTTGTTATTTTGAGATAGAATCTTGTTAAGCTGCCAAGGATGACTTGGAACTCACTCTTTAGCCCAAGCTGGTTTTGTGCTTGTGAGTCTTCTGCCTCACTCTCCTGCCTCAGTCTCCCAAGTATCTGAAATTACATACTAGTGCCACCACCCATGGAGAAATCCACCTTTTATCTATGTTTTTATTGAGAATAAGAAGTCTTACCTATATTTAACTTACAACCTTTTCTCTCTATATAAGTTGGGTTGGTGACACCATGCTTGGGTGGATAGGGACTTGAGATGGCCTTTCTCAACTGTGTGGTCTTTGAGAGCCTTGTGCTAAGTCAGGCTTGTCTTTACAAAGTTCTTATGCTGGATTGAAATGTTAGGGCTCACTCCTCTGCTCCTTAGAACTAGAAGACCACTCAGGCCCTGTTACAGCAACAGGACAAGTGTTCAAAGACAAATTTCTATTTAACTTAGAATGGAGTAATGGAACTGACCTTTAAAAATACCTTTATGCTCATTTACAAGGCTTTAAGCAATTGCAGAATCCAGAGAGTTCATAAAAAAGCTTGTTTGATCATCTATGGGTTACATATGGCAACAACTCTCAAGAACATCACAGTTTTGCTTAATTTGGATATTTTTTTTTATTTGACTAGAGCTCTCCTGCTAACACAGCATACTGTGTCTTCTTATCCCTCTTAATGCTTACAGCTGTCTTGCAAGTTCCCCAAAGGCAGACACCACATGCTAACGCTATGGAAATAGGGGCCCAGAAGGGCCAGAGAACCTTGGCCAAGACCATGGTTGCAAAACTGAATTTGGGTCTCAGGCCTTTCCAGCAGCCTGTTGATGTCTCTTCCCCTTCACAGTGAATCTGCAGTCACAGGACATCATTATGAGTTAATTACTGTGATATGAAGGGAGTCCTGAAGTAGTCTGGCCTGTGTTCTACTGCTCTAAGATACATGGGGAAGTCTGCCTTAGTGTCTGAGGGCTGAGTTGTTTAGGAGAGTGAGCAGAATTAGTATTCAAGCTGAGCAAAGCAAGCCGCAGAGGACCTCTGGAAGCAACTTCCTATCACAGTGGAAGGCTGAGAGAATCTCTGAGATGGCACAGGCATTGAGAGGCAAAAGTGAGGCTTTCTAGCAAGACTGAGTTTTGAAAAAAACCACAAGGAAGCATATTGTTAGCCATTCTTGTGAGCTCTCCCTGCCAGGCCAGTCAGGGCAGGCACATGTGAGTATAGGTTGTACCTTTCTGGAAAGATGAATCTCATCTCCTCAAAAATAGATGCTTGAAAATGGATGGTACAGTTGATGAGACTCTGGACAGCAAAGGAGGTACTCATCCGTGACAGGATGTCCCTCCCCGGAAGAACAAATGATCTTCAAATTCCAAGAGCACTGAGCAGTTATTTATGAACCCTCTTTCTTCCCACCAAACTCAGCAGTTCCTCATGCCAAGTCACCAGCTCTTAAATCTACCCCACCACATGTGCATTGGATTTAAGGAGATGGGGGAGGGTGCTGTTTAATTTTCAATGTGCTTACCTTCCGTCATGTTACAGCATCCACAGCAGTGCAAGGGCTAAAGGGACTTTGTGGTAAACAGGCCGTTGGGGGATTCTGAAATGTGACTATTTTGTCGTGCCTAGAGGTAGAGGACTTTCCCACTTGCTGTATACATAATTTAGTAAGTTTTCTGGTTTTAATACTAAGGGATGTACAGAGATAGAAACTGGGTCCAACATTATACAAGACTGCTCCTCAGAGACAGAAACAGATTCCACTGTCGAAGGGAGGAAAAGGAGCACTTGTTGAGGCACCAAGCAAGGGCTCTGATGTGCAGTCTTCCAGACTCTCCATGGCAACCCTGTGTGATAGGTACTATTGTTACTACCAGGCTCCCTTTAGAGAAGACACTGAGGGCTAGACACACAAGAAAACTCACTAAAGATACAAAGCTGAGAAGTGGCAAGGACAAGATGAGAAGAATGTGACCTTCCATAGAGGCGGCGCACGCCTTTAATCCCAGCACTCAGGAGGCAGAGGCAGGTGGATCTTCATGAGTTCTAGGCTGGTCAGGGTTACATAGTGAGACCAGATCTCAAAACAAATGAATAAACAGGAGAGAAAGAGAGTTATAGGTAGTTTATGAGTATCAGAGTCTAAGGTGATGGGGAAGCTAATAACTTCTTGAGCAGGGGAAGAGAAAGCAAGGGCAATAAAGGAGAGGCAGACCCTCAAAGGTACTTAGAGCAGACAACTCTAGCTCACTTATATATTTTCTCATTCCTCATATTGGAGAAATTGAGAGAAAAAAGCCATTCCCTATTTCAACAGAACACATTTGTTCCATGATCCATGTATAGTTAGAACATAATGAACCCGGAGACTTGTGGGATATTCAGGCCTTCCCAACCCCATTTTTAGTGTGTGTGTGTGTGTGTGTGTGTGTGTGTGTGTGTGTGTGTGTGTGTGTGTGTGTGTGTGTGTGTGTATGTGTGTATACATGTGCTCATGCATGGGGAGGTCAAAGACCAACATTGACGATCTTCCTCAACTGACAACCACCTTATTTTTTGAGATGAGGCCTCTCACTGAACCTGAACCTCCTGAGTTTAGCTAGATGGGCTGTCTAGCAAGCTCCAAGGACCTGCCTATCTCTATCACCCCAGCACTGGAATCACAGGCACACTATTGAGGCAGTTCTCTACATGGATCCTGTTGATCTGAATTCAGGTCCTCAAGTTTGTACGCCAATGACTTCACCAACTGAGCAATTTTCCAAGCTCCACTTAAATCGTGCTTTGGTAAAGGAAACACATGTGGCTTCTACACAAAGTCACCAGATATGGCAACTCTGAATCTGCCTGTCAATTCACCTAACAACTCTTCCTGATGCAAAGGGTTGCTACACAGTCTCAAAACCTTAAATTTCTCATGGAAGTAGACAATCACATAGTCCCTATTATACCCCGAGGCAGGGACCACGTCTCTTTCTGATTTCATCATGTCTTTATAAAGAATTCCCGACTTCACTTACCAAGCCTAGGTGGCTGTATCACTGCAGAGAATGCTTGAAGGGGAGGGATGGGAGGAACATCAATAGCAAAATGGTTGAGTCAGTGGGGGGACTCTTCATTAGTGCCAGATTCTACATACCCAGAGCTAGGCAGCTCCTGTGTTCTGATACCACTGAGATTTTCACAAATATTAAAATGCTCACAGTCACAGACACACAGACACAGACACACACACAGAGAGAGACAGAGAGACACAGAGAGAGAGAGACAGAGAGAGAGAGAGAGAGAGACAGAGAGAGAGAGAGAGACGGACAGACAGACAGACAGACAGTTGTCTACTTTTTTCCAGGATGAAGAAAACAGCAAGGTTGGGAAATTCTTCGTTCCTGGTCAAAATCACTAGCTTGGAGTGTTGGAGAGAGAAATTGAGCTGATTTCCCCCCACTAATACCATCTTGTGGTTTCACAAGCTCTTTATGAAGAATCCTATATTGTTTGAGCCGTGAACTTGGCTCATACTAAGAGCAGAACAACTGTAGCATCCACCTGTTAGAAATCAAGACTCGGGTATTAAAACCAGAAGCGCTGGCCCATTAGAAGAGCCTGGCTCTGGTGCATGGAAGGCAAACCTCTTGTAAAGCCAGGGATTAGTGTGTCCACACTGGGGCAGTGACTGAAACAGGTGCTCGTTCTATGAGTTGCTCACACTCATTTTTCCCCTGACTGCCTAAAAGTAGAAGCTGAACTAGAATAAGTTCTCACAGGGCATGACCCCAGATGGGAGATGTTTTTTATACACCCGGGAAATGGCAAGACAATCTCTTGGCACAGAATGGCAGCTGCCTGGTTCTTTGCTGATGGCTGTGTTACTGAATGGGGGAGTAAAATCTGAATAAAGAAATAGAGGCAATCGTATTTGTCAGAGGAACCCACAACACTTCAAAAAGGGCCAACTCATTATTATTTATGAAATGTAGTGGGTCTCCAGGGAGGAATTCTCTTTTTAGGCTCTCTTTGGGGGATTTTGCTCGTGGGAGACTGTAGACCTGTGGGTTTTTTTAAACCATGTTATAAGCACAATTTGTTATTTGAAGTACATGAAGATGGTGATGCTTAGTAAATACCACCCAAGGCTATACATCTATTTAAAAAACAGTGTAGGTTCATTCCAAGATCATCCTGACCCACTGAAGTCACTCAGGTACTAAACTATCTTTGCCCATGCCTGGGCATTTTCAAAAGCTCAGTGTCTAGGCATATAGCACCATGGTACAGTGCTACCCTAGCATATGCCCCAGGCTCCAAGAAAACAAACGCTAAGTAAATACAAACTTTGAGCTGGGTGGGTGGGGTGCATGCCTGTAATTTCAGCATTCAGAGAGGCTGGGCACGAAGTCTGAGGCTAGCCCAGCCTACATAGTGAATTCCAGGTCAGCTCGAGCTACATAATAAGACTGTTCAAAAACTTAAAACCAAAGCCAAAGAATATAGGACATAGAGAGTTAACCTTGAGTGGGGGCTCTGCCATGTCCTATGTGGCCTTGTCCCTTCCAACTCCTGCCTTTAATTTCCTCGTATAAAAAAGGGTGTTATCATAATAGTGACCTCAAAGGACTGGAGGATTGAATGAGGTATGAGAAGCAGTATGTACAGGGCCTGGCACGGACCACAGGGCCTATCAATGGCAGTTATAGAGTGGGCTCAGGCAAACTGCTGGCTGCAGGCCTCCACCTCCTCCTGCCTCCTTCCACTCCCTAGTTAGCTCCAAACAGAGTCTCATCAATCTGCCACTCTCCTTGGGGGTTGCTGGAAATTCCTGGCACAGATGTCTCCTACAGGGACAAATTTTGAATATTCCTCCACCCAGCCCTGTTACCACTGAATTATGGGGAGAGAGAGGAGGAGAGAAGAGCCATTGAGAGGGAGAGGAGAAAACAAATGCCTTCTGTATACTCCTGCCC
>LZPO01066277.1:241848-259125 GCA_001675575.1 Neotoma lepida
CTGTTAGCAAACATGGAGAAGTAATAGAAAGGGGTGGATGATAGTAATGCTAAGTAAGCTAAGTCTTCAGTTTTTACAGCAGAGAGTCAATTGATAAAGGCTAAAAAGGATAAATCAGGAAGCAGGAGTCTCAGCATTATTTAGAGATATTCAAGCAACCAGCAGAGTATTTGAAAATAAGATCCCGTAAGAATGAATACCGAGGAGGAGAAGGAGGAAGAGGAGGAGTACGGGGTGAGGAGGGGAGGGGTAAAAAACTAGTTTTGTTGTTGTTGTTTGTTTTTGCTCTTTTCCTTCTGTACAAACTCTTTGGCACTATTTCAAAGTTGTAAACAATGTTCACTTATTACTTTGACTGAAAAAGAAGTGGAGTGAAGAGTGCCTGAGATGAGGACGGAGTGGACCCGATTTGTCAGGGGTTGAGCACCAGCCTTTGTCTTCTTTTGGCCTGGGTTTCTACGTCTGTATGATAAAGGGTTTGGACTAGAAGATCTTTCATAGCTAGTGAAAATCACAGTCACAATTCTATGCTGTATTTGAAGCTAAGAAATAGATCTTTCCGTTTTTTAATCTTGAAGGGACTAAACCATCCACTTAAACCATTGTTTTTTAGCCACCCAAGAAAGCAACACACACACTGGATAAGAGAGAGGCACATGAAAGAACAGCAAATTGCTAACAGAGTCAGGACTGGAGCTCAGGGCCCTGGTCATTGTACTACACAGCTTCTCCCAGACTTAATGGAATCACTGGTTAGCGTCAAATTTGGCAAAAAATGCCCTGGGATAACACTAGGGGTGGGATTCACATGCTGACATGGCTTCCTTCGCCTGGGAGATGAGTCAGAATTTTGGAAGTGGTCCCTGACATAGCATGTATGATGCACTACTATAGGAATCCTGAAGTTGGTCTAATCTGGGGGCTCTATTCCTTAGGAACTGTCCACTAAACTTCTTGAACAGCTACTCCTAGCCTGCTGATTTCTTTTGTGTGATAGGGATCTCTCCACTCACATACCACCGTTCTCATTTTGATTTAAAACAACAGGTTTATCTGTTTTTCCTCATCAGATTTTTTTAATCTCCATAACCTCAAAACCTAAGCAATGTTTCATTGAAATCCATCAAGTTGGAAACTTTCTTTCTTTCTTTCTTTCTTTTTTAACATTCACTTATGTTTTTTTTTTTGTGCTCATGTGGAGGTCAGAGGACAACTTGTGGGAGTTGGTTCTCTCTTCCCACCATGTGGGTCTCAGGGATCAAATTCAGATGGTCAGGCTCAGAGGCAAGTGCCTTTACTGGCTGACCCACCTCACCGGCTCTAGTTGGAAACTTTCTATCAAACATAATCCCAATTTTAACGAAAGATATCTTGTTCTGGTTTGGCAGCCCTAGAAGAGAGTTGAAACTGTCTTGCCTCTGACCATGCTGTCCCCCTCAGGAAGACCTTCCAAGTGGACCAGCACCAGGCTGGAAACACGTGGCTTCTGCTAAACGCCCCTCCCCTGTTGTCACAGCCTGCAGGCTCACTTACCCCTTGTCCCACACGCTCCAAGGTGTACAGAATCAGGACACCATGATGCCAAGCTACCATTCTTTCTCCATGGAAACAGCATGGCCCCTTTGTGAGCTCAAAGCTCACCTCAAAGGGTGTGGCTATTATTCATGGCTCCTAAGGGAAGAGTCCTCAGGAAAGTGCCCATAGTACTATTACAGCTCCAGAATCTTCTCTAGGGTGTGGGGAGTTGGAGAAGGAGTTTTCAGGAAGCCCTCCTATGGGTGTTTTGTCTATTTTGGAGGCAATACTGTATATTTTCAAATCTCTTGAGAAAACAGTTTTTTGCCAACTTTGTGCCCCCCTCTCTCAATACCCCCTCTCATGCTTGGCTTTTGGCCCAGTTCTGAGGCCTGCCTTACCTCTGCCTGGCATTTACTTCATAACAGCTGGTCCAGGGAGCTCATACACTTAGCTTCAGCTGCCAGTTTAAGGAAGGAGAGGCCCCTGAGCTGAGCTGTGACAATGACAGCATTTGTTCCCACACTCGTATTCTCAATGTCAACAGCAGTGACAGGCTCCAAAGGAGATCATGGCCAGTCACTGCTCAGGGATGTTCATGCATCCAGCTTTGACTCTCCTCACAATGCCATGAATGAACTAGAAACAAGTAGTCACATTTCCATGTTATGCCAGGGGAAAACAAAAGGCAGGAGACTAAGGGGTCTGCCTAAGGAAATGATGGTCACTCTCCTCAGAACCACAATCAGGACACTTGGGCCAATAAACACTTGCATGTAGGACTTGTAGGCCTTGTCAAAGATGGCTTTCCTAGCAGACAGAAAGCCTTGGGTTTGGTCCCTAGCACTGCCTTAAACTGATCATGGTACTCCAGGCCTAGAATCCTAGTCCTTGGGAGGTGGAGGTGAGAGGTTAGGAGTTGAAGTTGAAGGTTGTCCCTTATATAGTGAGTTGGAGGTTAGCCTGGGCTGTATGAGACCCTGTCTCCACGAGGTGACTTCTAGGAGGGAAGCAGTGACTCAATACCTTGTAGGAATGTGACATAAAAACCATAGCCAAGACCATCTCTTCCAGGGAGCTGAGTAGCATTGCTATGTCTCTTCTTCCAGCAAATGTTGACTGTGCCAGGCACCAGGAAACTAGAGGCACAGGACACTGGAATGACAGATGACTCAGAGGAACACTGGGCTTTTTCTAAAGACAAGATCTCAAGAAATCCAGGCTGGTCTGAAACTGTGTAGCTAAGGATGACCCCTGACATTCCTAATCTTCCTGCCTCCAGCTCCCAAGCTCTGGGACTGCAGGCATGCATAAGCACACCCGGTTTTATGTAGTGCTGGGGATAGATCCCAGGGCCTTAGACATGGTGGCTGTTGCTTGGCTTTATGATGTTTGTAGTTGGATGAGGGTACTATCAGTTTTATTGGTGACTTACACTAATCTTAGAATTGAGGATGTTCATGTTTATCCCTGAGCTGGCTAACAGGAAATGGTGTTTTATTTTAGTTTGGATTTCTTTCTCTTTCTTCTAACTAAAGTGATTGGCAAGTACTGAACAACTCACTTCAACTCTCATCTTCGAGAGGATATATTTTTCATGAATCTGACCAGACAACTTACTATAATATGTAAAAATAAAGTCTCAAGATGTAATTAAGGTTTCCTACAAATTGATGTTGAATTTACAAAAGAGACTTGCTCCTGGGTGGGCCATTAATTGGGGGAAAAGCCGTTAAGAGGAAGACTGGGGGCCTTTCTGGAGAGAGCATTTCCTGCTGGCCTTGAGGAAGCAGCCAGGCTGTAAAGAAGAAAGGACAGTCTTGGGAGTTGAGTGCTACAGCAGCAAGGAACTCTGTTCGGCCAAAAGATGGGAGCAGCTTGGAAAAGGACCCCAAGCTCTAGATGAGAATGCAGCCTAGGAAACACCTGGGCTACAGCCCAAGCTTGGTGGTGCTGTAATGCCCTGTGATGAACTGTGCTTGGGCTGTAGAGAAGCCACGGAAACTGAGATCACACATAAGGATTGGATTTGGGTTGTTGAAGTCTAAAGCCTGGATGCTCAAGAAATTAAACAGAATTACCATATGACTGAGCATCTCCGTTCTTAGGAAAAACCATACGATTCAGCTACTAACATTCATGGGTATATAGAAGGACTCTCACTCAGCATACTACAGACTCACACACTTGCATTTGACTGAAGCACTATTCACAGTAGTCAAGTTTCTGAACCAGACCAGGTGTCTATCAACAGATCATGGAATTAATGTATATATATATACATATATTAAGAAACCCAGGCTGGTCTGAAACTCACTGTGTAAGTAAGGATGACCCTTGAACTTCTGGTCTTCCTGCCTCCACCTCCCAAGTGTGTATGTGTGTGTGTGTATATATATATATGGAGTTTTAGTTAGTCATAAAGAATAAAACCATGTCATTTTCAGGAAAATGGATAGAACTAAAGATCATCCTGTTAAGCAAAATAAGTCAGACTCATACTCAGAAAGAAATTACCCCATGTTTCCTCTCATATGCTAGATCTATGAAAAATGCCATAATGGGCTGAGGAAATGGTAAAGTCTTTGCTGCACAAGTATGAGAACCTGAGTTCAAATCCCTAACACCCACATAAAATCTAGGCATGGCAGTACATCTGTAACCCCAGAGCTTAGTTGGGCTGGAGTGGTGGAAGACACCTGGAGCTTTTTGGCCAGCCAGGCTAGCCAAATTGGTGAGCTCTGGGGTAAGCGAAAGACCCTGTCTCAACAAATAAGGCAGAGAGTGATAGACTTCTAGCCTCAGCATACATGTATATGCATGCATGTGCACTGCATGGACTTGTGCTCATGCACATGAAGACACAAACACAGCACATACAAAATAGCAAAATACATTGTTTTGTATAATGCATAGACACTAAAAAGTATATTGCTCCATCTCCACTTGTTTGGATAACTTGTGTATTTTCTCTTATTCTTCTTTTGTATGTACATGCTCACGTTTGTGTGTACTATGCATGCATGTGGAGGCTAGATGTTGATGTTCATGTCTTCTGAAATTGTTTTTCCCTTTATTCTTTGAGATGTGGTCTCTCGTGGACCATGGAGTTCACAGGTTAGGCTAGGCTGGACAGAGAGCTCCAGGAGTCTCCTGTGTCCACCTCCCCAGCACTGGGATATTAGGTCGGCATTGCTGCTGCTGGCTTTTATGTAGGTGCTGGAGCTCCTAACTCAGGTCCCCATGCTTACATGACAAACAGTTTACAAAGTGAGCCAGTCCAGCTCCTTTCTTCTCCCTATTGATTTCAAATTTTATTTCCATTATGATAGGCTACAACTAGAGGAAACTATGTCAATTCTTTTTGTATTTGTAAAAACTTGCTTTATGACCTATAACATGATCTGTTTTGGAGAAAGTTCCATGTGTTGCTGAGAAGAACATATGCATTCAACAGCTGTTGGATGGACTATTCTGTAGATGCCTGGTAAGTCCTTTTGATCTAGTATATTTTAACTCTGAAATTTCTTTGTAAATCTTTTGTCTGAATGGTCTATTTGTAAGAGAGTAGGGTACTAAGGTCATCCACTATTATGTATTTTTATCTTGATCTCTCTGTTCTTTTATGGCCAGTAATGCTTGTCTTATGAAATTGAGTGCATCAACATTTGGTAAATAGATATTTACAATGGTTCCATCTTCCCGATGAATTGTCCTCTTAATAATACGTAGTGATCTTGCTTACCTCTTCTGACTAAATTTGGCTCGAAGTCTACTTTAACGGATGTATCATTAGTCATGGTTGGTTTAGGCTTTCATTTGCATACTGACTTCTATCTTTTCATTCCCAGTCTCTGTGGATCTTTGCCAGGTAGGTGGACTTTTGCAAACAGTTAATCTTCCTTTTCAATCTATTCAGTCAGTTTGGGTCTCTTAATTGGAGAGGTAGAGCTGTTTATTTTTAGGGGTTATTACTAAATGGTATGTACTGACCCCCTCCCACTCACTTGAGAGGATTGGCTTCACTAAATTAGTAATGCTTGATTCTTTCCTAATTCTCATTTATTTATCCATCCAATTTTTTTTTTTTTTTTTGGTTTTTTCGAGACAGGGTTTCTCTGTGTAGCTTTGTGCCTTTCCTGGAACTCACTCGGTAGCCCAGGCTGGCCTTGAACTCACAGAGATCCGCCTGCCTCTGCCTCCCAAGCGCTGGGATTAAAGGCGTGCGCCACCACCGCCCGGCTCTCCATCCAATTTTTTGACAGGGTCTTATTGTGTAGCTTGGCTAGTCTGGAACTCACTATGTAGATGAAGCTGGCTTTTAACTCACAAAGACCCACCTCCCTCACTATTTTCCATTCTTCTAGTGACATTGATAGTCTCCTGATGGTTTATGATTGTGTGTGTAGATTTCTTCCTTTTTTGTGCAGTTTTTCTTTGTTTTCTGCAATGCTGGCTTAGGAAATTGCTTGTGGGCTTTGCACGGGTTCCCACTTGCTCCACAGACCTGTACCCCAGCCCAAGGGCATTCCCCTGCATATGTCAGAGAATCAGGAATAGAGACAGAGCCTGGAGTTCTGCATTAGATGTGGGGATTGCAGGGAGCCCAGTCTTCTGCCTGCTGGTCTCAGAGATTTCTGATCCTGTCTGGCAGGAAACCAGCTTGTGGGAGGGAGAAAGCTGGAGAACTTTCAAACTCTTGATGGTGGGGAAGGCAGCTCTAGAGGCCAATCCACCTGTCATGGGCTCAGAGTTCTCAGATTGTCCAGGTATTATTAGGTGATGGCATTTGCAACTCACCCTAGAGACCAGAGCTACCAACTCTCTTGATTTCCAACAGCCAAGCTTCCTACTGCCTAAACTTGTCAGTGTGTTTACACCCAGTGCGCTCCATCTCTATGACTACGCACTCTGGGCCAGTTCCCACCTCGACGTTGTACTTTGGCAGTGCATCTTAGATTTCCTGGTTTGTGATTGTTCCTTGTTTTCAGGTTCCCAGAGTAGTTCAGTGTCAAACAATAGCCCCCCACCCCCAAGATGGTGCCTGATTATAGTACTCTGAGATATGGAGAGTGACAAAATAGATTTGGGATATACCACCACGCCTGCCTATGAGAAATATACTAATGTGAGCAGTTTCCTATGTTTTGCCCTTTTAACACAGCAATGGTAGATTGCTCACATGTATATGGTGATTTTGCATATATGGATGGGTCGGTGTCAGGGATCCTCCTTGTCTCTCTCTGCCTTTCTGGGTTCCCTGTTCTGGGATTACATGTGTGTACCACCACAAGTGTTTTTAATGTTGATGCTGGAGATCAGCTCTTCATGCTTGTATGACAAGAACGTCAGTGACTGAGCCATCTCCTCCACCCCAGATTACTCCTATTTGCCTCTCATTCCTTGTAAAGTCTCCCATCTGTCAAGGCTTTTCCAAGGATCTAGTATCATCCTAAAGCTTTTCAGAAATCAGTAGAGAAGACTTTGCCACAATCTATTACTTGGGCTCTAACATCAAGCTTCCTCAAGGAACCTCTGCCAACAGAGCAGGTCACTCTTGACACCTTTGCCGTGCCCTCTGTTCTTTAGCCACATGAACAAGACCAACATTTTGTATTGGGTGACACTGTATCTATGCAGGTCCCATGGCTCCAGTGCTAGTTGGGATGAGAGGTTGAGCCAGCAGGAAGGAGAGTGGTAGGCTTGAGTTTTTCAGTCAACATGCCATGAGGGCAGGAATCCTGGCCTCACAAAGTCACAATTTCTACAAAATTACTCATGTTTAGATGGCAGACACAGCTTAAGCATTCAAAAATGGTTACCATTTTACCTTTAAGACAAATTCTTTTGTACATCCATAAAGATTATGTTCTTGAATAATATTTAGGCAAAGAGTTACAGGAAAACTGTCAGTTAAAAGAAGGGAATTGTACAACAGGTGAGATGGCTCAAAGGATAAAGGCTCTCGACGAGTCCCATACAAGGAAATGTGCAATGTCCATACCGGCTTCTGTTAGCCCTGAGGCTATCCAGCAAAGGCAAGTCAGTCAAAGGCAGCAGGGTCATTTTATATTCCCCAGAACCCTTTTAGAGGAAGGAGAGAACTAAGTCCCCAAAGCTGTCCTCTGACCTCCATGTGAAAAGGCACACATACGCCCCCAGAACACAGTCATGCACACAGATGCACAAATAAGTCAATATAATTTAAAATAAAATGAAACAATTTGGAGAAATTTATTTTCAAAAGGAGCAAGTTAAAGAATGTTACAAGTATCTCATTTAAAATATAGTACATACTAAATGTCTATTAACTTCAGTTTCTTTATGTGTAAAACAAGTCATGCTGGGTATGGAAGCAGACACCTGTAATGCCAGCACTCAAGAAGCTGAGGTAGGAGCACCATGAGTTCAAGACCAATCTGAGCTACACAGTAAGACTGTGTCTCAGAGAACAAAATGAAGCAATATAGTTGGTTGTAGTGGTGCATATCAGTAGGGTATGCCCAATAGAGGCAGGAGGATCATGAGTTCAAGGCCAGCCTAGTTACATACTTGGGCTAGGGAGATGGCTCCATGGGTAAATCACTTGCTGCATAAGTGTGAGGATCAAAGCTCAGATTCCAGCACTCACATTAAAAAAAGCTGGCAGGCATTGTAGCCCATCTTTGACTCCAGTGACTAGGGTGTGGAGACAGGGCATCTCCAGAGCGAACTAGCTAGCTAGACTAGCCGAATTGCTGAGCTCCAAGTTCAGCAACAGATTTTCCCTTAGTTAAAAAACAAAACCAAACAAAACAAAAAACTGGCGGGTAACTGAGAAAAGCCATTTGCCATTTAACTCTGGTCTCCACATGGATGAACTCCCAGGTGCACCACCCATACGCATATGTGTGCACATACGTACCACACACACAAGAGAAACAACTGAAAACAAAAATGAATCAACATCTTGGTTTTAGCCACGGACTCCCAAACACAGACTTTGTATATAAGGAAATGTATCTACACAAAAACATACAAGGAAATGTGCAACGTTCACACCAGCCCTTGTTAGCCCTGAAGCCACAGGGCTCTATTCATCCAGCAAAGGCAAGTGAGTCAAAGACAACAAAGTCATCTTATATTCCTTTAAATTTGTTCAAATAAAATCTTGCAACCAGTGTAAAATGCATGGCACCTTTGCCCTGCCATGCCCCCAAGCTAGAGAAGCAGTGCCCATGTGGAGTTTAGCCTCTATGAATAACCTTCAATGGTCAAGTGCATGCTTCCTCTCTAAACAGACCCTGGGTTTTGCCTTCCTATTAGCAACCTGCAGTCAGAAGCAAAGGCATTAGGTTGGGCATGGGCCTCCCCAGCACAGGAAGCAGGTTGAAATCTTGCTTTGGAGTCTCACAGGACTCTTCATACAAAGGTACCTTGTTCCTATTTCCAAGGGAAATGCTCCACTCTGAGAAAGACACACTCAACCGCAGCCAGGGAACTGAGCCCCTTCTGCAGACCTCACTTGTATACTTTTCACTCCAGAAGGACCACTCTCCAGTCATAAAACAGGTTCGAGAAGACCTGTGTTGGCTGGGAGGCGGTTCTTCACAAGACTCGGGACATCAAGAAGAACCCCAAGCGGAGGCTAAAGAGAGAACCTGGGACATGTTCCTTCACAGTGCAAAATCTCTTCTAGACACAGACAGCAACTCATTCACAAGTTAGGGCGCTTTCTAGATCAAAGAGTCCTCTGTGTACCCTGTGGGGAGGAACTATTTTGTAACATGGAAAAGGAGTCTCCTGGGCTGGTGAGATAGCTCAGTGGGCTGGGGTACTTGACACCAAGCCTGATAACCTGAGTTTGATCCCCAAAACCCACATGGTGGAAGGACAGAACTGGCTTTTTCCAGTTGTCGTCTGACCTACACATGTGGGCTGTGGTATGCACACCGCCCCCATCCCCAAAATTAAAAAATGTAATAATAAAATAAAACAATATCTAAAACTGTCCTCTCTGTTTCTTGGCTATGCAAATTCTTCCGCCTGGTTTTCTTAAAGCAGAGCAGATGCTCCTATGTTGAAAGAGGCGTCAGTCATGTAGGTGAGAAGGAAAGGCCCTATATGGACTTGCTTCTTACAGGGAAGTAAATCTGCATGACTCCAGGCAAAGGTTCCAGAAATGAGCCACCTCCTTCCTCATTCCACTTGCCTTTCACACTCTGACCAGTGACACCCAGTACTGAAAAGAAGAAATGGAGTCGGAGAGGCCAGTTGAGAACTGGGAAGAAGAATCTGGACTTGAGACCCAAAAATCATTAGGAGGCTAATATCCAGCAGCCCTCTCACTTAGCTTTATCCTAGAAGTTCGATGATTTTAATTCTTACACTTAGTTATTCAATCAACTTTGAGCTGATTTGTGTGTATGTGCGCATGCGTGTATGATGTGAGATAAAGGTCCCATTTTATTCTTTGGCATGTGGTTATCCAGTTTTCACAGACCTGTTTACTGAACAGGTTATCTTTTTCCATTATATCTTCTTGACCCCCATATCAGAAATTAGTTGACTGTGTAGCCTTGGGTTTATTTCTGGGCTCTCTATTCTGTTTCTTTGTTCTTCATGTGTGTGGTTTTCTGCCTGTTCCCTACTGTTTTAGTCACTAGAGTTTTGTCATGTAGTTTTAAATTAGGAAGTATGATGGCTCTACTTTGTTTTTCTTTCTCAAGGTTGCATAGACTTTTTAAAAAAACATATATTTTTGTTGTTGTTGTTATGATTCCATATACGTTTTAGATGTTTTTCTATTTCTATAAAAAATGCCACTGGAACTTCGATAAAGACTGCATCTAATCTGAATAGCACTTTGGATAGTATGGAAATTTTATGAGCATGGGAGGTATTTGCATTCACTAATGGTATCTATGTCTTTCATTAATGTTTTAGAGTTTTCATGTATGGATCTTTCACTTCCTTGGTATGCGATTTCTCCAACAGCTGCTCTGCCTCCCTCACATAGCTGTTCGTTTTGAGGATCAGGTAGGAGCAGGGTGGGAAACCCTTTGGACAAGTATTGTTTCTGGGACAGAGCACCCACTGGAGGCTTGGAGCCGATCTGACTGCTCCAATTGTTCTAGTCTTGTATAAACACAGCCTAAATCCCCACATAGAACTTCCGGGTTCAGGCGTCAAACATGGTTTCAGGGCTCCTCCACTGTTCTGAGCAGAGGACAGCTGTTGAACAGGCCAAACTCCATGTTTTGATAAAGTGACAAAGGTCCTATTAGTTTTGTTTGCATGCTCATAGATGAGCATGGTCCCAGGCAGGGAAGGTAGCTCCCACTCAGATGTATCTATACCCTCAGAAAAAAGATTTGAGTCTTCTTGATGAACTGGCTACCTCAGAAAGAAAGATACTATTGACCCTTGTATTTACTGAGCACTTAGTATATGCCTTGCACATTATGTCCATTATCTCACTTATCTCCACAGCAACCCTGTTATTATCCCCATGAAGAAATTGAGGCTGCCTCAGGTCACACAGCTGTGTGATTCTAAAGTTCAGTCTTTGTAATAAAGGTCGGCCTTAGAAACGGCATCTGGTGTTGCGAACAAAGGACTTCAATATTTTTTTAATCAAATAATACCTCATTCCAGTCTATAAGAACCACTGGACTCCTACAAGCAGGGTTCTAGCCCTCCCTGACCCCTATACCATTGGAAGCATGGCTATTAGTGTGAAAACGGCACAAGAGAAGACCAGGGTTCTCAAATAGATACTTATCTTTCAGGGGCCACAGAAGGAAGAGAAATAGACCATGTAGTGGAGAGGAACAAGGCTGGCTTCTGAATAAACAGCAATTGATTCATAAACACAGTTACACTTCTACCCCTTTTAAACCAATGGCTATTAACCTTTTTTGAATATGGACCCTTTGAGAATTTGAGGAAAGTTGTGGACCCTGTCCTGGGGGAAAAGCTAAATGCAAACCCACAATTTTTCACATAGTTTCAGAGAAATTTATTGAGTTTCTTGTATGCTATCCAAGAGTAACAGACCCCAGGTTAAAAACTGCTGCTTTAAGCGAACCCAATTCTATGCTTTAAAATGTAATAAATTAGAGAACAATGACTCCTTTAAATAACAAGGTAACCTAGGGCACAAAACCCAGGCTTTGCTTTATAAAGCTTTTGTTTTCAATGCTCAATTGCTTGCATGAGATACATATGCACTCAGCATCCCCTAGTCCCCTAGTTCCCTGTGAAAGGCACAGATGAGCACTATAAGGGCTGGCCAGAAGACAGAGAAACTGTACATAGTGTGGGAGAAAATTTGTTTTGTTACTAGAGCTTGGGCAGCCACTTAATAGACAGGGGTGACTTCATTGGGTGGAGACTGGGTTATGTGATCTTAACAACCCAGCCAGCACCTAAGGTCAAATGTTCTAAGCTCTGTATAAAAGCAGTATAGATTTGACCACGTCTATTCCTACTGATGGCTTCATGAGAGGCCAGGAGCCTGATAGCGGCAGACTCAGTATATATTGGCTCACTCACCTACCTGAGTCGGCAGTCAGCTTTCTTACATTAGCCCATGTTATTCCAAATAGCAACTGTGAGTTCCTTGCCAACTAGAGGCCCCATTGTTCTTTTACAAAAATATTAGATAATCCCAACCCAAGTCATTCCAAGACAATTTCCCCCTGGCCTCTTGGGTTGTGAGTAGACAAGGTCTTACTGTAATCTTTAGAATTGTTAGTTACAGCCTGCTATTTCTTCTCCTAATCCACTTCCAATGTTTAAGCATCCACATAAACAGTCACAAAGCACAGATCTGATGCACATTTTCCATAACACTTTCCTCTTTAAAGGTTTTGATTTGAAAGAAAGAGACTATGTTGTATATTGGAAAGCACAGTAGCCCCAGAGCCCTTAGTCCATCACCCATTACCTCCTTACCTCTCTGAGCCTCATTTTTTCACCATTAGACAGCAGTGAAAGCTGCCATGGAAGGTCACACTTCCACGTGCTTGGGAAATTGAGGCAGATGGATGAGCTCCATAGTGAGTGCTAGGCCAGCCTGTGCAATACTGTGAGATCCTGTCTCAATGCCCCTGCTCAAAAGGACACTTACTCTGCTTCTCTCTCAGACAGGTGCCATGAAAGACTCACAGAAGCGAATGAATCCACAGATAATGTATTAACCAGTAAGCTTTGGAACACATGACAACTCACAACCACTATTTCACTTAAGCTTCCAACAATCCCAGGAGCCACACAAATCCTCATTGTTTTGTCATGTATTCATTTACTCTCTCGCTCCCTCTCCTTCCGTACTCAGAAAAACTTGTAGAGAGGCCATATTATGATCAGGTACTACATGCAGCCTGGAGTGGTTTCTTTTGTGTGTACAGACTTAGAAACAGACTTAGCAAAGCAAAAGAACACTTCAAAGCATATATTGCTGCATAGCAAAGAACTGCACGGGCCCTCTCTCCCCACACTCTTTCTTTTTCCTCTCTCTTTTCTTCCTCCTCCCTCAGGCTGCTTCTCTACTGCTCCAAGTTACTTGTCCCCAAACATTCCCCCATTGTAATAAGAAGTTGTTACTCACTTAAAAAACAGAAATCTCTGGCTCTCTGAGAATGCTGAGGCTGTTAGTCCTGTTTTCTCCGTGTCGAGCACGAGGGAAGGGGTAGGGAGAGGATGAGGCAGGTCGCTTGGACGTGAGTCTTCGATGCCTGAACTGTTCCAGTTATATATGGCTTTCAGAAGTATGTTCACCCTCTCCCTTTTCCCGCCCCCTTTTCTAACTCTCAAGCTGCAAAGCGAACCTGCGGCGCCCAAATGCACCAGGTGTCTCCAACTTTCTAATTGAGCAAGGCAGACTCCCTCTCAGCCAAGACTCTTGAAATATTTATCCAAATTTTGGGTTCACTGGATTAATGCCTTAAGCTGGTGCGCAATCCCACTGAAGGTCAATGTTCTTGTCCTAACGTTGTCCAATGTCTGTGTGGTATTCAGACCTGAACATGATAACTTCACTCCAGATTGCAAATTCCCCAGAGTGCACCCTGGAGAGAGAAGGCAGCTCACATTGTTTGCAGATCGGTCAGCATAATGATTCAAGGTGGGCTCAGGATTGAAACTGCCTTGAGATAAAGCAGATCAGCCCCAATTCACCCCTGGGGGAAGGCCTCTGAGCAGGGGAATGTGAAAGGCCCCTCCAGTCAGAGGAGACATCCGCTCCCTTCTGCTTTGGGCTCTACCAGTTGGCAGATGGAGGCCCGTGCAAATGCTGGCCAGACCAAAATGGTGCCGAGACAGCCACGATATTGTTTAAAAAGAAAGAAAGGAAACATCTGCAAATGCTGCCTTGGTGCTGAGCAGGGACAGCCTGCTGCTTTTCCTCACGGGCCCATGGTGGGCTAGCTCCTGACTGATCAGAGAGGTTCCCTGAAACAAATACATCTGAAAGATGTTTTCCATCCCCCCTCCCCAGGAAATGCTTGTGTTTAGTCATCCTTACTACATGGGCTGAGTCAGCAAGCTCAGCTCTAACCACAGCTGCTTTCAAATGGTAAGTTAAGAAGACCAGTTAGTTGAGTGAGGAACACTTTGGCTGAAACACTTTGACAGCCGGAGCTCCCAAATCGGATGGCTAAACGAGAGGAATTGCAATTTGGGCACTGCTCAATACCTTTTTCAGTCCTTCTGGGTGGGCCTCAATTACTTTTTAGTATGTTTGTACTACAGAGCATTCCAGAATGAGTAGAGACAGCAGTCTGTGTACCTTTAAGAGACCACTATGGTGCCACAGTGTGATCTTTGGCTTAGGATTTAAATCCTGCTTCTGTCAATAATTTGCTATACGACTATAGGGCAATTGTCCCCTCTCTCCAGGTCTTAACATTCACGATTTAAATTAGAGGCTTGGATAAGATCACTTCTAAGGGTTCTTCCTGCTCTGATGGCCTCTGGAACAGTCAGGGACAGATGGCCAGCCGCTCTTTCCCCAGTTTACCTGGGGAAAACACTGCAGAACCTGTTTTGGGAATCTTCTACATCTTTTTCCCACCTGTGGCGAAACATCTTCCCTGTGCCTGACCACAGCCTGTTTTCTCTTGTTTGGACCTCCCTAGACACGGAATACCCTCGGGGACCATTCTTTTCTAAAAATCCTTTGGCAACTCTAAGGGCTCAAGTCTGCATTCTGTTAAACCCTCTGCAAATGTGGGAGACAATTGCTTACGGCTGAGGTTTAAATGACCACACTTTCTCCCCTCATCAGAGAGATTTTTCCATTCTTTTGGTCACTGGCACTGACTCATGAACCTAGGGGGATGAATCTAACATTAGCTGTCAGGGAGAAGAAAAATCACTTATTCCAGAAGAAGCCACGTTGTCCGGGATCACAGAGTTGTCCTAAGCCACAGAGAATCTTAGACACAGGGAAGAGGGTGGACCTGTGTAATGTAGCCATATAAATTCTGCTATCCATCTCTGGATACGGGAGACCAAGAGTAAAAAATATCTGACATTGGCCACTTAATGGGTGTGCATCAGACATTGTCATGTGCATATCACTTGCTCATCTAATAATTAGCCCTGCTACTTTACTGTACAGTGTTATGGTCATTTCACATTTTATAGATGAGGAAACTAAGGTGCATAGTGGTAATGAACTTTCTCTAGGTGAAACAGGTAATAAACAGAGGAGCTGGAGTCATGCTTTAGATCAATGAGTGATGTCTGCTGTCATTCATCACCACTTCTGAGCATCATGGGAGGAGTGAAGATGGTGCTGTTGAAGTTGACTGTTCTATCTGCCTCATATTTCTGCATCTATTGTCCAGGTTTGCTGCCTGTCTTGGTTTCTATGGACCCCTTCCACAGAGAGAAAAAAAAAAAAACAGAAAACAGAAAACAACTGTCGCCCTGCTGATCTGCGATGTGTTCACTTTATGGTCCTGGAATGAGGTGGGTTTTCCTCTTAAAAGGGAAACACAGAGAAAGGACATTGTATAAAATAGCTTTCTCTGGAGCTAAGCAACTACTGAAAACTTAGCTACATTCCTCTCTGCTGGTAAGTCTATTAGATAAGTCAAATATCACAGTTTGGGGAGAACTAATAATGTGTTTAGTCTCAGTGCTTCTCGTCATGGATCAGGCAACTGAGGCTGATAGAGTGGTCCAGTTACCAGATACTCAGACCCATTACTGCCTCCGTAGTTTCTCTGTATTCCAAAGAAAGTAGGGAACAAAAATTTACAGTTTGGTCAAAGCAAGGAGAGAAAGAACCTAACTTCTACCATGCCTGTGGCAGTCGTCCAATTCTTAGACAACCATGAAATAAAGGCCAGAAGACAGTAGTTTTAGCTGTGAAGCAGCTTAAAGGGTCCTTTCCTGGGGGAAGAGTGTCATGGCCTCAAGTTGCTCTGATGTGGAGTCATTGCTACTGTATCAGAGACTGTGGGTTGAATGAACACTTTAAAGATGGGGCTGGGGAGGGAAATGACAAGGCTGGCTATTTTGTAATTCCCTCACAAGGGAGTCTGGGAGAGAGTCACCTGTATTAGAGCCACACTTTCCAGTGGGCTGTTCCAAAGGTCTTGCATAACAGAGGGGCAGAAACATAGGTTTTCAAAGGCAGTGCGTGACAGAGCAAGCAACTACCACCTTTGGATGGTCTGTCTGTGTTCCATGTGTGTGCTGTGCCCTCAGAAGCCGGAAGAGAGCATCAGATCCCCTGGAACTGGACTTACAGATAGTTGTTAGGCACAATGTGGGTGCTGGGAATTGAACCTGGTCCTTTGGAAGAACAGCAGTGATCTTAACTGTTGGGCTATCTCTCATAGCCCTCTTAGGATCAGTATTTTTTTTTTTCATACCAGGTCAGCTTACCTTAATGGATCACACAAAAGTACACAAATGACTGGGAAAATCCTACTTAAAAACAAGTTGCTCAAAAACTGGTCTGATGACTGTGATCTAAAGAGAATTCCCAAAGCTTGCTTGAATGAAAGCTGAGTGAACCCATCTTCCTTTTTAATTTTGAGTGTGCAGATGTTACTGAAATGCTTTCAAGCCAAAAGCTTATAAAATATTACTTTAAAATAAATTTTATGGTGGTATAAATTTTCACTAATCCCAATACAGAAGTCAATATGGAAAAACTAAAAGAAAGACCTAGGGCTTTGTTTGTGGTTGAAGCCTCCCAGGAACTGGCCCGAAGGAACAGTAGCTTAATGGCTGTTTTCAAAGAAATACCAGCAGATCATCCACATTCCCTAGTGTCAACCCACAATGTATTTTCCAGTCTCTTCCTTTTAAGTGCGGAACAAAAGTGCCAGAGTACAAAACTAGAAGGCACCAAATTGTAGACCCTGCCTGACTTGCTTGCTAACTGAGGCGATACACACAGAAAACCTTATTAAGTGTCTTCCTAGCTGCAACGATACGAAGACTTGAATGGATCATTTAAACATCCACGTTGTGTTTTGGGATACAGTCTATTACTGCCTACCAACTTTCCCATGTGGGAAGAAAGTCGACCACACACCATCTTAGAAGCAAATGAACTTCTTTGTTTTACCTTTCATAATCAGCCAACCTCTTAATTCATCCCAGGTTATAGCTAAGTTCCCAATTCATAGAAGCAGCTTAGTTTAGGAGGCAAGACCAAGGTGAATGAAAGATAGGGGTATTTGTGGGTGGGGGTGTGGTACACAGGCTCGCCTAGGAAGAATTTTCTACGTAGTCAGTACTTGTAAGCTCCAAAAA
>LZPO01066277.1:259160-273684 GCA_001675575.1 Neotoma lepida
GCTTTTGTAGTGTTGGAGGATGACATTTCATTGCAAAAATAAATGATTTGGTCATTACCATTTCATGGTTGCTGGCAACCACCCTCCTCTGCTTTCTAACAATTTCCATTTTAGGCACTGACAAACCCTTCAAAGGGATTCAGCCAAATATCCACCCAAAGTTGCGTATTTGGCAGTTTCATAGGGAGAAATCTGGAGCCTCTGGGCAGAAAAAAAATTGCCAAAAAGGGCTCCCTGCTTCTTTGTTAATTGTTAACAAACAGATCACCACAACCAGTCACAGGGCCTCCGTGGACAGCAACGCGGGCAGGAAAGAGAAAGAACGGAAGTTGTTGGCAGGGCCTGCTTCCTTGGCTCGGGTTCTTGCTCTCAGCCTCCATTGCTGCCTGTGCTTTTCCCAAAGCCTGGTGCTGCCTCAACTGTTAACCCTAACCAATGCAGGCCCAGCTCTCAGCAGGCAAGCAGCCCCCGCAGATCCAAAATCACAAGTGGGAGTGGAACTCACAGGGGAGCGAGTCCCTGAGGCTGTAGGCTTTCTCAATCCGTTGGAAGCTCATCTTATCCAACTGGCTGAACCTACAAGCGTGCCACCATGAAGGATCTTCTCTGGGAACAGCCCAGTCCATCTCTGGACCCAGCTTGAAGACCCACAAAACCCAGAGCACTTAGGCTTGCCAGTAAGAAGAAGGTAGAAATCCCTTCCTGTTTGACCAGTAGCTTCAACAGCCTGATCTTCAAAGAGATTTCACATCCATGTTCTCCTCAGTTTTGGAGGCTCTTCTCCTGGCTCCTGAAACGAACAAATCCCTTCTCTTCATCCAAAATTTGTCCACCCTGATATCTCAGCTCAGGCCCTACCTGTGTATTTTCTTTATTGCAAAATCTATTTTTTTTTGTCTAAGTCATAGACCTCATTGCCATTAGTAATTAAAGCCAGCTTTCCACATCCATGGGTCCTACATCCATGGGTTCAAGCAACTTCAGATGTAAAGAGTTTTCTAAAAAGTTGCATCTGTGCTGAACGTGTACATCCACCCCACCCCATTCACTACTCCCTAAATAATACAGTACAACAACTATTCATATGAAATTTACATTGAATTGGGCATTATAAGTAATCTGGAGATTATATAAGGTACTCAGATGATGTGAAGGTTATATGCAAATATATAACATTTTATATGAGATTTCAATATGTACCCATAGGAGCACTGTGGAACCAATCCCCAGTAGATGACACTGAATACTCCTGTGTTTGCTTTTCAGTCATCTCTCCTATGAGGCAGTAAGCCTCATAAGGACACAGGGATGCTTCTCTTTTATCCAATACTATATGGCCAGTGCCTATCATAGTGCCTGGTACATAGTAGATTCGCCATAAATATTTGTTAAGTGAGAGAATAAGATGCTAGCACATTCTACGGGCATTTAAAGCAAGCTTGCTGTTTCCACCTGTAGGTTGGACCTCTAAGAGTTTTTTGCATTTCCCCCTGTTGCATCCTATCTGGAAAAGGTAACTGGCCCCAACTATCTCCATCTTCAGTCACACCCAGCCCCTCTTTTTCACTTGGTTCATGATGCCCATGATCTGGGCCTCAGCACCAGGAAGCTTCACTGGCTAGAGGTAGTTGCTGCTGGGGATTTGCCAACGAGTGGCTCTAGCTACAGCATACTGAGGTATCATCACATGGAGGGCCACGTCATTATTTGATACTCAAGTTTCTCTTCCCTTCCTTTTGGGAGAGATTTTAAAGAAGTTATTTACATTCCCTGTCTAAACAATAGTCAGCCTTCTCAACAACAAAGAAAGTCAAGTTGCTGTTATATCTGAAAATCGCCCTCATTTCAGTTTGTCAGCTTTCCTCCAGGAACCTTTCCAAAGGCTGTCTGCTCCATGAAATGACAGCCATAGCCATCCAGCTGCTAAGCATGTCAGCAGAGCCCCTCTTCCCTAAAATGAAGTAATGAAGAGGGATGAGGTACCAGATCGCCAGCAATTGAAAAAGGCTCCCAAAGGGTTCCCATACCTTCTGTTCTTTCTTCCTGTTATTAGTTTCAATGAAATTGGCATATGGTGGGTAACAGAAGATATGATTAGATATAGATTAGAACTGTGAATGTTGATGAACCCAGCTATTTCTGCTATTCCTTCATATTACCATAGAAGGTTTTCCCTACCCCAAATTTAAAATAACATTAATTCCATTATGAAGATTCCCCCCAAGTTTACCAGTGTTTAAAATGCTTCCTCCCTCTCTTTCTAGGACAGAGTCTCACGTTAGGTAGCAAAGGGTGGCCTCAAACCCACTGAATAGTAGAGAATGACTTTGAACTTCTGAGGTTTCATTCCTCCACCTCTCAAGGGCTGGGACTACAGGCATGTGCCGCTACACCTGATTTTATGCAGTGTTGGGGATTGAACCCAGGACTTCATGCATACTAGGCAAGGACTCTACTAGCTGAACTATATTTCCAGTCCCTAAATTAGGTTTCAGCCTAGAAATATCACTTCTGGGGCTGGGTCCTACATATGTAATCCCCACCCCCAACATGTACAACTCAGGTGGTCACCAAAACAGTATTGGCAAAATGGTACTTCCCTGGAATGGGAATCTTCACAGACACACAAGTCACAAGTGTAAGACAGATCTATTTGCATTGTTTTGGGAAACTCTCTGTATTGTGAATGATGAAGGCCAAGCCAGGTGTGGTAAGAAACCATACCTTTCTGCTGCCTGTCAGCTCTTTGTAGCTGTTTCTCAGAATCCTTTCTTTTCATTCCCTTTTACTGATTCAGCCTCCTAATGGGCTCCATGGATCCAGGGCATCTATTTCCCCATTTTCTTTCCTTCCAATCAGAAAGAACATTGTAAAACCTCACCTCCATCAAATCTCTCTTCTGCTGGAGGAAGAGTGCTAACTAACTAGGCCACCACACTGACAGAGGCAGGATAGGGAGTGTGTTTAAGAATTAAAGGAGCTCTGGATGTGGTGAGGAGATCCACCACTCAATCTTTCTGAGCCTGTTTCCTCATCTGAATAAAGGATGTAGTGCCTATGTCACTAGCCTAGGATGAAAAAATAAGACTGGAAGGAGGAGATAAAAACCAAAAACAAAACCAAAACAGCTAAACATAGTGGACTCACTTAGTGTGATGCCTGCCATGTGGAAAGTCCTCTAGAAATGGTAGCTGTTATTAACATTGTTATTATTGTTGGTAGGCCAGAAAGAAGTTTATTGGAAATTCTTTGTAACTTCATAAGACTCTTTGGAATGAGACTTTTGTATTTTCTTCATGTTTACTGTACATTCAGTACCCTCCATGGACACTAATCTTGCCCTTTTTGTCAGTTTTTTCTTGATTTGCATCACAAGACTTGTCCCTCTCTTTCACATCCCCAAATTTAGTTGACATGTCTAAGTCTCCTGTGGCCATGACCTTTAAGGAGTCTTTCTCTCTCTACTTTGATCATATGACATCTCTTCCATGTCTTCTGTCTGCCCTAACTATTTTGCTTTAATCTTTCTTGCCTGGCCTTGTTAGACAGCTTCCCCAAATCCTCAAATCCTTTCCTGACTTCATCAAGACTTCTTTGTGGCTGTCTGTTTTGCATTTCTCTTCTGTTGGATCAGGTAGCTATTTTCTCCCATGAATTCTTTAAAATGAAAGGGCTCTTAGCTGTGATGTGGAAGCATATGCCAATTTGTTGTTGCATCATCAAAGTGAGAGTGTGTGTGATCCTGGTTTGGCTCCCACTTCTCATGCTGGGTCCTTCTCTGGTGTGGAGAAATAAATAAAATAATTAAATGCCTAAAGTTCTGCCTAATATTCTTTCTCCATACCTTCCCCAGTGCCTGAATTGGGCTGATTCACATTGGAATTAACTATTTTGTGGGATAGGTTCCTGTATTTCTCAGAGCTCATCTTTTGAAAATTCTTCTCTTCCATATTAACTTTCATAAGAATCAATGGACTTGACTCATACCAGGAGTCACAGCAGCAGAGGCAGGAGGATTGTTGTGAGTTTAAGGCCAGTATTTCTACATAGCAAGTTCCAGATCAGCCAGGGATAGAGAGAGAGAGACTCCCATCTCCAATAATATAAAATAATAAAATAAAATAAGTAAATAAATAGAATTGGTGTTTCCTTCCCCCTGCTCCTGGAACTCAGCTCAGTTCCAAGTTCTAAAAGTCACTTACGTAGAAAAAGTCCATGTGTTGAACTCTGCTCAGCTTTGATGGCAAAGAACATTTTTCTCTATCACCTCCTCTCCTCTCAGGAATTGCCATCCTCACACATTTGCCTGCCTTGATCTCTCACAGGCAAATGCTGACTGCTTGATTATTTGCACTGGTGATCGTAGCATGCCCTTGCTTGGATTTTGTCTCTAGAGTCTTTTTTATTGAGAGTTTTTATATTAAACGTACACTAAGTCCCAAGCTTGATTTTTAACTGATCCCACATGAAGGAAAGATTTTCAACTCATAACACATGAGGCACATCTGTTCTGCTTATTTGAATTCAGGCTGTACCATTCTTCTTCTTATTATAGAAGCTGACTGTTGAGTATCAATATTTGTCTCTTTTAGTTCCATTGAACTTTCCTGAATGCTGCCTCCATTTCTGGATCTTTTAAACACACATCCCAGAGTCTATGAAATGGTGGAACAACTCCCATTTTCCTTTTCTCTTTTCCCAAGTTCTCCTGTTGGTCTGATGTCTTGTGCAGGCAGTTGGAACATGAGAGTCCCAGTCAGATGTGGCCAGTCATCATTTTAAACTTTAGATATGAGCTGGGCTTGTGGTACACTCTCAGGATCCCAGGATTTGGGAGGTGGAGGTAGGAAATCTTGAGTTTCTGGCCAGTCTGGACTATATAACAAGACTGTATCTCAAAAGAACTATCATAAACAAAACAAAACAAAACCAAAATCAAAACAAAAACCAATCTGGCTGGGCAGTGGTGGCACGTGCCTTTAATTCCAGCACTTGGGAGGCAGAGGCAGGCAGTTCTCTAGGAGTCTACAGAGTGATTTCCGGGACAGCCAGGGCTACACAAAGAAATCCTGTTTTGAAAAAACAAAGAAAAAAACAACAAAAAAAGAAAAACAAAAAATTGAGTGGATTCAAAGATCTTGGTACAAACACCTCTTGCTACCATTCCCATATGCTCTCATGAGCAAGAGAGAAAGAGGGTTTGTATTCGATTTCTATGAATGAAAAAATTCTGGGTGTGCCTAAGGGCATGTGAATACTAGGGCACTCAGGCTAGACATATGATTTCACTCCCACCCTCTTGGCAGTGCTGGGGAGGATGCCAGGCAGAGCATTCTACCACTGAGCTCCACTAGCATGAGGCAGCCCTTATGCTAGGCTCTCATCGCTGACAACACACGGGCATCTTCACAAGAGCCCACTGAGATTATTCCTCTGCATGGTATTATCACAGTAGGGATTTAAGTGGGGGGCAAATGGGTCATAGAGCACATAACACAAAGGAAGTATGTATGTAGTCATTAAATAAACAGGGTGGGTCTAAGTAGGCCTAGATAGACGATAAATGATAGGACTCAAGTTGGAATCTTAATGACCAGTGCAAACTAGGTCTACTTGTTCAATTTCTTTAAGCCTTGGACTACTGCTCTTTTAACTAAGGGATATTACTATTTCCCATTTTAGAGTTGTTATAAAGACAAAAAGGACGGTGCAAATAAATCCCCAGCTCATGATACACCACTCATGAGTTAAGTACTACTTCAAATATGGCAGTTGTTGTTAGCTGATGTGTTCAAGGCTCAGCCCTCCTGTTGATTCTGATGGCTAGCACACAGTAGGCACCCAAAAAAGACTAACTTCACACCAAAGACCACATATTGCACAATCGCACTTATATGAGACATCTAGAATAAGTGATTCATAGCCAGAAAGCACATCAGTTGTTTTCAACAGCTGTTGGGAGAAGGGGTGAGGAATGAATGTTCAGAGCATATCGGAATCTTCTCTGGGGTGATGAAAATGTCCCAGGACTAGACAGAGGTTATGCTGATATAATAATGTACTTCATGTACTGAATACCAGTAAACTGGGCATTTGAAAATTGTTAAAGTAGTAAATTTTATGTAATTTGGATTTTATCATCACAAAACCACTGGCTTGTATTAAGCCCTTAATTCTCTTCCGAGTTCCTCTCATCTACAGGGCTGATAATCAGTCACTCACTTGTATTCTAGGGCGGTCTGAGTTCTTGGTCATACTCTCTAGGCAGATACCCAGCAAAATGGCTGGGCTGTAGCGCTCATCTCATCCTACCTGATGGTGTTTGGCTTTGATAGCCTTCTCTTTGACCTGAACCTACAGAGGGTGTGGAGGAGTAAGAAGAGTAGAGTGGGCAAGGGGCCAGCAAGAACTATCAGCTGAAGGGCTGGAAAGATGGCTCAGCGGGGAAAGTACTTGTCAAAGAAACATGAGGAGCAGAATTCCAATCTCAGAATCCACATAAACACATGGCATAGTGGTACATGTCTATAATCTTAGTGCTCCTATGGTGACATGGGAGGTAGACAGAAGAATCCATGCATGCTTTGGGGCCAGCTGGCCTGGCATGTCCAGTGGCCCAACAACAACAACAACCAACAAAAGACCTTGTCTTACGGTGAAATGTGAAGACCAACATCGGAGATTGCCCTCTGATATCTACAAGTATCCTGTGGCATGTGTGCACCCATACTCCAATATGTACATACACTCACACACAAACACACATGCACACACATGCACATCACACCACACACACTTTTTAAAAATGAAAAATAAAAAAGCCTATCAGTTTAGGTCTAGTCAAAACACTCCTGTCCAGCTCCAAGCTGAGTGTCTCTTAGGTTGCTTCATGCTGACCAGCTCAACTAAAAGCCGCACACAGCCTTGCTTCTGGAAAGAGCTGATCTTTACACTACTGCAGGGAACCTAAGGAGACCCATGGCATTTCTAAGCCCCCACTGTACCCTCCTTAACCAATCACCCAGCACTCCAAACACCAAGATTCTTGAGCTGCCACCAGGAATGTCCCTGGAGTAAATTAAGTTTTTTTTTTTTTAAGGGAGGTAGGGTGGGGGAGATTGAGCAATGGGCTTCAATCTGGGGTCTAGAGAGTGACTGGAGCATTTGAAATGTGTTACCCAATAAAAATCTCTGCTAAGGCCCAAGACTGAAATAACTCAGCTGGGCTCTGGTCTCAGCAGGGCCCATTCATTAGCTAACACTTCTCATCTGTGATGGTTACAGACAGGTTTTTTCATGCCCCCTGAAATGGGCTTCAACATTGCAGCTGGCAGACAGCTGTGGCCTCACAGTGTTTACATTACCCAGACGAATGCAGTCTGTGCAGGAGACACAGAATGAATCTGATTTAGCTGTTGGAAAATGGGATTTTGAAAAGTTCTGTGGTTTTCTCTTACCCTTACCCCCACCCCCCTACTCCTCGGGCAGCAGAAAGACTGAAGGTGGAACGAACCAGGCATGGGGGGGGGGAGGAATGAGTCTCCTGTTTCTGGGGCTGCTACTTTCCTTTGTTTGGAGCATCTTTGTGTGACACCTCCAGGTGGTGGGAGCTGGGTGGAGAGCATAGGATTAAGGGGGCTGTGGCAGATATCCCTCCCGAGCTGAATTTTACTGGTCAGCCCTAGCTCTCTGGGGACTCAGCGTAGCCAGCAAGAGACAGCTGGGCAAAGGCCGTCAACAGTGGTCTATTCCATTCCCTTCACCTCTAGACACAAAGAGGACAGAAGGACTAGAGTCCCCACAGACAGCTGGGCCCATGACCAATTGGTCCACAAAGTAGAAGTGGGGTTGGTTAACCCTATGGTGGTCTGTAGGACCCACTGCACTGCATCATGGGGTACCTGCTTCAGTCCCACAGAAATTTTGCTTTATTTTGTCAGGTCAGTAGTATTAAGTGAGCACCCTTTTTTTTTTATCTGCATCCCAGTCCTCTGTTCTTGTAGCTCCTTATACCTGCACCAGAGAATCATCCTTTTGCTTTCCTTTGCCTGACTTCTTTTGCAGAGAGCTCTTCCCAGCTATCTAAAGTTCTATTATTCTACTCTATTCTGGCCCATCATCAAACATCTCCTGAACATTAACCACATGCTAAACCCTTTGTTCAGTTATTAGAGATATGTGTAAACAACCAGACAGAATTCAGTTTGAAGGGAAGGAATGCAAGCAAGCAGCAAATTATAGGAAACTGTGAAAACGGTTATGATCAGGCCAAGGGATTCGTGGAGTCGAGAGGAGAACATCTCACCCAATGTTGACAGAAGGGTGAGGAGAAGACTTCCCCAGCATGGTTTTCATCTGCCACTCACCTCCTTAACACACTACATTGCCTCCACAATTTGTTTCCAACTCTTTTCAACCAAATACCCCACACACTCCCTTTAAAAAAATCTATTCCTGAAAGACTAGTCCCCTCACTATTAGTCAACATACACTTGTCACCTTGTCCTTCCTCTTACCTGCTTCTGTCAGGGAGGGATCATGGCTCCTCCATGTCCTGTCTTCCTCCACACCCACACAGTGCCTAGAACACAGTGTCTGTTGACTGATGACCTAGGAAGCACATCTTTTACTATGGGACTGATCTGACTCCAAGGAGCATGAAAAATGATTGCACTGCCATAAGACAGGACCGTTGGGGAAATCTGGGAATGCAGATGAAGGGGTTTCAAAATTTATTCCCCAACTTGCTCTTGACCTGGAAAGAGGACATCGCTGATAATCAAGTGGAGGTTTGTGTTTCAAGAGCTCCAGTTGGCAGAGAGTCGGATATATTTTCCTTTCTGATTTAAATATTTAGCCTGATTTGTTTGGGGCTTTATTTTATTTTATTTTTTTTCGCTTTGTTTTGTTTTGGTCCCGGGCCTGCTGGTCAGGGCTAATTTGTACAGCTGCTTTTTCGTTTGGTTTCTTCCAAGAAAGCGAGAGGAAATAAGGTTGCCAGCAAATCTGCAGTTACCAAGGTTTTCCTAAGATGAATATTATTTTTCTCTTCTAATTCTACCAAATACAGTATAAAGAAAAGCATGTGACTATTCCACAAATTTAGTTGTACCAGGGGGTCAAATCCTGTACTCTGTCCACATCCTGGTGTTGGGAGACTTATAATACTGATTTCCTGACCCACTATTTAGGAAAATTGTACTGTAGTTGCAGAATGGTAAATTCCCCTGATTTTGTGCTTGGATTTTTAGACTTGGCTCCTTTTGAATTTCAGCAGAAATATTAAAGGGACTGTGTTGGAGAGGCCAGGGGAATGGGAGAAGTTAGGCAGGAGAAACCTCAAGGAGTAGGTCTTTGAAGCGCCAGATTCTGGGGTATTATGTTTGTTTGTTTGTATTTGCTCTGCCACTGACAAGTTCTGTGACATAGTCAAGTTACTTCCTCTTACTGAACAACTTCCAGGGGATCTGAGTGGGATAGCCTCAAAGGCTCTTTCCAATAAAACCTTATTGGACCCTGTAAGTCAGGGTTTGGTGTTTCCACAAAGGCTAGGCAAGCTGGGTAGAGTAGCACATGCTTGTAATTCTAGCACTAGGGAGGCAGAGGCAGGAGGATCACAAGTTTGAAGCCAGCTTAGGCTTTTAGTAAGACTCTGTCTCAAAGAAAATTAAAAAGCCATAAGGAAAGTCCCAAAGGTTTGTGAGTATTGAGAAAGCTTCCTCCCACTGGCCTTTCCTTATGAGGCATTTGTCCAAGTTTGTGCTTATCATTTCTCCAGCCTGAAAACTGTCTAGAAGGGACTTACTGAGGAGTGAGAGCCTACCTTGGGTAGCTGGTATTGGAGGTCAATTTTTCACGGCTTTATTGAGATAGATGTTATACACCATGCAATATACCCATTTAAAGTATGCAATTCAGTGGGTTTTTGTATATTCTGAATTGTGCAACCATCACCACAATCATTTCTAGAATATTCTCAGCCTCCTAGAAGAACTTGTCCCATTTAGCTATCTTTGTCCCAGCCCTAAATTCCCCAGTCTGCCTAAGTCCTAGGCAACCACTAATCTACTTTCTCTTTCTATGGATTTGCCTTTTCTTCCATTTCATAAAACAGAATTATATGGTGTATCTGGTGATGAGAGTTTTCACCCAGAATAATGCTTTTCAGATTTATTATGGTTATGGGATACACTGGCATTTCATGTTAGGGGTGTGTGTGAATAACATCCCATTACATTAGTGTGGCATCTTTGCTTATCTATTCATCAGATGAGGGGCATTTGAATTCTTTCCATCTTGACCATGGGCGTTCATGGACATTGTTTTCAGTTGTCTTGGGTATATAGCTAGGAGTGGATCTGGTGAGTTCTATGGTCACTATGTATTTAATCATTTCAGAACTTCAGGTGGTTTTGCAGTGACAGAAGGCTCCAATGTATGGAGGGCACTTTTTATGCCTCCTCACTACTAGAAAACACTTTCTGGGATTGGTGATTTTGAAAATCCACCTCCGTGGGGTAGCTTGCCTATATAATGGTAAGTTTTAGAAGAACAAAATTTATAATCTCCATTTTGTTTTATGGCTTCTAGATCCTGGGGAAAGATGACATTTGCCTTTAACAACTATAGAACTCAATGGACACACTTCTAGGATGTCTGATAAAATGACTGTGCTAAGATACCAGGGCTTTGACTTATACTAAGATGAAAGTGGGGTCGTATCTACTTTAACCTTTTCAAGACCATCTTCTGTCAGCATTAGGTCATTTCTGGGGGACAGGGAGTTGAGGGTCTCTTAGCATACCAATACCTACACAGCCTTTGTGTTGATCATTCCTGCTTGGGAATTGGGATAGGAAGACAAAAGGGAGAAAAGGAACCCAGAGCCTTATGTAGGGGAAACACAGGTACTGATTTGCCTCAGGAGTTACCTATTCATGTTGACATAACAGTGTCATTATTAATAGCAATGGTTTTTCCCCGTAAAATTGTGCCAGCTTGAACAGCTAATGTATGGTCATCACATTCAGCTCTGTGAAGGCTACCGAAGTTTTCACCTGGATGAGCTTATCACTCACTGAACTAAAGAACAGCTCTCTCCAGAGTCGCTGAGGGGCAGCTCCAGAAGGGCAGTCAAAGCCAAGGATGGTGCACAACAGAAGCCAAATGCTGATGAGATGCCAAGTGGAGGAAAGCACATTTTGGAGAGGTGAGGTGGAGCATGGAGCTAAAATGGGAAGCCTGTATGGCTTCCTTGAATGAAATATAGGATTCAGGCACTCCTAGTTCTCGGACAAACCAAAGCCTCACGTATCATTCATCCTTGTTCTAATTAAAAGGCCTGCTGCTCCCTTGTGCTTGGGCAGACAATTCACATGACCTCCCAGCTCATTTGGCAGCGCCTGGGAGAAATCTGGCCTTGCAATCAGCCTAAATGATGTGTTACCCTACACTTAATCTCCACCATCCATCAAAATCCAAGGGCCTTGGCCTCAGCCCCTCGACAAGAGGCCCACAGTACCTGGGTAGGATTTCATTCAGGGAATGAATGCAAAGCCCCTAATTCTCCATCCATCTCAGCCCTCTGTAAACAGTTAAAGACTGCAGCCAACAGCAAAAGAACTGCCAACTCAAATGAAAGCAGTGAGTCAGCAAAATAAAGACAGATGGCAATGGATTAACTGTAGCATAGACAGCAAGAAGTACACCCTCCTTAGCTCTGACTAGATTGCCTCCCCTCAATTTCTGGTGACCTGGTGCTCACACAGAGCCCCTGTGAAGTGCACTACGGGTGGAAGAAAATGTTTACTGTCCACACGCTGTGTGTAGCTATGGCAGTAGAGGGGAACATTGCTGTAAACCTTAGGCTCCAGGTTGTCCAGACAGGGGCATGCAAAGAAAACCTTTATCAGGCTTTCCCTCAGCTGTCTCACCTCCATGCCACAGGGCCATTTCCTCTGTATTCTGCTCTGTTTAGCCATACTTAACTGATCCCATAGTTCTGTTTATGGACACACCATTATCGCTATAGCTTGGCCCATTCTTGCCCATCATTTGCCACACCTCAAAGTTTAGAGATGTTAAGTTGCAACTATGTCTAAAAGCAAGAATTTGGGGGGTTGGGTGGGAATTTCCATCTCTAGGGTGATGAATCCCCAGCACTGTGTTTTCTAGAACATCAGAAGTGTTTGGCAAATGTTTGTGTAATGGAAGAATGGATGGGTGAACGAAATCTCACACATAAAATATGGCCTGGATATTGGAGGTAGACTAGCATAAGCCCATTATGCTTCTTCAGCATCCCTGGGGACCACATGACCCCTCATGGGTCACACCTCTTCCCTTAGTTCTGTCTTAAGCAGGTGGCACAAAGTACTTTGAGGCCTGCTCCCTCAGATTTCCCTTCAGAATGACTTTGCTTTTAAAAGTTTTTTGTTTGTTCGTTTGTTTGTTTTTAGTTTTATAAGTCCTTCTTTGAAGAAGAACCCCGGATGATGTGACAAAGTGAGACGATCTTTCTTAGGAAGTAAATTCACAGTGAACAAGAAAGCTCTCAGTCAAAAGTTTGATTTTTGTCTTGAGAAATAGTCTAGCTTGGGGTGGAGGTAAAGGCTGAGAAGTGGGCAGGAGGCAGCCCTAATGTTGATGATATCCTGTGATTTTTCTATGCCTCTCTTTCTGTTCAGTCTGCATTCTGCTTTCTTTGGATCTGATTGCTAACCACAGAAGTTTCCAGAAGAAAACCTAGGGCAGCCGTGCATGGGTGTTGCCAATTTCACAAACTACTATTTCAGTTCACATTTTCAAAACACCTCTGGGCACAAGTTATAAAAGTCTACAGGGTCGATAGTGAATTAGAGAAGGGAGCTGGAGAAAGACAAATAGAGAGGGGAGGGTGTTTCACATGAGATGGGAAACAAGAGAAGTAGAAGGGATGAAATCCTTTCACCCTCACTTCAGAGAAGGCCCCAACGCACGAATAATGCTTTGAAATAGCAAAGCCACGAGGCAGTCTGTAGACGGTCACTGCAGTTGGTGGCAGCCCTGTTAGGGCTCATTTTTGGCCATGCATCCTTTGGAGTTGAACTCACCAGATCTCTACTAGAGTGCAGAGTGAAAAAGGAGTAGGCAAGGTATCTCACCAAGGGGTGGCCATTGGGATGATACCTTGAAAGGAAATTATTTTCTACAAATCAACAAAAGAAACTCACTCAGCGAGGCAACTCATGCCTACCATCCCAGCACTGACAAAGCTGTGGTAGGAGTAGTGCCATGAATTCAGTAAAAGGCTGGGTTGAGGATCAGCCTGGGCTATAGAGTGAGACTATATTAACAAAACAAAACAAAACCAACCCCCCCCCCCAAAGCAAACCTCAGATAGAAAGCAGACTGTGATAGGAAATCCTTCATTGTATCTGCCTGCTAGCTCATGGCTGGGCCACTCTCTTCAATCAAATTTCCACCAGAATTCCTACTTCGGATGTCAAATTCCATGTTAGGTACTTAGAGATACAATTATGAACCGGACATGGTCCCTGCCCTCGAGGAATTCATAGTCTGATAGGGAAGGGAGAGACAAACAGATCACTAATTATAACACAGGATGACAAGAGCTACAAGTTGCTGGGGGAGGCCAGAGGATGAGCACTTAAATCATTCTGGAGGGTCAGCGGAGGCTTCCTGAAAGACATGATGCTTACACTGAAGAATGAGTAGGAGTAGGCTGGCTGAGCAAGGGACCAGGGAGAGGCTCCTCCACACAGACGGGCTTTGGAGGAGTAACCTTTGCTGAGGCACAGGAGTGCAAAGATTTGGGAAATGCAAAGCTGATCAATAAGAGCCAAAGCTGGTCCTTGGGAAGACCATGAACGTAAGGGAAAGCTAGGGAGTTTGTTTACAGAACAACTCACCAAGGAGTAAACCAAAACAAAACAAAAGAGTGGAGAGGAGAGGGAGGCAGCGTGTAGAAAAAGTGAGGAAGAATGTTAAATAGTCTTAGTAGGTGTGCAAGGCCATAAATTATAAGTAACATATTTTATATTAATATGTACACACAGATCCCTCACCCAAGTCTGCCTTAGAGCATTGAAAATGCTGAGAATCTTCTCCTTGCCTTCCCAAAGTTATTACCACCCCTATCTGAAACAGTCGGATGGACAGAAAGGCAACGCTACAAAACTTCTAAGTATACTAGCAATGCACCAGCCTTATACTTTTGAAAGGAGAAAACATCAAGTAGGATTTTAGTCAAGTATGGTAAATCCCAGAAATGTAAGGCTGATTCTCCATTAGGAAATGTGTCAATACAACTCATTGCATTTTGCATATTCAAGAGCAAAATTATATGATCATTTTTGTAAATGGAATTCAACGGATTTGAGAAAACTAATGAACTTTTTGTTCCCAGAAACCTATATGAAGGGCTGGGCATGGTGATACCTGTAATTATGACAATTGAGAAGGTGAGGAGGGAGTAGCCTGAGTTCAAGTCTAGCCTGGTATATATACTAAGTTTGAGGTTAGC
>LZPO01066277.1:273794-296661 GCA_001675575.1 Neotoma lepida
TCTTAGAAATCTATAGAAAACTCAATCCTTAACAACCATGGTAGACTCGTTAACAGTCTCTGAAGCTACAGAGTGGAGGTTTGAATTTTTGTTCGAGCACCTTCTGGTTGTGCGACCTTGGACAAATTACTTAGCTTCTCTGAACCTCAGTGTCCTCATCTTAATATTGTAGAAGGATTAAAATCTTCATATTTGGGAAGTATCCCAAAGCATGTGTTTTTACCACAAAACATGGTTTTTAACAAGTTTTGGAACACATATTTCCTTCATTAAAGTTAAGAGCAAGACAGATGCACTTAGTATGAAGCCATGATGAAACCCGTGACTTCATACTTGAACTTAAAACTTAATAATAAAAAAAGGACAAATATGCCCCAAGTTCCAGCTACCTGGGAGACTGAGGCTGGAGGGCCACTTGAGCCCAGGAGTTTGAAACCAGCCTGGGAAAGATAGTGAGACCTTGTCTTAAAAAAATAGTATAACCCTTATCTTCTCCAGTGTCTCCAAATCCACTCTACCCTTCAATGGCTTCTTAGGTACAATTTTGGAAACAGAGTTTCTTGTAGCTTAGCCTGGCCTCTAATTCCCTATGTAGTTGAGGATGACCTTTGAACTTTTGATCCTGCTGCCTCCATCTCCCCAGTGCAAAGATCAGAGGCTTGAGCCATCAAGCCTGGTTGATGTTGTGCTATGGATCAAACCTAGGGCCTCATGCATGCTAGGCAAGCACTCTACTGACTATATGCCTTAAGCATGCTAACAGAACTTTCGGTTGAGCCCTTCACTATATGTACGGCACTATGCTTCTTTAATCTCTTCAAAAATCGTATATAAGTATTCATTAATTTCCAGTGCCATTTTATGGATCAACTGCTGTGACTTACTCAAGGTTCTCATGTTGATGGTGATAGCAGGTCCAACCCCAGAGCGCATGCTCCCAATAAGCACTCTGTTTGGATGTTGTAGATGTCTTCCCCAGCCACATCAGGTCTCCCCATCACCTCTTCAGTCCCTGCTAGCTGCTGTATCTTGTGTAGTGTGTTCGAGCTTAGCTCCTAGCAAAACTGTAAACATCTAGAGGTTGAGGTGACACCTCTGGTTTCTCTGTCCCCAACCCTTCCCACCAGAACCAGGCCCATAAAGGGGAACTTTGTTCATTGCTGAAGTAGATGAAATGATTCTAAATATCTGGCTATTTGTCTTTACTCTCCTGCCTCTACAAAAGAAGAGAGAGAGCCCATCTCGGAATAAAGTGGAGAGTGATGGAGAAGGATGGCTGATGTCCTCCTCTGGCCTTTGCCTGCACCCAAACACACACATGTGCATAAACCACACATTCGCATGCTGTGTGTGTGGGAGGGAGGGGTGGATGAGTAGATTAATATAAGCCTCCCCATTCCAAAGCCTGGGTTTTCACTCTAAGAATAGAAAGGAGGAGTAGAATTAGCAAATTTCCCAAGATGCCTCCCTTCCCCAATCACTCCCTTATGATCAGGCTTTTCTCTGCCTAGCTTAGGTCAATGTTGCATGACGAATCTTCCCTTTACATAAGGATTGGATCAGGTCTGGTTTTGTTAGCATGTACAAATGAAGCCAAATCTGTCAACTTACAACTGTACAAAATTGGACCCCTGGGAATCTTCCAGAAATGAGCCAAAGGAAAGCTAATAGTTATCCTACCTACCTCACAGGGTCATGGTGAGAATCCAGTGATATAATGGGTAGCAGTGCGCTTTGGAAAGTAACAATGAGAAACAGATTGGTTTTTTTTTTAGGCCCGAGCGGAACAACAGGAGCTCATTGGCAATGTGAAGGCCTTGGTCAGGTGAAAAATGTTTTTTTTTTTTTGTGACACTTGAAGTCACCATTTTGTAGTGGCTGTTAGCCTTGCTTCCCAGCAATTCTTGGGAAAATTCATTTTATCATGAGACTCCAGACATTATATCTCAATTTATTTTTGACTTCTCATTTTATTTCTAAAGCTATACTTACCCAAACTAATCCATGATACTCTCTAGCTTTTCATTCTTTTAGTTCATTAAAGAAATCATATTTTGTTGGTGGCTTAGCTTTAGATTTCAACAATCCTCCAAGTCAAAAAGTGAGTAATACAGGGAAAGCACCTCTAGCACTTGCTGTCTTCCGTGGGGGACCTACTACTGGATGCTACTAACCAGATAGAAACAGCCTTCTCATGGAGCATCTGAAGACCCCAGATTTCAAGTGCTAGAAGATTTGAGAGAATTTGGGAGTTAAGAGTCAGAAAAGAGGGCTTTTTTTGGTGGGGTAGGGAGTAAGGGTTTTGGTTCAAAAGATTCCAATTCTGAAGAGGAAGGATTTTGAGGGGAGCCAGGCTGGGTGGAGAAGAGGAAAGAGTGCCGACCGTGCAGGGATCTTGGCCAAAGAGCCTTGGATCAAGAATAGACTGGACTTGCAGAGGTAGCCAAAGGTATTCGAACCAGGGAGTTGAGCAAGATTTATTGCCTAAATTGGCCTAGACTAGACAGAGCTTGGCTTTAGATCTGTTTTATGTGTTGGGCATGCACACATACCTCCTTCCAGTTGAAGCCTTCAGATAGTGAGCCATAATCCTCAGCAAAATAGGAACAAGGAGACGTTACTGTTGGTGTCTGGGGCGTGCACAGAACCCAAGGAACAAAGTTACAGAAAGCACACCTAGGCCTGCAAGGTATAGGCAGGTAGGAGGTAGGCAGGAAAGACCAGCCTCCTCATCTGTCCCCTACAGCTTCTGGGGCACTGGCTAGTTCATCTGCATTTAGACACATTGTACTCAGCAGCCTTGGGGACTGGCTAGCACAATCATCATTGTATCCATTCTGTGGCCTCTTAGGCCGCCAGCTCCCATGTACTGTGTTCTACTGCTTCCCTTTTGGTTCCAGAATTACTCTCCTGCCTTGAATTGAGGAGAGGGGAAGAGAAGGAGGGGAAGAGCAAGCGAGAGCAAGGGAGGGAGAGGGAGCGGGGAGAGGGAGAGAGACAGAGAGAGACAGAGAGACAGACAGACACACACACACAGACACACACACAGAGAGAGAGAGAGAGAAAGGGAGAGAGAGAGAGAGAGAGAGAGAGAGAGAGAGAGAGAGAGAGAGAGAGAGAGAGAGAGAGAGAGAGAGAGAGAGAGAGAGAGGAGGAGTCCTGGGTGGCCTTCGCCTCAGCTTCTCCGACTGCAGGCTTCAGGGGGAAGCCTGTGCCTCTGAACTTTGCTCTACTAGTCCACCCTGCAGGGAGAGATGAGACTAGCTCCCTGCTGGTTCTGTCCCATACTCCCCGTTATGATAGGCAGTGAAGCAAATCATTTGGGCTCTTGCCTGGCCTTAATGGGATAGAAAGGGCTCCTCTCTTGCTCGAAAGGAACATCCAAGTATGTGCTTACTGTTTAGTTTTCCTGGAAAAATAATTTCTCTGGCAGGCTAAAGAGGATGAATTTGCCTTCAGAAAAGGATTGTGTCATATCCACAACCCTGTGGCCTCCCACCATTTCCATGGCTGAAAAGCTTGCATTCAGGGGAAGAGTAACCAAACATCTGCTAGGAACAGCTTTTCATTTTTCCTCAAGAAAAACAAATGTGTTATGTAGGGAAAAAAGAGATGCATTATTGGGTGTCTCTTTGAATGTAATTTAGCAATCTGCCAAAATTCAGAGACTTTTTTCAAGTATAGTGTGAAGTATAAATCGAGTGTGACTTTCAGTGTTACAGTTTTAAGGTATCAAATGGAGTCATACATTTCCCTTCTTCAAACTCTAGGTTTTACAAGTTAGTTGGATTAAGACTCCCAAGTGACTAAAGGGGGACGAAGGAATAAAAGGAGAAATGAGAGGGTGACAAGATATGGCTGATTTAAGACATAGCTTCTGAAACTGTGTCATATGGAGTCATGAAGCTGAATGTAGAAATTTGGCAATAGTAAAAATTTCTTCGTGAACAACCAAAACTTAATTCAAAATCCAAGACATAATGAATCGTAGGTGTTTCTGAAAATGCTTGCCTGTATTGCATTGCGCTGCATAACTACAGCCTTGCTTCTGAACACACAACATGCATGCTTTACACCATCACACTGTTCAATGCCAACAAATGCTCCTTGAAATAACTTGGCTCATATTTGAGCCTCTTGTGTGTTATCTGTAGCAGTGTCTTAACTATTGAAGATTGTCTATATCCTGCAGTACTAGTCAGCCAACATTTTAGTCTTCATGTTTAAATAAATAAGCATAGTCATCTCACTAACATGCAAATTCGATTTTATTTTTATTACATGGTAAAATTATATGTGCACAAGTAATTATTTAAAAAGTAAGTGTCTTTGTGGTTCATTATCAGAAAGTACTTAATTTGTATTCTGTGACAGTGTTAAATTTTCAACTTGACAGAAAGTACAATTACCTGGAATATGGGTCTTTGGACATATGTATGGGGAATTTTCTTGATTTTGTTGATTGATGTGGGAAGACCTGCCCACTGTGGTGGTACTATTCCCTGGACAGGGTATGCTAGACTGTCTAAGAGTGGGGAACACAAACTGAACACTAGCATAGATGTGTTCACTGTCCCCTTCTGACTACAGATCTAATGTGGACAGTTGCTTCAAGTTCTTGATGCCCTGACTTCTCTGCCATGGTGGATTGTAACCCGGAACTGTGGGCTAACACCAACCCTTTCCCACTTAAGTTACTTCTGTCAGGGTATTTTGTCACAGCAACCAGAAAATAAACTAAGATGAATACCTATAAACTCTGGCTCATGTGAAAATTTCTTGGGTGAAATAGGGTCATAAGTGGAAAAAGTTTAAGAAGCTCTGACAAGATAGTCTAGGTGGAGGGAGCTACAAAGACCGTTTATGTCACAACTTTTGAAACATATATTGCAACTCTTTGTTCAAACATAGAACCCCATTATGCATAAAATGTATAAAAAGTGGTACTGCACTGGTTAAAATACAGGAGGGGACCCTCTCTACACAACCTTGCTTTTTACTGTTCAGGCTAAGAGAAAAATGAGGTAATACCACTTGCAACTGGATTATGGGAACCAGTTCACATGCATTTTGTGAGCCAGTTTGTTAAAGACAGCAATTATTAAAAAATAAATTATATGAGCTTACAATTAAGTTATATCAAAGACAAAACTAGTGAATTCTCAAAACTCATCACTTCCTAATTATTTGACCACACTTCACTATTATCAATACTCTTGAGGTTGTTTACATCTATTGGATCTGCTTGGTGGAAATACCATACAATGGTGTGCTGTTGTGCATCTTTGCCCAATTCCTTGTCCAATGACGTCAGGTTGGGAAATTGAAATTGGCCCTGGTGGGAGTATTTATACCACAGAAATCCACAGAATGCTATAAATCAGAGCCCCAGTTCTCCACTACTGGGAGAGCCAGTGTTAAACATTCACCGTGTCCTGCCAACTCTGTGAGTCTTCGCTTCTCTTGGAAGCTATCCATCCAGCAATTGCCACCATGGGGAGAAGGCTGCTTGGAAGTCAGAGAAGGGGTAAGGCTTTGGCGTGAGCAACCATTATCATAGGGCTCTATGGGAGAGAAGGTCCCTGTAGGACCCCACCCCAGGCAACTAACAAGGCAGATGAGAGGTAACATGATGAGAGCAGCACGAAGTGACAGCTGATAACGTGAACCATTTTACTATAAGACCTAACTGCCCAATTTATAGTCAAGACCCACTGCATTACAGCCCAACACAGTTTAGGAACCAAGAAGGTTCATCCTATGACCACTTCAGAATGGGCTGTTATAGGTACAACAAGCATGGAAGAAGCCACCTGGTCTGTTGTGTCTACTGCTGCATCCATGGCCTATGACTCAACACATGAAACATGAAGGACCATTAGCCAACGTATACCTATTGAAAGAGAGAAAGCTATTTCCCCACAGCGGCCCTTTGTCGATTTCATCACTATTTCTAGGAAAAATATTCAGGACATTTACTTTCAGAAAGCAGTGGAGTGTCAAACCACTTAAAAAAGCTGTCTACCCCAAACTGATGTCCCAAAGTATTGATACTTAAAGAGGCAAATGACCACCATTGAGTAAATCATTGGCATGAGTTTTCTAATGCCCCAGTGATGGATGATAAACAGAAATGACTTTCCTGGCTGGGGAGCTGATTGACAGCAACACACTGTACCCATTGTAGCTCCCATTTCAAACATCGCTCATGTCTCTTTTCTTCTGTGCCTGATCCCTTCATTTTCTACCCTCCGGCCCCCTTGCTTTGGATCCCCTTTCCTTCTCCATCCTTCTCAGTTCCCCAGCCTGCTAGTCATCCCTCACATGGTCCTCTCAGACACTCAAATCATACTCAAGTCTTGCCCAAAGCCTCTGGGGTTGGAGAGATCACTCCTCCCAAACCCAAACCTAAACCCAAACAAATGTTCAGGCTAGACAGGGCCTCTGCATCTTCAGCCTTTACAAAGAAAGAGATACTCACCTATAACTAAATATTCTTTTGTCAATTTTCAATTTCTATTGGTGTGTGTGTGTGTGTGTGTGTGTGTGTGTGTGTGGCCCTCCCGAAAGGACTGTGCTACGCCCACTGCCTCTTTTATGCTTGAATGTCCTTATAATGTAATTTGACATATCTACAGTTCATAGCACTGCAGAAGAGAAGCTAATATCCTAATGTTAATGAAACCGTTCTGGGTTACAGTGACCCATATGCAATCATCTAACTAGTTCAAATAGACTCTAAGAGCCACTTATGCCACAGTAGCTGGGTTAAGTGCAAAGTTCTACCAGAAATGATTTAAATGAACAGGTCACATGGCTCAAGTTTTATAGACAGTTTTTAATATCACTCATTCTCAGGGAGCATGGCCAGTAATCTGACTATGGGTTCTTTTGAAAGGCTTTTGTAGTCTATAGTCACCCTTAATGAAATTGTTACTACTCCCAGGTGAGTGGTGAAGCTGCCTCCAGGGTAGAGCTATGTATCTCAGCCAAACTTCCTTTCTTGTTGTTTTCATGACAGGGTTTCTCTGTGTAGTCCTTCCTGGCTGTCTGGGAACTCACTTTGTAGACCAGGCTGGCCTCGAAACTCAGCTATCCACCTGTCTCTGCCTCCCAAGTGCTGGGATTAAAGGTGTGTGCCACCACCACTCAGCTCTCAGGCAACATCTTTTGCAAACAGTTGTACCATCGGAAGAATGGAATCCGTAAGGACAGAGCCAGAAGTGAGCTTAAGTTAGAAGTCATCTGAAGGATTCTAGTAGGCCTGCTGCCTTCCAGAAGTCCTGCCATGAAATAGGTGAGCAGCTCAAGTTCCTTAGCCTTCTGAGTCTCACTTTAATATTTATTTAGTTCTTGCTGGCCTCAAACATCTCACTGTGTAGCTGAGGATGACCCTGATTATTCCCCTGCCTCTAGATGCTTAGCGCTAGGATTTCAGGATGGGGACACATGACTGGTGTATGGGTTTCCACCTATTTAAAATGATGTTGATGATGGCACTAGGTTTCCTGGAGTTATATTAATGAATTGATTCAAGGATTAATTCAAAGCTATAGCTAACAAACTTGCTCTAGCACCTTGCACATCCTTTGTGTTTTTCTTTTAAAGGAGGGCAGTTAAAAGTAAAAAACAATTAAAAATAAAAGCAAATAAAAGTTAAGATTGTTATCTTTTTACGAGCTTGGCAGAGCTGCAATAAACTGTAACACTAGAGCCTTGAGGTCTGCACTCTGAGATAGGAGGACAGCACTGCTCTCCACCATTGTAGTCTATCAGTCTAGGCCACTGAATTACGGCACTTGAGGAAGTGGTTTTAGGCAAGCAGACTACTGCAAACTGAAAGCACAAACAAGTGATGTGGTCCTCCGTGAAGTTCCCTGGGGAGTTGGCAGTTGGTAGCTTCTCCTACCAAGAGTCATCACAGTCAGTGTGTGCTTGTGAGGAGTCCCAGCCTGGGCTCCTCATGCACTGGCTGACTTTGCCTCTCCCTGGGCCTGTTCACAGATCAGGCTTCCACTAAAGACTGAAGGACCAGACTTGCAGGGCTTTTTGAGTTTGCTTTCTTTGCTCCCTGCCCTCTTTCTATCCTCCAGTTTATACTGAATCTCAGACACAGCACTCTCTGCCCTCCCCCACTTAGCTTTTTACTGTAAGTGTAAAAATTGGTGAGGCCCTGCTTGCAGTCTCCGCACTAGAAAGGCCAAGGAGGAAGGATCGCAACAAATTTGAGGCCAGCTTGCAGTACATAGCAAGACCCTGTCTCAAAAAGCCAAGAAAAAAACTAATGAGCCCATGTGTACCTCTGAAACATTTTGATTTAGAGAAAATGGGTGGAGTTGGGGGGACTTTTTAGTTTCATACTGAGTAATAAGCCAATGGGACCCTCTGGTTACTTGAGTCTCAAACATCACTGAAATGTATTCTGAGCTTGATTTAGATGCAGTACTGGCAACTTAAGGTCAATGTGTAGCTCTATGGGTCTGTGAGCACTCAAGGTTTCACAGAGCTCTGGCTCTTATCTGAGGATTTTTCTAGTAACTCTGTAACCAAGGCTAACAGGAGTGTTTCTAGTGGGCATTCAATTCTACAGATATTTTAAAAAGCCGTTTCTGAGAAATTCAAGTCCATATCAGGAATGATAATAGGATGGCTGCCTCCCAAGATTTGCAAGCTGTGCAGCATTTAGCTGCAAATAAATAAATAAATAGGGAATTCAATCCTTTTTTGTTGCTAGTGTTAATTATACCATTGCTTCAGTTTTTTTTTCCCCCCCAAGTGTTCGTAGCTCAAACCTAGATCTGGTTTCCCGAATCACATTTCTCAGTCAGTCCCTCCCATTTGCAGGGAGGGAGGCATCTGACTTCTGAGTTTGCCATTTGAATTCGTCCAGGTGCTGGCAGTTAGGGAGGGTTTTCATATTCAAAGCTACATACGGTTTGGAAATCGGACACCCCCACCCAGGATTGCAACAGGAGGCAATCATCATTGGTCACAAAGGGCAGGGAGTGGGAACTCTCATGAGAGTCTGTAGGCTCTGCCCTTGAGCTTCAGAATTTTTCTGGCATCTTGCCTTTTCTGTGTATGTGTACTCAGGCCTTCAGCTAGCATCATTAGTGAGACTTCCACCTCTCTCCTCAGAGACACTGGAGCTCCAGCCATTTCTGCAGGTGCTTATGGCAGCATGGCCATAAACTTGGGAACTAGTTAGAAAAAGATTCAAGTGATTCTTATTATTAGGCAATTTCTTTCTATCCAGATGTCCCACAACCACCCAGTGCATGATATGATTAAAACCATAGTCATTCAAAAAGCCACTTGTCCTAATATCTGTACTGAAATGAGGCAGATCCACGTTTATTCAGAGGGAACATTCTCTAAGAAAGCTTGTGAAGTGAGAACCACTGAGCTGCCGACATCACAGTGCAAGCTCACTTCGCAGACCTCTGGGGGGCCAGCTTGCAGGAGGATTCTCTATTTCTTCTGCACAGCAATTGATAGCCACAACATGTTAGATGGGCTTGGTTGCCTAGTTGATCAAAGCAACCCTTCTACTTCAACTGCCTTTAGTTAACTGACTACTCTTGGAACTGCATAGATACAAGAGAGCCTGTTACAGGTTAGCAAAACATTCAAAGAATGAACTCATGGAGTTGCAAAAACACTCACAAATACATCTATGGACTCATAAACACAGGTACAATTTCAAGAGCTAGGGAGAATAGCTGTGTAGGGGAAAGGACGAGGTGTTTGTGGCAAAAAGATTCCATCCACGCCTTTTTGTACAGTTTAGATTTTGTACAGTAGTCATGTGTTATTTTTCCCTCAAATTTTTATTTTAAAATTTTCAAAGAGATTGAAAAAGGCACAAGAGATTTCACAACCAATTTGCCAACACGTTAAGTGCATAGTTTGTTTCTATTGCTCTCCATACATGGGCACGCATGCTTTCCTTTGTTGAACTACTTGCAAGCTACATGTGCAATGAGCCACGTTTAAATTTTCCAAGCTGAGTCTCTCAATGAATGTCTCCCCCCAACCATGAACCATTCTCCTACCTAAGAAAATAAACAACTGTCTCCCAACAGCATCTACTTTCCAATCCATACTCAAATTGTTCCAGTATTCTCTGAATATGTTTTGTAAGTTTTTAAAAGTTCAGATTCTAAAATCAAGGTTTGTGCCTTGCACTTACTTTGCTGTCCTTTCAGCTGAAATGGTGTGCATGCTCTGTGTGTATGTGTGTATGTGTGTGTGTGTGTGTGTGTATGTGTGTGTGTATGTCTCTTATACACATCTAGATGTGTATAAGAGACAGGTGTATGTGTGTGTGTGTATGTGTGTGTGTGTGTGTGTTTGTGTGTGAAAGAGAAAGAAAGAGAGAGCACTGATTTTTAAAGAGATCAGTATAGCTGTCTTAGAGGGCACTTTAATTTCTGGATGGATCTATTCACGCATGGTATACAGTACTTTAATAAAAAGAGTAAAGCTCAAGATATGGCTGAGTGGTGGAATGGTTTGCCTAGCATGAACAAGGCCCTAGGTTCCATTCACAGAACTGCAAAAATATAATTGCTAGCAGTAAGAAAAGAAACCAGATCCTCTCTTATGTAAACAGCAACCTTCAAACGAGTTCATCTTCCAACATCCCCACCTTTCTGGTTCCTGGACCAGCTCTTTTAATCGGCCTCCTTGTCCTTCATCCTCCATATTCTGTCAGTCCCAAGTTCTTCATCTTATCCTTTGAGCTACCTTACTATTTTACACCTTCTCTGGTCCCCTATACCCCACCATAGGTCAGACTTTCAATGCCTCACCTCTGAAGTATTCTAACTCCTTCTTTACCTAAACCTTGCCCTGAATATCTGTTATGAGTACAGAGTAAACCGTGTCTTAGCTAGAGACAGATGTCTGCTTATATCCGAACACAGCCAAGTATTTGCTGAGTGCCTTGGAGAAATCCTCGTGTTTAGCCCGCCTTCTACTTTCTTTCTGTAAAATGGAAATATCCATGGTGTCTCTTTCTTGGTTTTTGGTCAGCACATACTTCCAAGGCTCCCACTTCTTCTAAAGGTCACTCCAAATCCCATCCTTTCTTTCTTCAGCTTTTTAATTAGCACACGATAATTACATACAAAAAGAGTTTCATTGTGACATTTTCACGTACATACATAACAACATACTTTGATCATGTTCATAAATGGACCATCAGGAATGAAAATACTGTACTCTCTCTTTGGCTTTCAGATTTTTGAAATGAGGGAACCTGTGAAATTGGAGTTTTTTCGGGAAGCTGGGAGAAGGAACAGGTTGAGAGCATGGTGTCTGTCACCCAGAGCAAGAGCTTATTGCCAGGAAACAGATTTTACATATTTCTAAATACCTTCTCAGTCCACTATGCACGAGGGACATGGTGGGTCAATGTGGACCACATGTTGACCAGGGCTGCTTAGCTATGTATGCCTCTGGGCTCTATTTAAACCTAAACCTCACTTCAGAACCCCGAAGATAGACTTGGGGAAAGGAAGGCATTGGAACTCTTTGTTCCTTCTTTTCTTCCTTTTCACTATCACTTGTTTCTTTAATTGGCTTTTTATAGACATGTAGCCACATCTGGCTTATTAGGGTTGGGATAGAGGTAAGGGAGCAGGCTCTGACCATTCTCCTCTCTCACCCCTCTCCCAACACCTCTGACCTGTCTCCTCTTTCCAAATCACCCCCTTCTGCTTTTGAAGTTTTTCTCACTAGCTTCTGGATATGATCAAGAACATGTCTTTCTGAACCTTGCTTATTTTGCTTAAATAATCATCTCCATCCAGTTCCCTACATTTTTCTACAAAGGCTATTTCATTTTCCTTAATGGCTGAATACTCCTCTATTGTATACATGCCTTGTTTTTACCCTGGCATCTGCTAAAGGACACTCAGGCTGAGCCTACGCCTCAGTTTTTCAGTCTTAGCCACAGCCCTGTCACCTCCAGGAAGAGTTCCCAGGCACAGTAGCCCCCACCCCTTTCTGCATTTCCACGGCCTCTGTGGCCTCCAGAGATGACTTAGCAAAGAGAAGTTTGATTGCTGTGACATTTACATTCCCATCTTATCTGCTGTTGGAATAGCCAAGCTCCTTGAGGGCAGAGGCCAAGTAGCTGTTGTCCCACCTAGGGTTCCCAGAGCTAGTGCTTTGCTGAACACACAGGGCTGAGAGCCATCATTTGACTGACCGTGAGAAACTGGTTTTCAGAATCCTCGATCTTATTGGAGAGTTCTTATTGGATGTTCTCATTATCTCTGACTATTTGAGACTATTATCCCAACAATCATAGGGATTGGTCCTATTTTTACACTACCTGTTATGTACATTAGTGATTTGAATGTCTATTCTCTATGATTCCAATTTAACAAGTGAAGAAATTGCTTCAGCAAGGGCAAGTTGCTTGTCTATTGACTGTTGAAGATGTAGTCTGTCTAAATGCATCACCTGGATGTCTTCTGTTCTGCCTCTGGAGTAACAGGGAACAACAGTTCATGGGAGGAAGGACAACACTACTGTCAGAGTTGCTGGGATTTGGAAGAAATGTATTTCAGTTGTCCTCTTTAGAAAGAAGAATGTTTGCGTGAATCTGACCCCTCTCAGATTTGAGGCCCCGAGACAGGCTTCACTGTGGCCGCAGGAGAATGAGGCCACGCTGCTCATCCCAGAAATGGACTTAGCCGCTGTTTCTCTGTTTGACCATCTATCTGAGTTAATGAGAATTCCCATAGCATCCCCAGAGGGGGGAAAAGAAAAAGAAAAAAAAAGAAAAGAATCAAGAATATATAAAAGAGGATGCTAAGTAAGTGGGGGAAAAGATGGGAGATATGCACGTAGATTCTTAAGTAGCACCCCATCAGTTGGGTAGTGGCTCACTTGTGTGCTTATGATAATGGTTATGTGTGTGTGTGTGTGTGTGTGTGTGTGTGTGTGTGTGTGTGTTCAATCTTTGGATTTCAATAAAGAACAGACCAAAGTTAGAGTCAAAACGGCCTGCTTCTCAGCAGCCACTTCATCACCCCCATGTCACATTTCCCAGCTGGAGGGCAATAATTGCATGGCCAGATCTGGTCCCATCTGGGAAACACCAGGGTCTTCCTGAATCGTCATACACCACGATGGCTGCCAAGGCATAAGGTGACCTAAGCGAAGCCTTCACACAAGCCATGTGCACAGTCATAAAACCCCAAGAGAATGTGGCAACAGACACAGAGCGGCCTGCCTGCCAAATTTCCAAAGGGAAGAAGGAACTTGCTGCATCTGTATTTGCCCCTGGGATTGGAAAAATGTATCTCAGCCACTGAAGTTGATGCGGGGGAGGGGGCAGGCGGGGGTGGGGCACGACACTTACCTTCATAGGAGAGGCCCTGTTTATACAAACAGTGCCAATGGCCTGGTGTATATGTGTTTTTATGGCAGTATAGCTCTACACTTACTTTACCAGATTGTATCCTGCCTGACAATTTATTCCACTCCTTTGAAAACAACAGTCTGAACATCAGAAGGACCCGTGGCTACAGTAGGGTTTCCCATCTTGGTATATAACTTAGAGAAGAAAAAGGTAAAACAGTTCTTGCCCCCACCCCATAACACTACCCAAGTGCTCAGTGATGTGTTGGGCACTGTCCTAAATATTTTCCTTCGTGTGTGTGTGTGTGTGTGAGTGTGTGTGCTTACGCACCTGTGTATGTACATGTTCTCATATGTACAGGTACATGAATAAGTGTATGTAGAGTATTGCCCTTCAGACACCATCTACTTCTTTTTTGGAGGTAGCACCTCTCACTGACATGGAACTGGCCAAGAAGGCTAGTGTGGCTGGGCAGTGAGCCTTAGGAACTGCCTACCTGCTGCCTCCCCACCACTGGGATTAAAAGCACACACAACACCATACTTTTTTTTTTGTTATTATTGTTGCTTTGTTTTGTTGTTTTTTGTTTTGTCAACTGATGTATCTCCCCAGTCCCTAAGTGCTTTTCTTCTATTAGCACATTCTAGAATAGCCTTCCTTAGTTTATAGACAGTGAAACAGAAGAAAATGACATCCAGCCATTTACCCAAGGTACCAGAATTCCAACCTACGTATCCTAGTGTGAATCTATTTTTATACCTAGCACCTTGAAGATGAACTCATAGCTAAAGCTTGCTGTGTCTATGAGAAAATAAAACAGTATAGGACCGATAGAACGCGTGGAAGACTGCACACCATAGATGTGCCAGCTAATAGAGAAATCTGAAAGGAACTTCAAAATAAGTGTGATTGGGCTAGGTGTGTAACTCAGTGGTTGTGCATGTGCTTAGCATGTGAGGCCTTAGGTTCAACCCCTAGCACATATAATATAAAATATAAGATAATAATATAGCATTATATTAATATTCAAAGAGATTTATAACAGGAGTAAGTGGTATAAGGCAATTATTGTGTGTTTTTAAAATCTATGTATACTTTAAAAAGAATCAATATGTAAGTGATGGAATGAGAAAAACACCAACCAATGGTGGGATTAAAAAATAAACTAGGCCCAGCTGATGAGAGATGAATGGACGAGGCTAGATATGAGGACATTATCCAGAATACAAAACAGAGGAATAGGAACGCAAAGAAATGGAAGTGAAGTTAAGCTGCATGACAGATAGAATGAGAGCTCCTAACAAGTATTTAATCTCCTGGAGCTCAAGTCACTGGGGGTCATGAGCCCTTGTGCTTGGGTGCTGAGGAGCTCAGTTGTTCCTCCCAGGTCCTGTACCTGTGCTTTATATGAACATATGAAGGCTGTTTCCCTTTATGTGAACATGTGAGGACTGTTCCCTTTCTGTGAACATATGAGGACTGTTCCCTTTCTGTGAACATATGAGGACTGTTCCCTGTATGTGAACATATGAGGACTGTTCCCTGTATGTGAACATATGAGGACTGTTCCCTNTNTGTGAACATNTGAGGACTGTTCCCTTTCTGTGAACATATGAGGACTGTTCCCTTCACCATGGGAGAAGTCTTCCCCCTTTCTTCCTTCAGGTATCAGGTTGAATGTCATATCCTGAACCCCCAAACAGGTCAGACTTTGCTGCCATACAATCCCCTTTAAGGAGCTTATGAAAACTATTAGAACATAATGATCTCTGTACTTATTTTATCCCACTGCGTTTAACCTGTGTTCTGATGGGTCCCTGGTGCTCAGCGGACTGCCTGGCAGATGAGACGTGCTCAAAGAACTTAATGAATGAATGAATGAATGAATGAATGAATGGGAGCAATGAGTGGCATTACCTGAGCAGATGAGAGGAAAATCACAGGCCTGGGAGGGACCTTGGGAAGCTATTTTAACTCTTCCCCAGTTTATGAGCAGAACTATTGTGTAACTACCCCTGGAAGAGCAAACTGTGTGCTGTTCTTCAAACCACACTACAGTAGTTCCTTTTTCCTTTAAATAGTTCTCATTATTTGGAAGCAAAAGGTGGTCAGGAAGCTGTTGAGAATGGAGACAGAGCTCTTTTTGAAAATATGTAAAAATAACATCTAAAATCATTTCCTATTTTAGAAGAGCCAGGGAAACTCCCAGCTTCAAAGCAACCGTGTTGTAAATCCTTCTGTTACAAGAAAGAATGGACCAAATTAAATGAAGATTCTCTTTTTATTCTCTTCCTTAAAAAAATGATTGAAATTTGGTGTGATCACAGCAGTGCGTTAATACCAACTCCCAACACCAGTTATTCATTTTAGGAGCTGGTTATGCTGGAGAAGGAAGGAGGCCAGAAGGATGGGGAAGAGGCTAGAATGGGAAGGTGGAGGCAAGGGTCAACAAGAACAAAGCATGTGTAAAAATGCCACAAGAAACCCGGTGCTTTGTGCACTAAAAACAATGAACTGAAAAGCTCCGTGTTAAATCAGGCCATTCTTAGGGATCAAGTGATACAACTTACAATTTCACGTCCTATGCTTTTGTAACCTGTGCAGTGGAAATACTGCGAACGCTTGGTGCCTGTGCATCGCTTCCCAAGTACATTCACAGCAATGGCAGTTGGTTAGCTTGAAATCAGCCACCATAGGAATAAGTGAAATGATGGAAACTGACAAATGGTCCAAATAGGAGCTCCATCTATTGTTTCACTGAGGCTTGACTAGGGTTCAGAGACCTTCTACCCACAACCTGGTTTTGATGTCCCACAAGCAAAGAACAGTTGTAACATTTTTAAGGCCTACAAAGAAATGAATTATGTGGCTGTGAAACTCAAGATATTTCATATATGATTCCTTTTTTTTTAGACAGAGTCTTGCTATGTAGACCAAATTGGCTGTGATTTCACAGAGATCAGCCTGCCTCTACTGCCTGAGTGCTGGGATTAAAGGCATGCATGACCACATCCGACGATATATGCCTCGTTACAGAAAATGTTTGATAAGCCTTATTCTAGGCTGGAGAAAATGTCAGCGCAGGTTAAGTTTTGAACTGTGTTGTCTCTGTGGGTGTTCCACTGTAGACGGTGCCAAAACAGTCGAGGAAGCATTCTTACAGTCTTCAGGAACTGTTATCTGATTCAATAATGAAGTCATTTATGGCACTGATGTGGAGCAGAGAAATTTAGGTGTGCATTCTATTGCTTCACATTTGTCTTATTCATTCAAGAAAACTAATATGCCAAGCAATACTCATGTCAGAACCACATAGGTCTCTTAACTACCACCTCAGGTTGGCTATTGTTAGGCAAAACTCAGCCAATGTCGTCCATGAGAGTTAATTAGCCAATATGAACCATATATCATTGTCCATGTCATTATTTGTGAATCATGTGCTGCACATTGAAATATGTATGTACATGTGCATATATGCATACTCTTTTGTAGAGATCGTGCTGTTGAGCATTTGCCAACATGTATACTGGTCACACCTAGAGGAAAGCCAGAGGTCTATGTGGATTCTTTGAGTCTTTAGACGTGTTCATGGTGTCCTTTTTTTCAGCTGGTTCTGAGCAGACCTCCTAACCTGAAAACAAACACACATCTGAGCTGTCTTCAGTGTGTGAGTTATGGTAGTAAGCTCTCACCATGGGGAGGGGGAGGCTGTCTAGTCTTTGAGGTCTCAAGTTGCCTGGGAAAGTCCTCAGGAAAAGATAACATTTCACTTTGGTGACAAATTTGTTGATTTTACAGATAGCATCCACATTTTACCCTCTGAGAAGGCACATTCAGTGAGGACATTGTTTTTTATGTTGTTCTCAGAGCAGTCATTAGTACAAATTAATAAATCTTTTTGGTGAGGGAACACTGGGCTATATTTTATCTTTGTTCAGCTAACAGAGGAAAAAGGAATGCATTACTTGGGTTCAGGATAGAAAGAACATGAAACTTTGAAGTTCTATGGCCCTGGCATGTGTTCCTAGAGTCATATGAAGGACACGGGATGCTAGCTAGTTTTATGCATGAGCTGAGAGCGTGACAGGGCATCCTTGCTTTCAATGGCAGTAGAATTAGAAAACTTTGGAATAACGATTCTAAAATGTGATAATGCATCAGACTCGCCTAAGAGTCTGCTAACGGATGATGTGGCCACACCCACAGTTACACATTCCTTTGGTCCAGGGTAGGGCCTGAGACTGCATGCCTCTCCACTTCCCAGGTGATGCTGATGGCTGTTAAGATAAAGCTTTTCCTCAGAGAGCTGCATCCATAGGAAGAAGAGCTCAGTGTGCCAGCTGCCTGGCTTCAATCACAGTCAGAGGATCTCTCTACAGGGCTACCTTGACAGTTTCTGCTCTTCTGAGGAAACTAAAAAATTCCTCTCTCTAAGAATTCACACAAAACACAGCTAAAAGCTTGGCTGATTTTAACCTGGCTTATTTCAGTCTTGAGTAAGGTCAGAACATTTTCATCTGAAAGTCATCTGGTGCCCCTTTCTCTCTGTCATCTCTGTCTCTGCCTCTCTCTCTCTGTGTATACTTGTTTATATGGATGTGAGTTAATGGGTAGGTGCAGGTAGCCACTGTGCATGTGGAGGTCAGAAGCCAATTTTGGGCAGATCCTCAGGTACCTTCTGCCCATCTTTGGTGGAGATAGGGGCTCTTGTTAGCCTAGAACTTCACTAGACCAGGCTACCTTTGCAGAGAACTAGGGATCTGCCTGTCTCTGTCTCCCATCTCACTATTACTTTGCCTAGTTTTTTTCTTTTTTCTTTTCCAAGACAGGGTTTCTCAGTGTAGCCCTGGCTAGCTGTCCTGGAACTCGCTCTGTAGACCAGACTGGCCTCAAACTCAGAGATTCACCTTCCTCTGCCTCCTAAGTGCTGGAATGAAAAGTGTACACTATCATCACCCAGCAAACACCCAGATTTTTATGTGAGTTCTGGGAATCTAAACTGAAGTCCTCACACTTGTGAGGCATGAGCTGTATTAATGCAGCCATCTCCAACCCCTGAGTTTGCATTCAAACTCCTATAAAGAAGATGACTCTGAGTCCCTGATCTATAGGAAGGGATGCAAAACCAGAAAGTCATAGTGTGAGGGTAGGTACGGGATTAGTATGCTGAAATTTGAGCAGTGTTTATCTTTAGTTTCTAGCTGAAAGAAGGAATGAGAGAGACCAGAAGCATTACTTACTTCTAAGAAGGTAGGCATAATAGCAAGACTTCATTTCTTTATGTGCCAAAGTGGAACCATAGCTGGAGAGATGGCTCAGTGGTTAAGAACACTGGCTGCTCTTGCAGAGGACCTGGGTTCAGCTGCCAGGACCCACATGCTCACAACCATCTATAACTTCAGTTCCAAGATCCAATGTTCTCTTCCAGCCTCTTCAGGCATCAGGCACCCACATGGTACACAAACATACACAGACAAACACACCTTCCTCCTCAAGTAAAAATAAATAAATTTTTAAAGTGGGCTGAATATTGCAGTACCTCATTTGATTGTGGTAAGGAGAACACACACACACGCACACACACATACTCACATGCACATGCTCACATGTGCACACATACACAGAGAGACACACAGAGACACACAAGCACACATGTATATACATACATAGAGACAGAGACATATGCATACACACACACACAGACACATACCAATGGTTGCATACACATAAACACAAAGACATATATGCACATAGACACACACACACATACACACAAAGAGATGCCACATATACATACACAAACATGCATACACATATACTCACAGGTACACAGAGAGGCACACACAGAGAGAGACAGAGACACACACATACAGAGAGATCAGAGACAGAGAGAGGGGAAAGAGGGAGAATGACTTCATTTCTCTAAAGCTCAAGAAGTGACCAAATAGCTGATGGCAGCGACTGGTGACTCAGAGGTTACTCTTAGTGGACGGTTGGTCAGCATTGTGTCACTGTAATGAACACCTGACACACTCAACTTCTATCTACAGTGACTCTGGGGTTGTCTTTGGGGGGTGAAGTCATGGGGATGTTTTTCCTTCAATCTCACTGTATTTTCTAAATTCAAAAGGAAACACTTAATAGCTAGCTATGTCACCAATAATAAACTCTGCATGGCCTTTCTCTTTCTGTGAAAATGGAGGCGTAATTGATACCATTAAATGCATAAAGCCCACTAATGTTAGTGTATGCTTCATGATTGTGTGTGTATCTGTGTGACTGCAACCAAGATCAAGACAGAGGCTATTTCCAGCTTCCCAGAAAGTTCCTTCATGCCTCCAGCCTGTTCCCTGTGAAATGTGAAATGTTACCTGAAGACTGTCAAAGGTTTGTTCCTCAGCTTGCTACTACTAAAGGGAGATTTAAGAAATGAGGTCTGGTACGAGATCTTACTGAATGAATATGTGATCCTCGGGACCCTCGTGGGAATTGTGGGCCCCAGCCCTTTCCTCTTCCTGTTGCATAGAGGCTATGAGATGAGCTGCCTCACTCCACCAAGCACTCCCTGCAATGGGTATTGCTACGAGGCCCTTAAGCAACAGGGCCAATGAATCTTGAACTAAAACCTCTACAATTCTGAGCCAAAACTGATCATAGCAAGTATTTGTTACAGTGTCACAAAGCTAACTAAATACCCCAGTAAAGGTAACCCCCAAGTCACTGACCTCTACCATCATCAATTAGTTTGGTCAATTATTAAAATTCAGAGATGGAATCATACAGTCTCTCTGTCTCTCTCCTCTTTAGCCTGATCTAATAATACTAAGATTTACTCAAATTGTGTACAACACAAGTTTATTACATTTTATTGCTGATTATAGACACACTATGATTTCTCTATTGTTCTGTTGCTGGCCTTTGAGACTATTTCCAGGTTTGGCCTATTAGAAATGTCCCTAATTCTGGGAAAAGGTTAAGATGTCTCCATGGAAACCATAGGTTCCCCGGGAGTAGTAGCTTCCTTTAATAAACTGCCTACTATGTGTCAGGTATTTTACTTTGTTTCAATCTTCCTGGAATCCCTATATCCTTACTCTCCTTTCACAGAGGAGGAAACAGGATGGAGCAGGACTGTGGAAGGGGTTTGAATTCTTTGGACAACAGACATTGTGACAGTTGGGAGTCCAAAGGGGTTAGTAGGAAAGCATACTTGAGAAAGAAAACAGGAAACAGCAGAATGGGCAAGAGTAGCCCAGTTTACAACGTAAAATTGTGAAAACCTACCACCAACAGCTTCAGAGTACAGGCTGCCTTTTGCAGGAGTCTTCCAGCTGGTGAAAACCGGCCCTGTATCACCACCCTGAGCAGTCACTGGCTAGAAGTCACCCCAAGAACAGCATGACCTTGGCTTAGAAGCTGAGGCAGACCTAGGAGAGAACTAACAGCTGGAGGAGGCGGTCAGCTAGCCATATCCCTCCCAGATGGACCGAGGTTCTAGTGGTACATCTTGGTGTCTGCAATGCAGAGTCAGACTTCAAACCCAGGATGACCGGGGCAAATGCCAAGGTGAATGACAATGATGGGAGCAAGACATCATACTGACAAACAGGAAGTCACAGAGGTCTAGATTTCCAAAATCCCTTTTGAGCAAATGCCCATTGAGGACTTCCCACTAGGCCCTCCACCTCCATACACTGCCAAACTGAGGACCTAGTTCTCCATGTATGAGCCTCCGGGTGGGGATGGAGATGAATAGCGCCTGAGGCATTACACTGTGTGAATGGCAAAGAAGGTAGAAGAAAGAACATTTTGGGGGAAACACGAGTCTGTGAGACTGGCTTTCTGAAACCTTGGATCCTAGCTCTACCATAAGCACAGAGTGGATAACATGCAGTGTGGTACCCAGCTGACAGAGAAGGCGGGAAGATATTTTAAGCTCAGGACAATGTGCTCAGAGGGAAGAGTGGGGTCTACAATGAACTGGAAGTTTCCAGAGAAAGGGAGACTGGCTCTAGAAACACACACACCATTTCTCCATGGTGTGTTTCTACCCTGAGTCATGGGATATAATTTCAGTGATGACAATGTCTCCAGGCAGTGTCCTTTTCTCTGCAATCCAGATGGAGGGATAGGAGGCTTCCGGTGAGCCGGGCTAAGGTATTGAGGTGAATAGTCAGCACTCCATATCTGACTGCTCTTTTCTGTCAATTAACAATACTGTGGGCCAGAAATAAGTCCTCACATTTATGATCTATTTACTTTCAGGGGGATGTCAAGATCATTCAGTAGAAAGAGAGAATAGCCTTTTAAACAAATAAGGTTATTATCAATATCTAGATAGCCACATACAAAAGAATGAAGTTAAACTTTTCCCTTACATCACACACAAAAACTAACTCAAACTACATCAAAGATCTAAATCCAAGAGCTAAAGCCCCACAGCTTACAAGTAGCATGGGTGAGAATCTTCCTGACCTTGCAGTACACAATGGTCTCTCAACTTTGACCCCAAAGCACAGACAACCAATTTTTACAAAAACGAGTAAATGGAATCTCATCAAATTTAAGAACTTCTGTGCTTTAGAGCTCACAATGAAGACAGTGGGGAGACCACCCACAGAACAGTAAGAAAACATTTCAAATCATACATATGGTAAGAGACTTGTATCTAGAGTATATACAGAGCACCAACAACTCCAACCTAAAATAAAAAAGACAGAATAACCCAGTTAAAAAGGATCAAAGGAGGAATCCAAGTGGATATTCAAATTCCTAATAAGTACATAAAAGACATTTAACATCAACAGTCATTAAACTGATGCAAGTCAAAGAAAGTGAGGTATTGCTTCCCACTCATTAGGATGCCTATAATAAAAAGCAAAATGGTACTGGAGAGGTGGCTCAGTGGTTAAGAGTACTGGCTGGCTGTTCTTCCAGAGGACCCGGGTTCAATTCCCAGCATCCACATGGCAGCTCACAACTGTCTGTAACTCCAGTTCCAGGGGACCTGACACCTTCACACCAACGCACATAAAATAAAGTTAAATGAATTACTAAAAAAAATTGGGAGGCCAGGCAGTGGTGGCTCACACCTTTAATCCCAACACTTGGGAGGCAGAGGCAAGCGGATCTCTGTGAGTTTGAGGCCAGCCTGGTCTAGATTGTCAGGGGAGCTATCATATCATGCAGCTGTTAGACACAGAGTTTGGCAGTGCCCCCAAAAGTTCAATATGGAGTTATCCTATGGCCCAGCAATTCCAGGGAGTTTTGAAAACACAACCACACAAAAACTTATGCATGGATATTCATAGCAACATTATTCACAATAGCCACTAACAGAAAGCACCCAAATGCTCATCAACAGACAAAATGGGATAGTTACATGATGAAATAGTATTCAGCCATATATAGGAATGAAGTACTAATACATACCACAACATGGATAAACCCTAACAACATGATGTTAGGTGAAAGCACACAATCACAAAG
>LZPO01066277.1:306250-331119 GCA_001675575.1 Neotoma lepida
AATTAAAGCAAATATGCAGGTGTCAAGTGTGTGTCTGTGCCGTGTACTTTTGACTAGAGCGAGGCAGATGTGGCAGTGTTAACACGTTTCAGAAGGTGCTGCACTTCTGCAAATGTCCTGGTGATTTCTTCCCTGCCTGAAGGCAGGGAGAATCAAGCCTAATGGATAAAACTGTGAAGGATGTTCACATCCAGAGACCAACCCCTTCACAATACCAGTCAGCTTGCTGACTTGCAAGGGCCCAAGTCTTGCCCAGCATCTAAGTACCAAGTTTGCAGTAGGCTCAGGATCAGACTCACTTGTCAAAGTCAGGAAGACTGTTACACCACAAGGCTGGTGAGAGAAACGAGAGGGCCATTCTCCTCTCTGGGCCTAAAGTTGCCCTAGATGCTCTTTTGTTAGGGTGCATTGCTTCTATAGGGCCCCAGGAAAACTGGAAATTACTTTCCCTTGGAGGAACTGACTAGTTCATTCCTAGGTAATGTACCTCATGACCACCAAGAGTGTTAAGCAACGAAACACAGTCCCTAAGCTCTCAGAATATTATGTGTGATAAGAATGCAGCCTTCAGTGAACATTTTGATTGTGAAAAGGAAGGAGATCCACTTGGGGAAGCATTACTGAATAAATACAGCTGCTTCGCAGGAAAGAGAAGCAGGATGATCATCTCCATGGGGTAGAGACTGAGTCCTAAGGTGTAGGTATGGAGTGCTGATGTACATACAGCCATAACATACTCTCCCCAACATGCATTCATGATTTCAACAGCTAGTAGGCACCTATGCTGTGCTAGGTCCTAAATATACTTCTTTTGACTTTATTATACAAAAGACCACACATTTAAAAGAAGGAGAACATAGTAAAATGGCAATGGCCAGGCATAAGAAGGCAAAGCTCAGAAGGATAAAATAATATAAGGCCCATGAAGACAGAGATCTTTCTTTTACTCACTGATGACTTACAAATGCCAACTATCACCCTGGCATTTAGTAGGAACTCAAAAATATTGATTGAATTAAAGGAATGCACCTCTAATGACATTATGGTTGGGTTTAAATGGTACCCCAAGAGACCATGGGGACAACATTCTAAATCCAGTTTTTAAGTCAGGTACTTCTCCTTGTTGCATCTCAGTTTCCCAGTTTTTAAGACAAGGTCTCTTACTGCCTTGAAAGTCATTATGTAGGCGAGGGTGGCTGATTAGTGGGCCAGGGTCCTCCTGTTGCTACCTTCCAAGAGTTAAGATTACAAGAACATGTCACCACATGTGGCTTAAAACAACATCAGCAACAACAACAACAACACAGGTTCTTGGGATTAAACTTGTCCTCATGCTGCACCTCATCCAATGAGCTCTCTCCCTTGGCCCTTTCTGATTCAGAAGTTCTCTAAGAGTGTGAAGCCTGATTTAATGTATGTGTTAGCAGGAACTTTGCTTTGGAGAGTAGGCCTTTTAAATGATGCTTGTGATGGGCAGGTGGTTGGAGCATGGAGCTCAACCTATTGGTCATGAAAGATAGGTAAGTAAAAGTAGGTTTTGAGAGACTCAAAGAGGCTAAAAGGCTTCTCCATTCTTGCTCAAGGTTAGTGCATGCTAGTCTTGCAATAGGTAATTCAAGAAACTCCCTACCTGCTCTTCGTTAGTATAAGCTGACCCAATGACCTAAGTGAAATGCCACCATTAAAGCCAAACTCATATGATAAGTGGAATTACAGTAAAGCATATGAACTCTTCAACTATGAAGTCAGGATGTGGTTTGATCCTTGTCCAGTTCATAAATGGTAGAGCTAATCCCAGGAACTATGGATAATATTATTTTATATGTGATTTATTTGTTCCATTTCAATGCTTTCTTCACGTGTCTCTCCATAACCAGAATTTTCTATGAAGTCTTGGAAAAATCTAGGAGCACATAGTCTCAAAATTGTCACATTTACTTGTGAGGAAACTACAAAATTGATTCCAGGATTGTAGGTTGATCAGTGAAATGGGATTTAACTAAGTCTGGTGGATCCTGGAATTATCCCAGATCTTCCATGACCTCCCTCTGAAAAATTCTAGACTACTTTCTCCTTCATTGTTGACCTACTCACCTTCCACTATTAACAGTAGAGAGCATGGGGGGCAGACAGACAGACAGACAGACACACACACACACACACTGGGGGGGAAGAGAGAGAGAGAGAGAGAGAGAGACAGACAGACAGACAGAGAGACAGACAGACAGACGGACAGAAATAAAGAGACAGAGAAAGAAGAGAGTAGAGAAGAAGAAAATTTCACAAACTGGTTTATATGGGACCACTGATGAAGGCTAGAATATGGCTTTCTTTTCCGGTAAACAAAATGGTTGGCTCTCACCATATAATGGCACAAAGATCCAAGTGTCACAAGTCTTTTCCAGCATGAATTGCCAGAGGTTTTCAGACAGTTGTCTTGTATCATTTATCTTTCTCTGCCTAATTCAACTCATATTGAAAACAGATGATGGGGACAACATTTGGTAAATTTTGGGGCAAGCTTCTCTCGGAGCATTCTCTGTAACACTGAACCTAAATATGGAGTGCCCGTGTGGCTTGAAAAATGCTGGGAAACCATCCACACTACTTATTGTGGCCAAAGGCTTGGGAGGACACTTACTTTCCTACAAAATTCCTTTTGCTTCGGGAGCTGACATAAAGTCAACACTGGCTTTGTGCCTGACCTCATTTGTGTCCTTGTCAATCAGTGTGAGTACCAAGCATAAGGCAAGAAACTTGCACAAGGCATCTCCAATCATGTTGGCCTCCATTTGTAGGAAAAACTGAACTTGGCAAGGACACTGCAGCATCGATATACTATTTGGCTGGACTGACTTGGATTAGAACGCCAGTTCAGAAAGAGAGAGGGTAAGCTTATGACCCTAATGGGGAACTGACCACATCAAGTAATGATCAACTTTGGATGGAGGGGTGGAATGAAAGAACAGGATGGAGGGTAGGGCTTCTTTATGATATGCAAAAGATTAGCAGGCTAACCAATAGTTCAATCAAGTTCCAAGGGAGAAGAGCCCACCTGGTGCTAAAACTTTCTCCCCGTCACCCTCAAGAGAAGGACTCCCTTTTACACCGCACACGCAACCTGACACCCAAATACATGAAGGCAAGTGACTGTTCCTCCAAAACTTCTAGTGGGAATTCAGAAACTGGCATCATTCGGGAACTCAGAAACTGGCATCATTTGGGAACCAAGAGAGTCTAGGGATCAAATGTCATCTTTTTCAGAGCCAGAACGTTATCCAGTGTTGTTGTTTAAAATAAAAAGTGCTCTAAGTCAGATGTGTTGGTATATGCCTGTAACTCCAACACCAAGGAGGCTGAGGCAGGAGGATCTAGCATTTGAGGTTACTTGGGATTCATAGTGAAACTTGTCTCAAAAATACAAAAAACAAAACACAACAACTCCAGTTGGCACCATGTCGGGCCATTTTCTTCATCAAGAGACCATGGATATGGTGGAAATGACAGTCTCTGTGACTCAGAAGTCTGGTGTAGAATTTTAGACAGCATAATGGCTGGGGAGGAAAGATAATTAAAGCTCTACTGGACAGTCCACAGATAAAAACACATGTAGACAGTTGTCCAAGTCAGCTTGTGCTCAAACCTAGTGACATGTCCCTCAAGCCCCACAGACTATATACAGGGCCATCTGTGACTTAGACTACATAGAAGAAGGATAGTCATTCCCTGAAGTTTTCTATTGATAGAAAAAGGTGGTGGAGGAGAACAAAGGGTTTTCCCTTTATCATGGAAGGGCGCCTAGCCTCCAGGGGGCCTTAATAGGGCAGCTGTCTGTCTCTCCAGGGTAGTAGCTTTGTCCCTGCTGAGTGAGTGGCCATGTGTCATGTGCACTTCCTGAGAAACACGCTCCAGCTTGTCCCTGCTATATTTGAGTTGTTGAAAGTGGATCCGTCAGGAACTAGACATCTGCAGCATTGGGTGGCAATGCCAGAGTGTCACTGGGCTGAGGCTTAAAGTGAAACAGGAGCTGAGCCCAGGACCAGATACCTAGGAGTCCCTTCTCAAATGCCTCGTCCAATGCTATCATCTTTTGCTTAGGTTAGATCCCAAAATAGCTTCCAGACTAGGCCAGAGGCCAGTGGGCCAGGAGGTGAAGCAGCCTACAGCAGGCAGACAAAATGGCATCCCGTCCTTCTTGGTGAATTCTAGGGAAATACTGGTTACTTTGTGTCTCTACAACAATGTGTGCTAGGAATCCAATGCCTGGTGGAAGAATAGAAATCCTGAGTTTTAAGTTTTAAAAAGCCACTTTAAGACAGAAAGAGAAGACTGCTTCACGTTGGAGAGGTTGATATATATCTTCCTTGAAAAGGAAAATTCAATTTTGGACATTTGGTTGGGGCATGTGATAGAGCTGAACACTACAAGCTTGTGAGCTCTTATTGGGGCTCTAACTGATGTTTTCCCTTGTCCCTGTAGAAGCAATAACTTTGAGACAGACAAGCATTTAGCAATCTGAGAGCCCAGACGGACAGAAGACAGACATTCATTTTCCTTTACTCATTGTGCAGAGGCTGGGAAGGACTGATTTTTGTGGCAGTGTTCCATCCTGGCCTAGATTGCAACTGATTTGAGGAGAACCATCCAAGATGACAGTTAGGCACTTTCCAAACAGCTTTGAATAACCAAGTGAGTCCCCTAAGCCAGTGAAGACACTTCTTTGGAATATGAAATAAATGAAAGCCAAGAGGTCATTAGGCAGAGTTCTGCTGTCGATGAGGTTACAGTGAGGTGCGGGCTAAGAAGGGCTTCTCCAGAGACAATCTGGGTCCTAGCCCATGACTGAGTCACTGCGTGACCTTGAGGAAATCTATCCTTTCTCCAGATCTCTCTATTCATCTTTTACACAATTAAGGGTGGGACCTGATGACATAGGAGTTCTTTCCAGCTCCAGTCTTCTGCGGGGTGGAGATGAGAAAGTTGGTCAAGAGTAACGCTGATAGAGTTTAATAAAAATGTATGTTTTAGACAGAACCTAAAATGCAATACTGTTTATGAAATATACACTTACATTTTAAAGCTCAGAAATAAATATACTCAAATGATATTAAAAACATATATCTTGTGGCTAGAGCAATGGCTCAGTGGTTAAGAATACTGGCTGCTCTTGCAGAAGATCCAAATTTGGTTCTGAGCACTCACATGGTGGCTTACAACCATCTGTAACTCCAGTTCTGTGGGATCTCAGGCAGCCATCTTGTTCAGCACAGGAAGGGCTAGGTGAATGAGTCTGACGTGCTCAGCCCTGTGCACTGCTGGAGAAATGCCATGAAATCTAGGCTGGACCAATCGCAGCTGCCTCAATGGAGGGCAATGCTTGTATTCATAAAAAATTCTGCATCAATCTCTTATGAATCCTAGGTAAAAGACGAATCTTCCTTTAAGCCCTCCATTAGTCCTAGGTTCAGGGCTAGTGTGACCCTTGATGAACTTGGCAAAGAATCTAGACTTTTTTTGATAGCCCCCTTCTAGAGCTCTAATTGTAGTGTGGCTTTTTGTTCCTTTTTCCCCAATCTGACCAAGATTCATAGTTCTTAGCTTTCATACTGGAAGTCAGTAGGGGTGAACTAATACCAACAAGGAATTAGGTGATACTGTAGGAAGAAATGGTCACATACTCTTAGTGGGGACATGAAAGTTAACAAAGGGTAAGCACAGATCATGAGGCTTGCCATTGTGCCTCAAGTCCTGTGCCTCTCTTCTGGCTGATGGTGCATTAGCAGAAGGGGATTATGAAAGGGATGTTGGTACCAGGGCTCTGCCACAAACCAGTCTAGCATGGGCTAGACAGCATCATAGCACAAAACCAAAGTCATTGGAAATACTCAATGAAAATGTGTGTGTTACCAGTTCCTGAGTATGGCAAGGGTAGAAGGGGCTTTTCTGGTTTCTTTAGATCAGCTGTTTTCAACCTGTGGGTTGTGACCCTTTCATGGGAGTTGCCTAAGACCATCAGAAAACATAGATATTACATTACAATTCATAACAGTAGCAAAATTACAGTTATGAAGTGAAAACAAAATAATTTTATGGTTGGGGGTCAGCACAACATGAGGAACTGCATTAAAGGGTCGCAGCATTAGGTTGAGAACCATTGCCTAGATCAGCAGCAGTTTGCACTAGGTGGCGAATTTAAGTATTTCTAGGAAGTTCTGCTCACAAACATGCTGTAATCTGTTTATTAGGGTGGCCCTGGCTGCTTTGCTAGGCCTTGCTTTGTCACTTTCTTATCACTGTATGGCAACCAGGGGGCAGAGTGAAAAGAGCGGAAAGGACTTGCTTTTGTTCCTTATGGGGATCTACTGTCTTTTGAAGACTTCCCTTCCTAATTTGTATAGTGAGGGACATAGTGTTACTTCCTCAGATGTTTGCTTCAGGTCTAAATGAGATAGGGTATACGTCAAACCCAGAATGTGACATCTGGTACACTGTCAGTCTCAATACGTGGTAATTATTGTGAGTTTTAAGAGGCCTCATAGTAGGACCTGGAATGGGAAGTTGGAGGTGAGCCTATGAACTATTAAAAATCAATGTGAGAACACAGATGGGAGACAAGGGGAGAGGCAGAAGGACTAAAGAGAAACTTCATGTGTTTTCCTGACCACCAGCCCTGCCTGCACCAAGCAGATTGAGAAGTCCTGGGAGTCCTATCTGAAAACGCACCCACAGAAAATCACTCTCCCTCTCTCTTGTTCTAACACTGGAATTTCTGCTAAACCTGCTGTTTTCAGTCAACTCAGACCGTTTCCAATCACTTCACCTCATCGACATCTGGGGTGAAATTATTGGGGTTGCAAAATCCAAAAGCTTTATCAGCCATGCTTGGGGGAGGGTAGCCTTTAGTTCATTGAGCAAGTGTGCAACCGGCAATAAAGCAAATATTATCAAGCTTCTTCCCTTTCTCACTTGGTCAAATTATATGGTGTGATGTGATGCCCCGATATGAGTCACTGGAGCAGCTGCCATACAGTATCCATTGCAGAGGAGCTGGATTCCATACAAGGCGTTCCCAAAGGTTCCTTACTACATAGCTAGCCAGCAGTTCTTTGAAAGGTTGCATTGGGTGACAAGGACACTAAATCCATACATGGCTTAGTGCTCCAAGAACGGACAACTGGAAATTACACCATGGTTTTGCTCTCCTCTATTTCCAGAAAAGAGAAGTTTGAATTACTCACATGGGCCATCCCCACCCTTTCCTTGATGTTTTCTGGCTTTGAAGGCACTTACATGCTTGCTCCCCTGTGTTCAAAGCCTTACGCCACAACTTCTTTATGAAAACAATATGTCTTTTAAATTAACAGTAAATAAAAATGAGACTGTCACTGGAACATCATCCTGGGTAAAGTACCCAGATTTAAAATGAAAATTTAATAACCTCCTGACCTCAAACTTAAGCTCCTATATTTCTAGCTGCTTGGAAACTATCTCTACTTGGATTTTCCACTACAACTTCCAGCTCATTATAGCCAAAAGCAAATGTTTCACTCTTGCCCCGAACTACCTTCTATTTTCATGGTTTTCATCTCAGTCGAGGGCACTACCCCATTACCCAGGCCAAGAAAACCTTGGAGTCATCTCAGCCTCCCCTTTCTCTTTCACCTGCCATTTCATAGAGGACTGGGTTCTGGCAGTGCTGCCTTCGATATGCCTTTGAATTAGCCTTGGCCTTGCGTTTGTTTCTTTATTCTCACTGCCACCTTCCCAGTTCAGGGCCTTGTCACACCATGGCTGGATTCCCAGAAAAAACCCACCCAACTTGTCTGATTTTGTTCTATCCATAATTTTGGCCACTGTCAGATTAATTTTTCTAGGCCTCTACTTTCAGCATGTCACATCTTTATTCCCCAAGTGCTACCTGTTGATGGTTGTATCAGATCTGAATCACTGTACCATTCAAGACGCTTCTAGCATTTTGAAACATCAAGTTACTTCTGTAAGCTAGAGTTTGGCTGTGCCACCTTTGTTGTGTCAGCACAGACGAGAAAACACTCTCTCTTGCTTAAGACCTTTATTTGTGTGCTTGTCTCCTTCTAGATCCCCTGATTTAGCAACCCTTCATTCCCTTAGGTTTCCTTTGGGTTGTTCCTGAATTATCAGGTCTTCCCTGAAACTTATCCTGAGTTGTCTGCCATACAGGGAGGACTTTCTGTGTCTGTTGCCTATGTGATGTGAATTGTATAACAATGGGGTCAAGGGACTTGGATGCTAATTTGGGCCCTGCCACTGATTCAATACGCAACTAGGGAAACTCTTTTTCCCCTTCCCTGCTCTTTGGTGCCCTTCTAAGTAAAATGAGTTAAACTTAAAAGACTATTTCTCCAACATACATCATTTGTATAACATCTTCATTTGCCATATTGAAGTCTGACTCTACATTTACTTATTGAAAGGTTTGTCATGTTGCCTGTTTAAATACACATACACAAATTACATAAATATACTTAAATGTATTGATTTAAACATCCACTTTGAATATGCACTTAAATATACTTAAATCTATTTTGGTTTATTGAAATATACAAATTGTGTTCATGTGTTTGTATTTATGGGTAGGTGGGAGCACATGTGTATGGATGGATGCATGAGTGCCCATGCATTGAAGATCAGAGTTCAACCTTGGGTATTATTCTTCAGGCACCATCCACCTTGCATTTTGAGACAGGCTGGAACAGTTGCAGCAGGGTAAGTTGGCTGACCAGAGAGCCTCAGGGATCTACCTGTCTCTACGCCCTCAGTGCTGGAATTATAAGCTCATAACCACTGTTCCTAGCCTTTTTAAAAGCATGGGTTATGAGGATGGCAAGCACTTTACTGACTGAGCTATCATCTCCCAAGCCCTAAATATACTTCAATTCTAGCAAAATACACATAAAAATCCTACCAACTTAAGCTATTTTAAGTGTCTAGCCCAACTGTATTAAATACATTCATGTTGTGTGACCATTGTCATCTATCTCCAGAACTCTTCTCATCTCCCCAGACTAAAGCTCTCTACCCATTAAAAGATAAGTTTCATTTCTCCCTTCTTCCCCATCCAGGCAAGCACTGTTCTACACCTGCAAACTACTCTAGACACTTCAGATAAGTGGACCCCTTCATTATTTGTCCTCTCGTAGATAGCTTATTTCACATAGCAGCATATTTTCAAGGCTCAGCCACCTTGCAGCATCATCTCCGTTCTCATGGTTCTATGGAACATTTAGTCTTTTCAATGTACACAGAATAAACACATAAAGTCAAATATACGTGCCTTCAACTCTGCCAGTACTGTGTTTCACACTTGTCTGGAAACAATGATTCAATTCTGTCCATGAAAAGCTATGGCTCTCTGGAGCACTGGTTTTTCAACATGGTTGAGTATCATAATTCCTCAGGTGGCTTTGAGAACACACCCGGGCAGTATTCCAGGTCTGCTAACACAGAGTCCTCAACATAGCCTGGACATCAAGGAGCTCCTGAGATACTGCTGATCATCAACCAAGTTTGAGGGTCACTGCTCTGTGGATGCCTTGAAGGCAGAGCTCCAAGGTCTGTGCTGTTCTTCTTTTTCCAGTAGCACAGTGGCCAGTACAGGGGTTGACTCAGAAACAACATATTGACTAATAAGTTGAGAATGTCCAGACATAAAGGAAAAATTAGACTTTAAATAAGCTTCTTATTTGGGACTGATTTTTGTTTGTTCTAAAACTTCCACCGTGAAAATAGGGACAGTGATACCCTGCTTTCTGTGGCTTGCTGTGGCTTCAATCAGACACATTTGGAAGAGTAATGGCCGTGCCTGTGAAAATGTGTTGCACACTTCCTATGAGCCCAAGCACCAGGCTAAGTGCTGTGGAAGACAGACAGGAAGATTCAAACATAACTCCTGCTCTCACAGAGCTCAGGATCTGCCTGGGGAAAGCAAGTTAATCCAGATGGAACAAGTGAGGAGCCATGATTTCTGAGCAAGGCAGGCGTTCAGTCCAGGTGCACTCTGAGCAGGCTGCATGGTTAAGACTTGAGTTAAGCCCCTGAAGGAAAAATAGGATCTGAAGAGAGAAAAGCAGAGAAGCCAGAACATTCCAAGGGAAAAGAACAGCATCAGACGTGGCTGAGGCAGTTACCCATGTGGTATATTTCAGCTGGCCCACTGAGATTTGTCTCATCAGCTGCGAAAGAACTCTGGAAAATTGCCTGTTTAGAATTCTATTCTTCAGCATGGCCTGTATGGAAAGGCAAACACACCTGCACTAGTTTGTGTATGACTTCACTTGCACCTTGGGGTGCTTTAGTTAAATCAGAATACTTTCTCTGGAACAGCTACGTGGGATAGGCTGAGGAATGGGACTCTGGTTAGTAGAGCCCAAAAAGCAATGATTCAGGAACTCGGGAAAGATAGCAGCCCGAGGTCCTGGAGAGGGTAGCAGGTAGTAGGGTGTTCAACTGTCAACGGGGACATCATTTTGACTATGGGGAAGGGGCCAAGTCCTTACCAGAGTCCGTTTCAACTGGTGTCTTCTGTTGACGTGCTTGGAAGTTTTGCAAATCAGAGTTAACGTGCACATCTACATTAGAAAAACACGAAGCTCCCCCATTGGACAAAAGAAGATTTGTCACAGCTGGGTTATTCCATTTGATGAGTACTTGGTAAACAGACCATGACAGGCATGGAGATGTTGTTCCTTGGAATTGGGGTGTAACAGGCTTTCTGTTTTCATATACCTAGGTTTTTCCTCAGTCACCTCAAAGTTTGACTCCTAGGCTTGATCTCAGGTTGGGGGATCCTTTCCGAAGACTATTGCGTCCCCCCAGAGAATGCTGCATTCAGCAGATTGCTCTACGAATTGTTGGGAGTGCAGAGAAACCTGGTCTGCCCTCAGGGCTGCACTCAGGGCTGCACTCAGGGCATCTCTTCTTGGCCAGCCTTTCATTCCCTGCAGCCATTGCGCCAGTCAGCTCAGCCAGCCAGCCTTTGTTTGCCTTGGCATGTCCTCAGCTAACTTGGGCAAAGATGTTTAGGAAAATGTTCAAAGAGTTTGGCTCTGGCTCTTCAAGAATGAGCTATGACATGAAAGCGTGTCCACTTTTCTTTTGTTTTACTCTTTTCCTCACACAGCCGGTTCTTGTCTAGTATAAGAGACACTTAATTTTGTGCTCCAAGTAGGTGCATTTATAATCAACCCCTGAGGTAATTCACAAATGCTTCCCTTGGAGTTCATGGTGTGCTATGTTCAAGTAGTCAGAGGAAGTGAAAGGCAGAGGCCTGTGTTCAGAGTAAACATTTAGTTCTCAAGATGGAGGAGAAAAGGTGTTAAAGCAAAATTATTGCAGTGTAAGATGTGGGTTGACTATCAGTGACAAGTGTCTGGAAAAACAAGAGTAAGACTCAGGAGAAGTGGTCCAGTAAGGTCTCCAGTAGGGAATAACTTCCTAGGAAGCTGCACTGTGACAAATAAGCTGAATCAAGTTTGATCATTCCATCACTATTTTAAGCATTGTGTGTGTATCCATGCTTGTGTGGGGGGTGCACATGTGCCATGGCATGCCTGTAAAGGTCAGGGGACAGCCTCACCTTCTGTCTTCTTTGACGCAGGGATTTGTTGCAGTTGTTTACTGTTGCGTATATCAGGCTCACCGGCCCCTGAGCTTCTGGGAATTGTCCTGTCTCTGCCTCTAGGCTCACCACAAGAGTGCTGGGATTATGCACGGGCTTTATGTGGGTTCTTGGGTGGTCTCAACTCACGTCCTTATGCTTATGTGTCAAGTACTACACACACTGAGCCATCTTCCTACCCCATCTAGCACTCTTGAATGGGAAATCTCCAACAATTCTTCACTGCCTTGAAGTATTACAGCCTGACATTCAAGGTTGGCCCAGCCTAGCCTCACTTTTCCTCTCCAAGAACCTACCTTAATGCTCCCCTCCACAGGATCCTCCACCATGCTCCATATATGTTTGGTCTCTGGAACATCCCTACTCATCTCCCTATGCTTGGCTATCAACATGCTTGCACCCACTTCTTCCCTCCAGTTCACTGTGACACACTTATTAGCAAGTTCAAAAGTCACTTCATGAAAAACACTTCTGTCAGCCCAGTTTATGTACATCCCTTACCCTTGAATTCCTACCACTCATAGTCCTGTGTCTCATTTGATGCACCACATATAAACCACTTGCTATAAAGATGAACAACTACGGAGGGCTTTGCATGCCTTAGCATTAAGGCTAAGTGTTTTCAAGCATCTTTATATTTAATCCATAGTACCATCATCTTAGCAATTTTTATCGTCATTTTACTGATAAAAGAGCAGAGGTTCAGAAGGATTCACTTAGCCAAAGTCATAGAATCAGTAAATGGTAGAGCGCACCTTCATGTGACCTCTCCTAACTTTCACATGCATGTTAAGAGACCTACCCCAAGCATGCACACCTGCCATTCTTCTATGAATTGGCCAATCCACAAATAAAGGAGAGAGGAGACCAAGTGGAACTCACATGGGCAATTATATCTACTGTCCCCCACATCACACTTTGCTCTGGAATTAGCTTGAGTTGGAAGGTGTGAATTTACAGTTTATTTATATGGCCCCCACTCCCGTGGGCTTTCTACAGTATGATTTTCCTACTTCAGCACAGTTTTCTCTTCTTTCTTTTGGTCCTTAGCTATGTAGGCCAGGCTAGTTTTGAGCTCTTGATTCTCTTGCCTCAGGCTCATGAGTGCTGAAATCATAAGCATATTCCACCACATCCAACCTTCAATGCAGATCATAAATGCAAGGAATGGTGATGTGGCATCATGTTGGAGGAAATACACCCATGTTTGACTTACTGAAAAATGTTGTATATCTGTCTCTAGTGTAGCATCTTTCAAAGGATTTTTTTTTCTTCCTTTGATGCTGGGGACCAAATCCACAGCTTCATGCTTGCTAGATGAGTTCTCAATCAACTGAGTTGCATTCTCATCACCCAAAGGAATTGTTGAGGGTGTATTTTGTCTACAAATGATTTGTTTTTCTTAGTAAGAACCTAACTATTCCTAAGAGAGGATCTTGCGCTTCTTGTTTTGTTTCTTCCACTGGCATGGAAGTTGTGTGAGCAGAGCCAAGGTCTTACACTTGGTGTCTCCTCCACAGTGCCTCATACTTCTTTAAGTCAGTCAAAGAAAGTGGCTTAAAAAACAATAGATTCATAACATGCCCATGTCAAAGATTACTAGACACGTTCATTTCTTCAGCAAACTCAAAGTTTCTGAGATATTGCCAAGCTCTCCAGAAGATGGAAAGGAAGATTCATGCTATCATGTGTATCCCATGACTTGTTGGCATGCTCTGTGCTATTTCTAGAAATGGAATCTGTCTGTTGCCATCCCAAGCTTGGTCACTTGAGTACCTGGCAGTTGTCTACTGATGCCTGTTCAGCTGTCAACTTCTTACCCCTGGTTCTGTTTGCTCAGTGGGTTTCCTTAAGCAGGCCGGACTATTTTGAGTCTAAGTTACAGCTGTCAGCATTTCAGGCGTAGCACACGTGTTTCTAGAATTAGGTGGAAATATTTGAAGCCTGAAAAAGTAACTATAATGTTCTAAGTATGAAAGAAATATTTAGGCAAGTATTAACTGGCAACACACACACCAAAAAGAATTGAGACCCTGGTAACACAAGGAGAGGACAGCAGAGCCTAGTCATCTTGGGTTACTTGCATTTTAATAGTAGAGGTTAAGTTACCAAGCTATTTTAGTTATTAATAAAAATAGTTACTAATAATAATTTTTATTAGCATGTCATTAAGAAACTGCCCAAACCCTGCTATAAACAGTGATATGACAGTATTGACCAAATACATTAATTTTATTCTAAAAGAAATGAATCTTTGAGGTAAAAAGTCACCTCAGTTATGTGTGTCTGAAGGATGCTTTGGAAGTCAAACTACATCTCTTGACCACATCCTTTTAAAGGTTCATAACTTCTGCTCTCCAATTGTGTCAGTACAATACTGACCGAGAGTACTTATACTGGAGCTCTGAAGCCAATTGTTTAGCTGTTATTAGTTCTCTTGGAACCAGGCTGAGAAAAAGCAGAGAATTAGTTTTAAGGACCATCAAAACACCAATGCAAGAGAAAGGGCATAGAAACGTCCTCAACTTTCAAGATCAAGTTGAGTCTAGTAATTTGATAGAGGTCAAGTCAATCATCTTTACACGTAGAAGTTCTTTTGGATTCCTTTATTTGGGTATGTTGAGGGATACCAAGTCTCTCTTCAGTTTTGTCTTTTGTTGAATTGCTTTTGTAATATGTGGTGGAACAGAAGAAACAAAAATATAACTTATAAAGCCTCTGCCATCCAGACCCTCCGGAAAAAGCTGTTGTGGAACTAAAGGTTCTGGAAACAGAAGTGATTGTGGCACCAATGAGGTAAAGGTTATGATTTGAGTCCTTGAAAGGACCGATTATCTTCATTTTTCTCCAGATGATTCTGGAGTAGATAGACCTGGGATGATGCTTTAAGAAACACTTACAGAAGAGACTAAACCCAGTCATTTCTAAAGAAAACTAAAACCTTAACAGCCACCACTTTTAGTCTCTTTTGAAATGTTGCTTTTCATGGAAACATGTGCCTCTGTGATCATTCTGCTCCTATTTCCTTCCAGTCAATAAATTATTGATAAAGAGATTACTGAATTAGATCATATGTTGGAGAAGTTCAAGCTTGAATCTCCAGCCCTAGCGCTGCTCTGCAGCCTAATCTTGACTTAATCAGTTAGTTATTTTACCCTTTTGTAAACTGAAAATCCATCTAAGAAACATCTGGTAAATTTTGGCTGAAAAGCACTGAGAAAAACGTTTGCATCAGAAGATTAACTCCCCCTCCCGTCTATGGTTGCCAGATTTAGAGAAAAGAAGAGAAAGCATCCAGTTAAATTTGAATTTCAAATAACAATGGCTGATTTGTGCTATATGTACATACATGGAATATACATGCACGGCGTATTTTATTGGTTATCTGTAATTCAGATTTAATTGGCTGCCCCATATTTTATCTGGCAATCCTGTCTCTACTGCCACCTTTTTCCTGGAGTCTGTACTTTCTAAGACTTGAGCAAGAAGAGAGACTTTTGTAACTCAAGGCCAAGGAGGAAATGAGCACTCATTTAGCATAATACAGGAAAGGAGAAATGCTAGGTACATTCCAGGGATGGGGAGGATGGAGAGTGATTGGGCAAACAAATACATGGCATCCCAGAGAAAGTACAGTAAGTCAACTGTCATATATAAATAAATTTGTTGTATTATCCATAGTATGAACAAAGAAATACACTCACCTAAGCTTCTGTATGGTCATTGAGTACATGCAAAAATTGAGAATAATTACTCAAATAACAGGGCTGAGTTCAATTTCCAAAATTTAGAAAGAGGCAGAGGAGAAAGAAATTGATCAATCCAATAAAGTCAAGAGAAGAATAATAGGGAAACTATATAAAGTAGTGATATACAATAAAGTAGGATGGAAAAATAATCACAAAAACGACACATCCAAGTCTGCTGGATAGTGTTTCTGAGAAGCATCCTGCCTAGCCAGGGCCACCTTATTCTTCAACACTCCACACAAAGTTGAAAAGTAAAAGGATAGAAAAGTATAAACCAAGCAAACACTAACCCAAACAAAGTGTGTAAAACTATATTCACATCAGATTTTAAAACATCTTGGCAAAATACCATCGAGATTAAACAAGTCATTACCCATAAAGAGAAAATTTCAACAAAATGGTGTAAGAATACAAATGTTACGTATCTGGCAATGGGAACACTGTAGCTATAAAGATCTTCTAATATTATGAATAATTCTATGCCAATAAAATTGAAAATGGATGAAATAATCGCTGTTTAATCTAGAGAAGAAGAGAGAAAAATATCTAACATTTGTAAGACTTTTGCAATTTGATCTCCAAACTAGACAAGAACAGTCCAAGGAATAAAAACATTGGTCAAATCCTCCTATGAACAGAGAATAATTTTGAAAAATAATCTGATGACTCCAAATCCACTTATGTATGTGACCATCCAAGATGTGCTCTGAGAATGCATGGATGGTTCCATGTTAGAAAATCTCATGACAAGACTCAGCACTGAGCAGGTTAAAGGGAAGACAGCAAATGGCCAGTGCAGCTGTATAAAACATGATGCAGCCACACGTGTAATGAGATCTCAGAAAACTGGCATTTGAAAACCTCCTTAGTTTGATTAAAAAAAAAGTATCCACAAGAACTGTATAACAAACATCATACATAATGAAGAGACTCTACAAACATTTCTCTTAAGACCCCAGAGGGAAAAGATAAAGCTGCCTGCCATTCCTGCTTCAGTTTAACAGTGTAATAGAAACTTAGCAAGTGCAGGCTGTGGATATAGACAAGTGATGGACTGATTGCCTGGTATGTGCAAGGCCCTTGGCTTGATTCCTGGCACACAAATAAATTAATAAATCTTAGAGACATAATAGTCTAAGAAAAGAAAGAAAAACTTCATACCTGAGAATGACATTGATTGACCTATATAGAAAATATAAGAGAAGCTGGATGGAAGTAGAACTAACAAGACTATCTAGTAAGGGTGCTTGGTGTATTAATAGGAAGGATCAGTATCATATATTCCTAGAAATAACCAATTAGAACACTTTTAAAGGGATGCTAGTATTCAAAATGCATGCTTTCATTAAGGCACTAGTATTGTGAGTCATGTGTAACAAGTTTCTTTAGATAGCTTCCTGCATGCCTTACATAGTGGTAACCACTTTCGCTCACTTGGTCACCACTGCTAATAATATGGCTACACACACAATGATCATAGAAGATTTTATGGGGAAAATGGTTGAAAAAAATCATAAAAAGATGATCTTGTACTTTTAGTTCTAGGACAAGATAAATTAAAAGTATTTCCCCCTATTCTTTCTGCCAAGTATAGTGAACCCTAAACACTGTGAATAAAGCAAGCATAAGAAGATTCTGACATCGAAAAGAGAGCAGACAGCTGAGGATCTTGGGAACTGAGGAAACATTGTTAAGTTTCTACTATTTTCTTTTTACCTCCTATACCCCAAACAGGGTGCTAGGGAAGCCAGCAATGCAAGAACATCAATAAGTATAGACCAGAAAAAGCCTACTCCCTTTAGGCAAGGAAAAAAAAAGAAGAGCCACCTAGTCAGACAGAAAACACTTAGCAATGGTTTCTATCTGCTTCAGTCAGACTCAAAACAGTGTGGGCCTGCGTTTACTCATGCCAGCAAAGGCTCAACCTTCATCGCTGTAAGAAGGCATCACAATCACTTAACCAATGAAGTGTCCAAGAGGGTGCAGTGAGGGGCTGGAACTATAAGTCCCTCTCTTTCCATGACGTTATAGAGACCCTGGTTGTGAGGATTAGTTTAAATATCAACTTGCCACAACCCAGAGTACCCTGAGAAGAGATTCTCAATTGAAGAATTATCTACGTCAGGTTGTCTTGTGTGTATATATCTGTGATGGATAAGAGTGTGACTTGACCCAGCCCATTGTGGGTGGTACTATTCAAGTTTGGCCCTGAACTGTCTAAGACTGAAGAAAATGAATTGACCTAGCAAGCAGGTAGCATGGGTGCAGTTGCTGCTCTTTGTCCTTAACTGTGGATGTGGTGACTAGCTGCTTGAGCTTCTGCCTTGACTTCCCCCTGTTGATGGACTGTAATCTGGAATCGTAAGGCAAATAGCCCCTTTCCTCTCCTACGTTCTTTCTTGTCATGGTATTTTATCACAGTAACAGGAATAAAGCCAGAATAGCAGCTTTCTACCTGTAGGCAACAGTGATGAGGTAGTGCCCCTTCTCCTACCTCTATATCAGTGCCAAGGAAAGTTTGTTAAAACAGAAGATGCAAGAGCCAGAGTCTCTTGATAAAATACTCCAAATGTCAAAATTTTAATTAAAAAAACACATTATACTAGAACCAAGAAAATCTCTACATAAAGCTGAAAACACAATGAGTGAACGCCCAGACTGAGAAAATATGTGAGAATTGTCTAACAAAGGTGGTAAGCAGCCAACATCACAATGTTTAGGCATGCCATTATAAACATATTTGAAAGAAAGGGCAAAAAGTCTCAAGCAAAAGAGAAGACATAAAGAAAAACCAAAATAGAAATTTCAGAACTGGAAAAGTAAAAGCACCAAATCTCAGTAGATGGTAGGCTCAATAGCAGAGGAGAAGATGGAGAAAAGCGTGAGCAAGTGTGAAGGCAGAAGAAGTGAAGAAAGTGACCATGGGAAGAAGGGGAAATAGTGGGAAGGGGGAGGAAAGGGAGTACAGAAGGATGAAGACAACACACTCAGTGCACAATATCTACTTATATGAAAATTTAAAACAACAATAATAAAAAGAAGACAAATTACCTTGTACAAACAATAGAAAGAAAGGAGACTGAAAAACTATGAAGGGAGAACCAGAGAGCTGTGGTACTATAGGAAGAGAGACAGTGATCCTAGCCAGGTGGGGCAGTGCATGCAATCCCAGACCTCAGATGACCAAGACACGACGATCATCCTGCGTTCCAGGCCAGCCTGGGCTACGGAGTGAGTTTCTGTCTTTCCCTTCCTCCCTTCTGTCTCCTCTCTCAGAAGAACCAAGACAGACAGAAGACAGAGATTACAAAGCACTCAAAGAAAGAGTTGCTAGAATTTTCACAACTTTGGCAAAAAGAATAAAGCTACAGATTTAAAAAGATGCATGAATCCCATAAGAAATAAACCCTCAGAAATTTAGGGCAAGATCCACCGTAGCCAATATTCTGACAATAAACAGAAAGAAACTCTGAAAACAGCAAGAGATGGCAGCTCGTCTCTAATGCAAGAATAATCAACAACAACCGGATTTCTCCTCAGACCCTACAGAGGGGACAAGGAAGTAGAGAACATGTTTCAAGGGCTGGGAGAAAAGAATTTCCAGTGAAGAATTTTACAACCAGCAAAAAATATCTTCCTGGAGTGAAAAGGAAGTCAAGACATTCTGAGATGAAGGAAAACTCAAAAACTTTCTCATTAGCACACCAAACTTTAAAGAATAGCTAGAGGAAATTCTCCAAACAGAAATGAATAATAGGAAGACTCTTAGAGAATCAGGAAGGAAGGAAGGACAAAGAAAGTGCAAAAAAAAAAATATGGGCAAATACAATAGGCCTTCCTCTTCTATTGAGGTTTCTAAATTATGGTTGACAGAGCAAAACGTAAAAGTTATCTGATACGGTTTTCAATGCATGTAGAGGAAATATTTAAGAATAATTATAAATTGGAGAGGAAAAAAGAATGCAAATGAAGGTAAAGTTTTTATACTTCATTCTAGCATGTGAAATGATGGCAACGGTTGACTGGCAAGGTATGAACATATGCTATCAACCTCAGAGCAATCACAAAAGGCCACACAAAGAGGCACTAGACACTCCGTCATTAGGTCCAAATGGAATTCTAAAAGCATTCAACTATGGCTGGCCATGGAGCTCACTGATGGAGTATTTGCCTACCACACACAAGGCCCTGAGTTCCATCTTCAGCAGTCAAAGAAAAATTGAATTCCTCACCCCTAAAAGTGTTTAGGTGACCCACAGAAAGGCATAAGGATGAGAACAGAAAAACAAAAATCAGAGCAGCCAGAAAACACCCCAAACAGAAACAACTAAAACAGCCCTTAACACGGAAGCAGTTGAATAGAGGTGTTTGCACATCAAACAGCACAGCTCAGGGGTGAGAAGAAGTAGAGTGAGGTTACTCATTACACCTTGGATGAACCTCCAGGGGACCACAGTGAGTGGGAAAGACAACCTCAAAAAGTTATGTTCTGCGTTATTCTGCTTATATAATATTCCAAAATGGCAAAATTGTAGAGATTAAGAGATTAGTGGTTTGGGGAGGTGAGAGATAGGGTAGTGGGGGTGGAAGAGATGGCTTGGTGGGAAACAGTGCTTTACTGAACTCAGTACTGTTATTTGAGTAATTATTCTCAATTTTTGCATATACCCAATGACAATATAGAAGCTTAGGTGAATGTATTTCTTTGTTCACGCTATGGCCTGGAATAAGTCTTTCTTCCTTTGTTTCTTCCTTCCTTTCTCTTTCTTTCTTTCTGTCTGTCTGTCTCTCTGTCTGTCATTGTTTATCTGTCTCTGCCTGTCTGCCTGTCTGTCTGTCTGTCTCTCTCCCTCTCTGTCTCACACACACACACACACACACACACACACACACACACACACACACACACTTGAATTAATTTCTATAGTATTATAAAAGGAAAGTCTTAAAAATTGAAAACAAAGTAAATACACCAATATGCTTATATGCTACATGGCGGAAAAGCAATTTGCTATATTCCTCTCTGAACTTCAATGTGTATTTTGAGTTTTGGCTAGAAATAAAAGGTGTGTTAAGTACTCAATTACTAAAAAACAACAACAACAAAAAACAAACAAACAACAACAACAGCCACAAAAACCTAGTAACTTTAGATGCTGGCCTTCCCAGAGACATTTTAATTTTTAAAGAAAGATGCAGAGCTGGGGGTACAGCTCAGCTGGTAGACCATGATGCCTTGGAGTCCAGTGCTAGAATCATCACCACCAAAAAAAGCCCCTAAAGAAACAAAGCCTGTAATATTGGATGCAAAAGTTGGAGCCTTAGTGATGAGGAGGGATGGGAAGTGGGCAAAGGACACATGGGACATGAAGGAGGAGAAGAGTCCGGGGGTGGGAGGCTATATGGGAACAACAGGGTGGCAGGGGATGGAGAAGATGGAGGAAGAAGAACCACAGAAGCATGCTTTGTTCAAAACTAACATAATGGTATCTAACATTATCTGCTGGTTTAAAAAATAAACCAAACAAAATAATTTGTTTTCAAAAAGTTGGAGCCCTGTGGTGTTTGCTATCACTTATGCAGTGTGGGTTCCCAAGGGTCAGTTTCAAAGGGTGTCCCTTGCTGTTACTGCCAGTTCTGCAGTTTGGGTAAGCTGACACTGCTCAGATAGAATGATGGGCATCCTCTGGAGAGAAACAGAGAGGGAACAGAGCATATTTCCACACAAAGAAGGGCCAGAGCACATTTCCCTCCTCAACTATGCTTTCATCCCGTATAAATAAAGCTGTGTTTAAAACACTCACACATAAAATTTAGAGTGAGATTTATAGAAATGCAGATAAATCCTTTCCAACATTATCAAGGCCCTGTCTATCTTGGTCATCAGGCCAGGGTAGATTTAACCCAATTTAAATATTTCTTCACTCATCTGTGGAGTATCAAGGCTCATCAGTGGCTTGTAGGCCCCAACTCCCTTCACCTCAGTCAGGCCCACTGGTTGATTACACTGCTCCAAGCTTTCTGCAGCTCCAGGTTTCAAGTGAGAGACTTTTTATTGCTTTGGGCATGTTCCTTCTCTTAGCCAGTGCTCAGAATTTTAACTATCTAACTCGTCAATTTGTCTCTTTCTCTTTACATGGGGGAGAAACTGGATTTCTGTTCCACACAGTTTGGCAGAGGCCAGCAGGGAGTGAGAGATTACAGCCAGATGTACATCTACATGTCAGCAGCCAGAAGGTCTGGGACGGTGCTTTTTCAATCAGAAGGGAGTAGTCATTTCCCCTGTCTCAGAGGACAGGGCCTCCTCCCTCCCGATTTGGCTGCAGGATTCTCACTGATTAATTACCAAGGTTGCATCTCCATGCAACTGGTCTCCTTAACAGCTCTAGCAGGATTCCAGCTTGTTCCTTAGTGCATTTCTTTCCTTAAAACAACTGGCCTCCTTTTGCAACGCATGCATTGGGAAAAAGAAAAAGAATGACTTAAAACGAACAAAGTATTGTTTTAGAGTTTGTCTCGCTACACATAGCCCAGGCTTGCTTTGAACTTGCAATTCTCGGCCGCAGGCTCTCCAGAGCTGGAGTAATAGTCGCTGTGATTGGCAAAGCATTATTTTGAAACAATGTATTTATTTCACTACATCGGCTAATGCAGTGTTGGAAAGTCAAGTTGGAGCAGGTAAGTGTTTTCCAGGTCTTGGAAACATTGCTAGCAGTTTTATTATGATACGGATGTCAAACTGATTGCTTGTTCTATTTGCTTGGAATATATCACTTCCAATATCTTCTGATCAACTTCAGAAATCTGTTTTAATTTGGAAAATCAAGGCAACATAGGCACCCTTGTCTCTGTACCCAACAGCCACACACCCCTATTTTGCTCCCCCATAGGGATAGATACTTGGTTCTTCAGTAGTAACTAACTCCCTTTTCTGGTTTGACTCACAACCAAGCATATCTGTGTTCTAAGGGTGGTACATAAGGTCTATTACACAGTCACTCAATGAAACAGAACCCGGAAGCTGCCCCTTGGATCCCACTCTCATTTCTAAGGAGCTTAACATATCGTGCAGCCAGTGCTCGAAGTGGTTGATCCTGAGAAGTGGAAGGATGGACACTCAGAGACATTCAGAATTCTCAAAGATCACATCTCTGTACTTAGAAAAATACCGGAAACAGAACAAACAGTATCCCTATATTATAAATGACAATCAGCACCACAAAATTTGGGGCCAATTGAACTAAAAATATGCTCACTTAAGTTCAGGAGAAGCTGCATCTCTTTAACTCGCCTTCTCAGGTTTTGTCCTCTCTCCACTCTCCCACTTAAAATTAACACAAGTGTCATGGCTAAACTGTGAAGCAGCTGACAAATGACCTTTGCAGGCATTAAACATATCCTCAAATGTACTTTGGGAATATATGATTCTTGACATGCTATTAACCAAGTCCTTTTCATAAACTCAATAAAACATACTGAGATCTGGGCGTGGTGCATACCTGGCACCTAGAAGGCGTAAGAAGATCTCACGTCTGAGGCCTGTCTGACTTACATATCAAGTTCTAGAACAGCCTTGGCTCTATAGCAAGACCCTGCCTTAAAAAAAGAAAAGAGAAGCATGTTTGTTATCCCAGCCCTTGGGTGGGCAGAGGCAGGAGGAACAGGAGTTCAAGGTTATCCTTAGATACACAGAGAGAGGCCATCCTCAGCTACATAAGGCCTTGTATCCAAAAACAAAAAAAAATGACACACCACCCTAAAATACTGAAATGTGCACAAGTAAGAGGAATACATATATTACCATGAAAATCTTGAACCCACTTCAACTTATAACTAAAGTAAACCATCCAGCAACATCAGTACTTTAACTTTGTGTAACAAATTATTCTTCAGCTGTGCTTGACAATATCTACTCTTGTCACATAGGTGACCTGCCATGCTATCTCATGTCTCTATGTATGATCTTTCCCTCCATTTTAAAGGTTTTTAACAATGTTTCCCAAAAAGTTGATTGAAGGAATAAATGAATGAATGAATGAATGAATGAATAAAGTACTTGTGACCTCAGATAAGCTTCACAGTTGCAATTGAGAACATTCCTACACTGAACCATGCTGTGCAGTAACAAAAATAATATCCCATTATGAGTAGTGAAGTCAACTGTGATTATGGGCAATTTTCTTGACCAGAAAGCATAGAGCAGCAAGATGCTTTGCAGCTGTACATTTCTATTAAGGGCTGTTTAAATAAACATAAACCATGTTTGCCAGGAGAGAGTGAAAGACACACGCAAATTTCGGTCAGAAAATAGGTACATTCATTTTTTTTTTTTGCATTTGCTTTAAAATGTGCCCTTAAAACGGTAATTACCCTGAGATGTCATTTTTTTGACCAGCGACAGGGACCAGAAACAGTGACTTAATTTGGGCAAGAGTTCGCTGGGACATAATATGGCTACTGTGCCTGGAGTCTTTCTTGGTCATAAAAGCCATAAGGAAGTATGACATAATGGTGAGATGGTAAATCACAGCCCAAGCCATTTTGGTTGGCAGAATTTGAAAGATAAATAAACATTACTTCAGGAGCAGAGAAGACGTGCCTAATTACCTCCGTGCCTATGCTAGGATCCCTGCGGCTGCTGTCGTTCCTGGACTCAGGTGGGTCTGCACAGACACGGTCCACGTGTGCAGGATCCTGGAATTGTCCAGTGAAGAGGTTGGTTGGCTAGGGATGTGGAGACTGGCCCACCTCCGAAACCTCTCCAGGGAAATCAGGCAGCCCAACCGAGTAAGAAGAGCAGCCCTGAGGGGCCCCGGTGGAGGCTGGAATGGGATTGGAAGAAGAGGGGAGGCTGATCCCACCCACTCTGCCTTGGAACTAGTGGGGAATTGAGCTGATTGCGTTTGCAAATCTCTGCACTTTTTACCCCAAGCCAGTCCGAATTCCCTCTCTCTTCCTTCTGTGGCCACCGGGCCTGTCCACAGTGGTAGCCCAAATGGGCTTCAGGGCTCATCTCAGGTGATCGGAGCCTAGGAATGAAACCTACTCTTCTTGCTTGCTGGTTTTTCAGAGCTCAGAAACTTCCACGCTATTGTATTTTTAATGACAGTTCCTTGTCATCCCCAAGTGTTTCCTCCCTCTCTCCCTCTCCCCTCTTACACACACACACACCCCTCATCACTGAAACAACCCAGTATAACAATTCCTCTCTACAATCCTTGGCAACCCTCATTTACTCTCTGTTGCCATAAATTTGAGTTAGTCTACATACCTCAAATAAGTGGAATCACATAGTATTTTGTTGTTTTTTCAAATGAGAATTTGATTAGCATAGTACCCTCAAGGCTCAAGGTTCATCTGTGCTGTCTGTAGGCATGAGTCAGAATTTTCTTCCTTTTAAAAGCTAACACTCCTCTCTCTCTCTCTTTATATATATATATATATATATATATATATATATATAT
>LZPO01066277.1:335436-352937 GCA_001675575.1 Neotoma lepida
AGAACAAAAGAAGAAACCAACTGTGTTTACAATAAAAAGCAATAAAAAGAACAAAACAAGAAATCAATGTGTTTACAATAAAAAGAACAAAACAATAAAAAGACCAAAACAATGTCATTAAATTTAACAAAAGAAGCAAGAGACTTGTATACCGGAAACTACAAAATATCACTGAGAAGACTGAAGGAAACTTTTCTTTAGCATATATTAATAATACATACTAATGGTCTTCACTGCACTTCTATATGTGCACGGAGGTTACTTTGATCATACTCACACCCTCCACTGCTTTCTCCTTGCATATCCCTAAGAGACTCCTTTTGCTTTCATGTCCACCCTCTGTCACACTATTGATAGTTCACACGTAGGAAAGAAAGCATGTGATATTTGTGTTTCTGAGTCTGGCTTCTTTCACTTAGCATGGTGATCTCCAGTTTTATTCATTTTTTTCTACAGGTACATAATTCTGGTCTTCTTTATGGTTGATTCAACTTCATTGTGTTTATATACCACAGTTTCTTTCTCTTTAATCTGTTAATAGGCACCTAGGTTTATTCCATAATTTGGCTATTGTGATAATGGTACAATAAACAGGGATGTGCAGGTGTCTCTAGGGTGATCTAACTTTGATTTCAAGAAGACTAACACATGGAAAGATGTGCCCTTTTTTGAACCAAAAGACTTAGTATTACTAAAATACTACTTCTCTTGAAATTGACCTAGAGGTACAATACAATGCTGAACTAAAAATGTCAGCTGGATTTCATGTATCAATTGACATGCAGACCCTAACACAGAAATGCAAGAGATGGTCCAGTTAGATAGCTTAGCAGGTGAAAGTGCTTGTCTTACAAACCTGACTGCGTGAGTTCGATCCCCAGAATCCACAGGGTGAAAGAAGAGAACTGATTCTCAAAAATTGTCTTCTGATTGCCACAGGTGCATGATGACATGCATTCACCACCCCAAAAACACCCACACACAGATACACACACACAGAGTGAGAGAGAAAGAGAGAGAGAGAGGGAGGGAGGGAGGGAGGGGGAGAGAGCGAGAACAAACGTGTCTTCCTCTATTGCCTTCTCTTACTGAATCTGGAAGCCACCATTTTGATTACATTAGCTGGCCAGCAAGCCTTTGGAATCTTCCTGCCTATTCTTCACCATTCAGCATTGACGTTACAGCTTTTTTTTTAACATGTGAAATGGAGATCTGAACTCAGGTCCTCATGCTTACACAGCAAACACTTTACCCACCGAGTCCCCCAAAGTGTAAATGTTTGAAAATACTGTGTTCATATGTTTTTAAAATAAAATGATGCTGGATAAATCCACTTTGGTACTTAAAGTCATTGAATTCACTTCAAGTAAAGCAACAATTTTATTTTATTTTAAATGCTGATCTTTGTAATAGATTGAGAAATAACGTCTTTACAACCATTTACACTTACGATTTTTAAATTATATGATAAAAATTTACAAGGAGACACAGTTATTAAAAGATCAAGGACTGTCATGGACATTATGATGTCACTTCTTTGGTATTCTTGCCAGAAAGGCCATAACCCCAGAGAGATTGTAAAATGAGGGACATTCCACAGTGTGGCTGTGAGATTGTCTGAGTTAGCACCAACATTGTAGAAGAAAAAAGCAGACTAAGAGGAGTGGTCACCGGTTGGGCTATTTCCTTTTAATCCTTCCATATATATGAATTGTATGTGAAGCTCTGATACAAATACTAGTCCTGTTTTAATTACAAACCACTTTTTAAATCACTACCATAAAAGACCGTATCACCCACACAATATTCTCTAACATTATTTTCAACTCTGAGAGAAAATTCCTTTGTGTGGATAGACCCAAACGGTTACTGGACCACGTGATCAGTTTTATTACTATAAAGCAACCATTACAGGGGTGTGAGGACGTGCTCTCTTCTGCCAGTCTCTACACACAGAGTAGTTACTTAAACCAGGCCACATGACCTATACATAGTTGTGGCTAGGAAAATTACGAAGAAACTGAAGCTTCTACCCCACCGGTGCATTTACCAGGCCCCAGTATACTGTTATTCCTCATGGAAGATGGAGGACATGATGTCTAACTCTCAGCCCAATTTAGAAAAAAGCTTTGGAATATACCCACGAATTTATATTTTGATATTTATTTATCACTGCATGTGTGCATAACTTATGAATACATGTTTCTACTTTACAAATTATATGAATGTATTATAACTATACACTAATAGATTAACTGTGGATAGTATACAGTATAGACAAAACAGAAAATGAAACGTTATATGTTTATGATTTGTAAATTGTAAACAGGTACTGCTGAGTCTACTTATGTATGTTTATTATTAAACATATATGAAAAACTAGAGACTTAAAAGTCATCCAAAAAAACAAGCAATAGCCAGGCACAGTGGCACACATTTAATTCTAGCACACAGTAGACAAAGGCAGGTGGATCTCTGTGAGTTTGAGGTCAGCTTGGTCTACATAGCAAGTTCCAGGACAGCCAGGGCTACATAGAGAAACCCTGACTCAAAGAAAAAAAAAGAAACAGAAAAAAGTTCTAATATTTTCTTTCTGCACACCAATATTCCACGCTACTGTGAAAAAAAAATCACTAGATAGGGATATGGTCAATAGAATCTATTCATTTTCTTAGAAAGAAAGCCAGCACTTCAGTTTTCCCCACACCTTCAAACTGCTGCTGACTCAACCTAGGGCAGGAAGTCCATCTCAAACTCCTTGGATCCCACCAGGCATTTCAAAGTGCCTCCTGCAGGGGTCTGGTGACCTCTGTGCCATGTAGCTGTTCATTACACAGCTTGTATGTTGTCTATTAACTTAAGATTCTTGGAGCCTGTAGGCAAGAGACAAGCCATTCATCTGTCCAGCACTTAACATGCTGTTAGCCTTCATTGTTCGAGGCCACTGTGATTTGTAGACCAAACACTGGCCCTGGAGTCAGAGAATCTGGACTTTAGTCTTTCCTCTGTCCCTTGCTTAATTGCGTGACCATGAACATTTATCTCTGTGGAGGAATCCTCGGTGTGCTGCAGGAGGCAGTGTGACCTGGCAGGAGAGACATACGTGCCAGATTCAGACAGCGCCTGCTTACATCCCAGCCCTGCCACTCGGGCACTGTGCCATTTCAGGCACACTTATCTTCTCTCAGTTTCTACACTTGCAGTTTGAATCGGGGCAACAGAATTATAGCTATCTCGGGGGCTTGTGATGAGATTCCGTAAGTGTTATGAGAACAGACCTCAATAAATGTTTGCTGTGTGTGACTTGTTGAAAGGCAAGTAGAGTCACCAAATGCCAGAGCTCTCAGAGATCATCTGCTCTGACCCCCACACTCCATAGCCCACTGAGGACAGGGACTTGTCCAATGCTATAGCTTGAGTTCCATCTCTTCTATAAAGTAAGTGGATCTGGATTCTCTACATAGTGCTATAATTCTCTCCAGGCTAATTCCCCTTAAGCAATCTCCTAGTTTGTAATAAATGTTTAATAGATTTTTTAATGGGAGACAAGGAGAGGGAGGCAGAGCTACGACACTAAACTGAGGCTCATAAGCCATATAAAAAGGGTTAAGCATTGAGAAGGAATTTTTTGGTTTTGTAGTGCTGCAGCCCAAACCCACAGCCTCATGCCTGCCAGGCAAGCGCTCTACACTGAAGTGCACCCCAAACCTTTGGCCTTTACAAACAACATCTCACAGTATAGGCCAAGCTGGCCTCTGACTTGACATCCTCCTGCCTCCTCCTTTTGTGTTCTGGGATTGCAGGTGTGGAAAACCACGCCCCACCGGAAATGATTCGAGTGATAGTCATTCACCATCACATGAACTCACAGCTTGCTATGGACCAGGTATTATTCTAAGCGTCTATGGATGGATCTAATTGTCAAAACAACTTTAAATCCCCATTTTATGGGAGAGGAAACTGGGCCTCTAAAAGGTTCAAGAGTTGCCAAGATTATCCAGCAGGAGAGCAAGAAGTCTAGCCTACGTAATCTGCCCAATAAACAGTTCTCCAACTTGAGCGACTGTCACAATTACCCAGAGAACCTGTTCATACACAGACGGCTGGATCCCACCTCTGACTGCTGCTGATTCAGATTTAGGATGGGGCTCAAGCCGGCAAATTTGTTTTGAAACAATGTCTCATGTAGTCAAGGGTAGCCTCAAATGCAGCAGAAGGTGACCATTAACTTCTGACCTTTCTGCCTCTCCATCTCACAAGTGTTGAGTGCTTGGTTTGCCAAGCATGTGCAAGGCCCAAGTTCAATTCCCAGAGGGGGATGGAAGGATGGATAGATGGATTGGTGATAGATAGATAGATGATAGATAATAGATTGGTATACAGACGGATTTAATAGGTAGTCTCAGGTTAATTAGTATACCCAACACCTTCTACTTTCACTATTTCTTTATGGTGATGATATTCAAAACTATTTCCCATTATTGTTATAGTCACCTTACTGTGCAATAAAGCATCAGAATTTCTTGTTCCTGTTCAACTATAACTTAGCACTCATTGGCCAACTTTCCCCCACCCATCATATTCCCCGATCTCTCTGAAGCCTCTGGTAAACACTATTTGACTCCCTACTTAAAAAAAAATATTCCAACAGTAAAAACATGTAATGTTTGTCTTTCTGCATCGGGCTGATTTCACTTAACATAATGTCCTCTAGTTCAATCTATGCTGTTGCAAATGACAGGATTTCAGTTTGCACTCTTAACTACCTCCCTGCCATTATCCAGGTCATTCCCCTGGGAAATCTTTCATTGACTCCTCCATAAGCCTCAAGATAAAGTACAGATGCCTCCCTAAAGCATGCAGAGTATTTTGTGATCTGGCCTTCTTTAGCTTTCTAATCTTGTTTCCTTCTAGAATCCTTTATATATCCCATATCATCTTCTAAAATTATTTTTCCCATTGTAGAATGTACCCTAATGAGCAAAAAATTCTCTATGGCTTCTGTCTGTGTTTGCTGTTTCTTTTCTCTGGGATGCTTGCACCCTTGCACATTCCTGCCAGCAACACTTGACAAAGTTGTCCTATGAGTTTCAGCTCAAGCATTACCATCTGCCAGAGGCCATACCGAATCCTGCTGCCTACCCTCACTCTCACTCTGAGCTAGAGTGAGGGGCCTCCTCAGGGTTCCTGCTCCCCGTGCTGTCCTCAGTCACAGCCTCGCTCTCACTATAATATTTTCTCTATGCTAGTTTCCCATACAATCTTGAAAGATCTGTTTTATTCATTTCAGTATTCCCAGTGCCTGACTCATATCTGCTAAATGAGTATTAGCAGGTGATAGTTGAGAAACACTATTAGAACCCAGATGACAATATTAAAAGCTGCTTGGGGAGAACATGAACTAAGAAAAAAAAAGCAGCTCTCTCTTCCTCTAAGCCTGCCTCAGAGGCAAGGCATTTTTGACCATTCTTTGTCTCTCCTTGTTCTCCTTGTCTCCATCCCTCCCTTTCTCTCCCTGCTCCCACCATCTTCCAGTGTTGGAGACATTCTGGCCACACTCTTCAGACTTCCTTTACAATCCTTCTGTCGCACACACTCCCCTCCATATTGACAGCAAGACCGTCCCTTTTGCTGTGGAGGGAAAGTCTCAAGTGCCTGTCTCTGGCAATGTCACACAACTCAAGTTTCTAGGCAAGCAAACTCCCTCAAAACTCGGGAAGCTTAGGAATTGAAGGAAATGGGGAGGGCCATCTTTCCTGGCTTATTTTATTTTTCCTCCTGCACTGTGGTTTGTTTCTATTGGGGTCTTTTCTAGCTTTTGAGAAGAATGGCATGAGATCTTCTGTCATGCCCATAAATCTCTTGTTCTTTTCTGCTCTTCCCGACATGAAGGCACATAATGGATACTGATTGGCTTTGTGATTAATGAGTTATTTGAATGGATGTTGCTCAGCTAAGATCTAAGAAGCATCAAGAAAAGCTTAATATTTATGACTTTCTTCTCCGAGTGACTGGCCTCGAGTTTCATGAAAAGAGTTGTCCAGCGGCCAAAGCAAACAGGAGGGAGAGCTCTGCTTTATAAACTGTAGCTCTGAGGTGGGACCAACCACCTCTGCTAGGAGTTCAAAGAGAATGTCACTGAGCAAACAACCACTACTACTACAAGCAGCACCCACAGCAAACCTGGGAGGAAAAGAATCCGACTTCCAAGATTGCTACATACCACACTCAAAATGTCAAGTTTCCAAGGAATTTGATACCTGTAGATAAACAGCCCATACACAAGATCAAGAACGAATTAATACAGAGTATATCCACAAAAAAAGAAAAGAAAAAGGAAAGAAAGAAAGAAAGAAAGAAAGAAAGAAAGAAAGAAAGAAAGAAAGACAGACAGACAGACGGGAAAGAGAGAGGGAGAAAATGTACTTAAGAAGCCCATTCTTTGGACTTTTTTAATTCACCTATTTTAAATGTTAAAAAAGCTAAAGAAAACCATGTCTGAGAGGTAAAGGAAGATGTGAGTATAATGTTTCATCCAAAAGAGAATATATCCAGACATAGTGTCAACCTGTAATCCTCGCTACTTAAGAGGCTGAGGCCTGGGGGATCAAAAGTCCCGGGCCTGCCTGGACTACAGAGTTCAAGACCAGTCTGGGCAACTTAGTGAGGTCCCATTTAGAAAAGAAAGATGATGGCTGGGAATGGAGCACAGTGGCAGAGCGTTTGTCTGGCACATGAAAGATTCTGAGTTCAATTTCCAGTACCAAGGAAGAAAGGAGGGAAGGAGGGACAATCGGTTCAATGGTAGGTTTTAACAGGCAATAGGATGAATTAAAAACCTTGAAGATACTGATATAATCCAGTGTGAGAAGCAGATGGGGAGAAAGGAAGAGACCTGTGAGACACTTCCTAGTACAACAACAAACAATCACAAAGAAAGGAGGGAGAGGAACAGTAGTAAAAGACAATTGGAAGAAAGACTAGCCCCAAGTTTCCCCCAATGGATAAAAAACGTTAACCTACATGTGAAAGAGGCCCAACCAACTCCAAGAAGGAGGATCTCAGCAAGAGCCACACTCACACACACTGTCATCACCCTGTGAGAGGCCAAAGACACAGGGCACCTCAACACAGACGCCATGTATCACCTAAAACAGACTTGAACTAACACAAGCAGTTAATCTCTCATCAGGAGCCGGCTGTGGTAGTACATGCCTGTCATCCCAGTACCCAGAAGGTGGGTTCTAGCTCATCCATGGCTACACAGAGAGTTCAAGGCCAGCCTGGCCTACATGAGACACTACCTAAAAAATATTCTCCTTCAAACTATGCATGCCACAAGGCAGTGGAATGGGATGAGATGTTCAAAGTTTTGACAGAAAAAGAAAGAATGAAAGAAAGAAAAGATAAAGAACTGTTAGAATTCTATCTCTAGTAAACATTATTCTTTAAAATGAAGGAGAAAGGAAGACATTTTGAATATTCAAAAAGTGAGAAAGTACGCTGCAAGTAGACCTGTATTACAAGAAATGGTGAAGAGAGTCCCTTGAGCTAAAAGCAAAAGAATGAAGTCTCATGCTCCAGATGTACGAGAATGCCACAGTGAAACAAATCCTCTACTTTGTATCATAACTACAAAAATAATTGTAAAGGAGATTAAAAGTCCAGTTAAAAGTAATAAAAGAAATAATTGCTGGGCGGTGGTGACACACACCTTTAATCCCAGCACTCAGAAGGCAGAGGCAAATGGATCTCTGTGAGTTCGAGGCCAGCCTGGACTACAGAGTGAGTTCTAAAACAGCCAGGACTAACAGAGAAACTCTGCCTCAAAAAACAAAAACAACACAACAACAACAACAACAAAAGAAAGAAAGAAAGAAAGAAAGAAAGAAAGAAAGAAAGAAAGAAAGAAAGAAAGAGAGAAAGAAAGAAAAAGAAATGATTAAGATGGTAAACTTTATGTTGTGCCTATTTTTACCTCCAATACAAAAATAAATATATAAATGGGGAAGAGGCCTACACAGTCCTGCCAGCACCTTATATCATGAAACAAACCCATATATACATTTGAAAGAAAAGGATACTAAACAGTATTTAGAACCCACTTGAAAAAATAAAGAATGCTTGTAAAAATAATATTTAAAAGCAAATTGTCTTTTGTTTATTGAGACAGTTTCACGTATTCCAGGGTGGTCCCAAACTCACTATGTAGCCAAGGATAACCTTGAACTTCTGATCCTTCTGCCTCCCCCTCCTTAGTGCTGGGATTACAGGTATATGCCACCACACCTAGCTTATAGGTGAGGGGGGACATGAGAGGTGTTGGAGTGAGGAAACGGAAGGAGGAAATGATATAATCATATTTTAATTTCAAGATTATAATTTAATATATTAGATATAAGATAAATTTAAAAGTTTTAAATCTATTTTCATAATCCCCTTATCCTAACTGACTAGAAGGTACAACTGTATAGAGTGGTAGTTCCAAATCTTCTTGGGGCCCATGATACATAAAGACAGAGTTGCACACAAGAGATGGTAGCGTGCTTGCCTAGGGCCACACCACAGTCAAGGAGCAAGAGTAAAGACAAGGACTGAACACAAACCTACCTGGCTGTGAAACTCTGACAACTAGAGTTGAAAATGCTCGCTGTGCTACATAAGGAACAATCCTGGGTCCTTTTCCATGAGGCTGCCAGCTGGAGCCCTGGAGAGGAGGCTCAAAACATCCCGCCAAAGAGGCTCCTTCCTTCGTGGGTTTCTGTTGTATTCTTCACACACAGCACGGGTGGGGGGGGCACACCACAGATATTCAATAGTTCCTGCAGAATGGCCCTTCCTCAAAGTGACTTACCTCTTTCAGGAACCTGAAGGTTAAGGTATTTTTAGTGAAGAAATGGCAAGATTAGATACCACACACTAAGTGCCTCCCATTGCGCCGTGTGTGTGTGTGTGTGTGTGTGTGTGTGTGTGTGTGTGTNGTGTGTATGTGTGTGTGTTTGTGTGTATGTGTGTGTGTGTATGTGTGTGTGTGTGCACGTGTGTGATGTGTGTGTGTATGTGTGTGTGTACACAATGCTATGGGGGGGAGTCATGAAGGGACAATGAGAGCAACAGGACTGAGGGTTCCATGGAAGAGGAAGCTAGGTAGCTGCAATACACAGAATTGACCATTTTGAAAAAACTCAGCCTTGTCAAATGCCAATCCCTGCTCTGGAGGCTCATCAACTCCTCTTCACAGCCAACACTGAGTTTCTCCCAAGGAAAGACTTCTCTGTGGGAGCCTCTGGAGCAATGTTTCCTGGGGGAATGGCTGCTGACATCCGAGAGCTGTCTGTTTATCTCAGAATTCACTCGGTTAGCTGGGAATTGCTAGTCAGCAAAATCCTTGAAGTGTCAAGCCTGTCACTGCTACCTGGGAAACAGGTCCTGTCTGACTGTAAAGTGAGAGGGAAGGGGAGGGGCAGAGGTGGGGCGGCCTCCGGGTGTGTGCACAGGTTGCAGTTGGGAGCTGTAATGGCAGATGTGCTTTTGCCGGAACTTGGCTCTGCCCTTGATATCTTACATGACCTTCAACAAGTCTTTCTGGCTTCTCTCTTTTTTTCCTGATGTCTCTGTGATGGCTCCCATGTCTGTCTCTCCCTACACTTCTCTGAGCTACAGAGCTGTTGTCTCAGGCCAGGTCATGGTCTCTCCCACAGAACACTTACAAAATGAGACAGGGCATAACTTCATACACCTGTCCATAAAACAAGGCATATTCCTGCTGCCTGACATTGAAATCTATGCTCCAAGCTACTCTGAGTTTAAATTTCAGTGTCTCTACTTCAGAGCTGTATGACTTAGATAAATGTGTCTGAGCCTCTGTTTACTTATCTACAAAAAGGGTGGGTAATTGTACCTACCTATCACATGGAGGATTTGCAATACATCTGGCACACATGTAATACTTAGCATAAAACATTCAACTCTTAAAAGTGAGCAAATGATAGGCCAGTCCAGTCTACAGAGCAAGTTCCAGGACAGGCCCCAAACCTACACAGAGAAACCCTGTCTTGAAAAAAAAAAAACAAAACAAAAAAAAAGATGAGCAAATGTGTAGTGGCCAGGTTTGATTGCAAGTTCATGCTGTGTGTCACTAGGTTAGGTTATTTCTCTATCTTTGAGACTTTTCAATCAAATGAAGGCTGATTCATGGGTAGAAATGCTGGTAAAGCCTTCAGTCCTCTTCTCTAGTCTTCCTCCAGGGGCGTGCAAAGAGTCCCCTCTGAAGGCCATAAGCCTAGCACACTGTCTGAGGGAAGAGAGAGATTGGCATCATGTGCCAGCACAGTAGCATAGAACTAATAGCTAACCAAGGGCTTCCAAGTACTCGGCCTTCCAGATTTGCTTTAATGACAAGATAAGAACATTCACAATTAGCATGTTCAGTCTGTAAATGGACTTCACTACACTCCTCACCAATGGTGTCTTCCCAGGTTTTCGAGTAGTGTGGGCCCATTGTGCATAATCCAGCTTTGGGGGTGCTTGGTGAGGAGTGGGAGATAGCTAGAAGGCCGGGATATGACTTCAAACCCAAGAGTTAAAAAAAAAAGACATTTGGAATCAACTACAAGGAAGGATGGTGACAGGGGGCCCCTTGCTGGTCCCTGATACTGCCAAGAATAGACATCCAGTTCTGTTTACCCCCCCTAAATGGAATGAATTGACAAAGGTCCTGTGTACATTCTCCCATGATATACACACACATTAATGCACACATGCATCCTATACACAAGTCCTTTGTTAGGCTCTGAAGCAGGAAGTGGAAAATTAAAAAAAGAGGGCTTCCTGCCATCCGTTGAAGGAGCCAGCCCTGAGTGATACAGACCAGAGTCCCTTTCACGGAGTCTTTGAGTTCATCCTGGATGCAAAACAGAAAACTTCCAGGGCTAAAGGCAGGAGATTTGCTTACTGGAGGCTCGATAACCCCATGGTTGCCCTGTGGGTGCAGTGGGTCTGTCTTTGTTCCAACAACAGAAAAGGCTCCAGCCACCCATTCTTGCTAGGTCTGCAGAGGCAGATTTTTCTCCTTCATATGTCTTTGTCTGTTCAGTTTTGTTTTTTGAGTTTTTTTGGGGGAAGGGAATCTTCTGACTAGTGGGAGATTTGGAGTTAGTGAGGATGTGCATGGAGATAGTTTGTATGGCAAAAACCCAGGCTGGGTAATCCAGAGAACTTAGAGAGCCCCTCTGGCCTCAGAGAGTGGGGTGTGTACAAGGATGGAGAAGCTGGGACTTACCACAGGGCATTCCAGAAGGAGCAGCGGCTTCATGACAAGGAGGAGCCTGGCAAGGTGGCAGGAGTGGTAGGAATAAGGATGCACTCTGACCTGGAGGACCTGAGGCCAGGAGGAGCAGTGCAAGGGAAGGAGAAGAGAGCAGACTGTTCTCGATCGAAGCTACAAGTTACTGTTATGAGAGTGTTCGCTACTCTTCCAGTGGTGTGTGTGTGTGTGTGTGTGTGACTGTGTATGTATATGTGTGTGTGTGAGTGCATATGTATGAGTATGTGAGAGTGTGTGTGTGAGTGTGTATGTATGAGTATGTGAGAGTGTGTGTGTGAGTATTGGGGGTTTGCAGACTGGTGTGATTTTGCTTGTTGCAGCACAAGGTCTGACTTTTGTAGAATAAATCTCTCATCTTCAAAGACCTTTGTGGATCCTAGGAAACCTGTTGGAGGCTCTTGCCCAGATGAAATAGAGTAAGCCAGGACAGCTGTGCCTGGTGTTTCCTGAGGAAAACAAGGAAGCCTGTGCCTGGCTCTGCCTTGTCTGGGAGAGCAATGTTCTGGTGGGAGCCTCCATTCCCAGGCCCTGCTCGGCCTCTCTGCTCCCACTCTACTTCCTCAGCCCTAGCTGGGACCCCATTCAAATCCATTGAGTTGAAGGTTGAGAATAAATTGTGGAGGTGAGGTGGATTTTTTTTTGTCCTTTGTTTTATTTTGTTCTTTGTGTTTGCCCAGACTCCATCCTGGTGGCCTTTTCACACTTAGCCTATTGTCCACTGCCCATTGGCAACAACCTGGGCTTGATCCCAAAAGCAAAGCCTGCTAATTTCCAGATAACTGTGAGTGCTGGGAAAGCGTGGGACTCTGGGTGTCCCCAGAGCTCAGCAAGCCAGCTCCCTTTCTCTGTTCTTGGGGGCTGGCAGGAGTTAAAATGCAGCCCGAATCCCTCCACTCCACACCTGCAGAGGGGACAGTAAGCCTAATCTGCCCCCAGCGGCTGGCATACAGGGGCCTCATTCACAATTCACTGCCTTCTAAGGGGCGCTGCCTCTCATGAACCGTTCTTTCAGGAGCCTTTAATCTAAGGAGCCGCTACTGCTAACAGCCGAGCTACCCTAATCTGGTGGCTAGGCCTCAGCTTCTCTCCCTCAGCACATTTTTAAGGAATGGTGTTTTCCCCCCTCTCGAATTTTTTTTTTTATCATCATCAAAATATATTCACAAAACACCCACATCTCTGTCCACACTATAAATCAGGGTGGGGAGCCTCTGGCCCACAGCCCAGATCTGGCCCTCAGCTTGATTCATCTGGCATGTGGGGGATACTGTATTGGCTGCCACAGCTGCAAGCTAGAGAATAATGCCTCCCTCCCCACAGCTCCCCCCACCCCCAGCCCTGCTGGGGCCTTCCCACTCCAAATGGAACCTCAAAAATAGCCAGGCTCCACTGTGTGTGTGTGTGTGTGTGTGTGTGTGTGTGTGTGTGTGTAGGGGGACATCTCCTGCAAGTCCTTCAGTTGCTATTAAACAGGAAATGGGATGACAAAGCCAATGAGGTGATTTTCAGGATAAGCAGACATTATTTAGTGGCCACTTTGCTAATTTTCAGGACTTGGCTAACATTTTCTCCTTTAACTCTTTTGCACTGAGACCTCATGATTCCCTCTGGAGGGGACAGGACTCCGTGGCTAGTGAGCAGCAGCACGGCTGGGATGCAAGTTCCCACACAGCTTACAGCCCCATGAGCCATCCTTGAAGGAGCTTGCCATCAGGCTTTTTTCCCTGTTATTTCTTTTGTTCCTTACTAACTTATTATCTATCTACTTAGTTATTTCAGACAGAGTCTCATTATGTAGCCCTGGCTTGGCTGGTACTTATGATGTTGTCTAAACTAGCCTTGAACCCCCAGTAAATCCTCCTTCCTCAGCCTTCCATGTGTTGGGATGACAGTCATGTAGGCCACCACAGCTGGCCTCTCTCATGGTTCTTGAGTCATAACCATGTGGTAATCCCGTAGTACCTAGAAATTTGGCTTCAGTTAATTAATTCTGACAACCTGCTCTCGAAAGATTTGTTTTAAAAGAGAAGTACATGGCTAAAGGATGGAAATTGTGTTCACCAATTACTTAGAATTTGACTGAGACAAGGTCTTACCCTGTTGCTCAGGCCAGCCTGAGACTCACCAGAAGAGCAGGCTGGCCTTGAACTTGCAGCGATCTTTCTGATTCTGCATCCCAAGTACTGGGGATTCCAGGCATATACCACCATGCCTGGCAACAGACTAGTTCAGAGTTTAAAGAACAGTGGAAACTCTTCCAAAGTTAAAGCACAGTGATTCCTCTTTCTATTTGCCTAGCTAGGTCTTTGCTAATTGAGGGAAATAAAGACGTAGAGAGAGACACACAGAGACAGACTGAGGGTTCAGCGAAACAGACATCGTGGAAGCCCTCTGGTCTCACACACCAAGCAACCTCTTCAAATCTTTCCACAGCACTTTATTGCCTCAGCTTCTGAAAGACCAGGTTGGGACAGTGGCTCTGAGAAGGTCAGCTGAAACCCAGAAACTATATCCCAGTAAAATAGATACGTGTCTGTTCAACAAAAACGCTATGTGTCTGGGAGCATGCAGAAGTGGAATGGTTAAAACCAAACAAGGGATCATGGTCACTTCGAATGCCAGATCTTTAAAAGACAATGTCTGTCTTTTAAAAAATAAAGGGGTTGGGGTGGAGTGTAATATGAAATCTACAAATCCTAGTGGGCTCACAAATGCCCTTTGCTGACACTGCAAGGCAACAGCCAACTGCTTGGGTTTAGGAAAAGTCAGGGGGAACTTTAGACTGATCCAGGAAAGAAAGGCAGCTGCTTGGTGACAGAGCCTAGGGGGCCCCCAGATTCCTATTTCTGAAGGCCCAAGTGACTAGAAGTATAGAATAAAAGGAAAGTTTGGTTGGGCCCCTGACCCCACCACCAGGGGTGGTCTCTGAATCCAACAGCTGGTACTAACAGTCCTGGCAGCACAATTCTCCAAATGAGAACATCTTGTCCTCCCAAGATCCTTGGAAACCTAGGATTTGCCATGCTCATTATGAGAAGTCTCTGGCACCCTTCAACCCATCTGTACCCCTTCATCATCTCACTAAACATTTGTCGTCTGGCAGGCACAGCTGCGGGTGGGTGCCTAAGAAATCATGGCCCTAGACCTGTGGAAGAGTTCACTGAAAGAGACCAAGTAGAGGAGTGCCTTGGACAGCCATCAATCCTAGAAGCCACTGGACTCTACAAGACTGGCCACAGAAACCCATGCCTCCGTCTTCACAACCTGCTTGCATCTTCTCCTGTATGGCACTCCAGAAGCCAGTATCTCAAAGGAGTTTGATTCTCCCCAGAGGGAAGTGTATAAAAACTACAAGAGTGTAAGGAAGTAAATCAAAATAGCAGCACATCTCGCAGCCTGGTGACCTATTTCCTGAATTGGATGCTGGAATCTCCTTCTCACAGAACAGCCAATTGTAATGTGTTAGTATTTTCATGCTGTGCAGCCCTCTGGCATAGAGGCGCTGCCCCATTCCTTCCCAAGGAAATTCCACGGCAGGCAATGTTATGATTAGTGGACTAATAACACTTGTCGTTGGAATACTCCAGACAAAGCTGCAGTGTGGACTGGCCTCCAAGTCCCTTAATCACCTATTTCATCATCTCGACACTGGAGCCCTGGCAATGGGGATGGGCTTGTGGATCCCAATAATTAACCAAAGGGACAGCTGCTCCTTTGCATGGGGATCTCCCTTCCTTCCATTCATAATTCCAACCCAATCTGGGGTGTTAACTAGTGTGGTTACATTGGCCAATACTGGATGGCCGCTTGGGGGTTGGGGGGTGCTGCAACCTAATTCTGAGGCAAGTCACCTGCTGGTTCACTCATGACATTCATGCACACACAATTTCCTTGTGATTAGCTTGCTAGCGTTCTGGACCGGGGCCAGCAGAGGGGCCAGGAAATGCATGAATGTGCCTGAAAACTGATTCCCAACTACAATGGTATATTTCTTTATACTTCCCCTTGACGTTGCAAGAGGGATGTGGAGGAAGAGGTGCAGAAAGTCCGTACATGCCAAAGTACTGTAGGAAGCAAGTTGGGTATATTGGAAATCAAGGGGAGTAGGGGAAAAGGAGAGACGAATTCTTCATTCTGGTCCCTTTAGATTGAGCTTCAAACCAAATGGGAGTTAATTAGCTGAAGGCACGTGCTTATAGGCTCTGAAGGAATGAACTTACAAATGAACACGGATGAGAACAGAGATGAGTAGAAGAGGGTGAAGCTGACATAATCAACGGGGAAAAACAAGTGCTTTGGGGGACTTACTGGTTTCTCACAACTTCCGGTTATTGGCAGACCAATGGATCTGACCTCCTCTGTAACCCCGAGAGCCATCAGAGCTCTTTGGCCACATCTTTGAGGGAAGAAACAAACGTATAAAGAGAACACTGAGATGAAGGGAAAAGCACAGTGAGAACAAGACAGGATGTGAGAAAAAAGGAAAAATTGAAAAAAATGAAGGAGAAAGGTCAATTGTTGTTGGAAACAGGTTTCCTAATGGCAATGCCTGGGAGCCCTCAACAGAAGCAGTGGAGCTTGGGGGCTCCCGGAGCTGACTCCAGAGAGCAGCACTTCTCCGTGCACAGAAATGGACTGTGTGAACCACTGCCGCAGTCCTCTCGGAAACAACACACAGGGCACACACGTCTCCGTGCTTTCCTTCCCACAGATGTTCTGCTCCACCCCCCGAGGTTCCTGACAGAAGTATACTGTTCAAGGGCTTCAAACAAGCTCTTTCCCAGGATGAGATGGCTCCCCCCGGGGTCAACTGGGAAAATCTTAGGTTTCCGGCCCCACTGGGCCCAGGTACCAAGAGAGAAAAATTGCATCTGCTCCCTTCTCCACCCACTCTGGGAAGGACAAATTGTGCAGTGACCAGACAGCTCCTGGAGCAAAGGCTCCAACATTCTCTGGGAAAGTCCCACCCCAATCCCGTTCCCACTGACCTTTCCAAAATTCATTTGGCTTTGTTTTAGGCTCCACAAGTTATGAAAGTTAGCTTCCAAGGGAGCTTGAAAGAGGCATTCCCAATGTGGGATTTAGAATTCTTCATTTCCACCCAAGTGCCAGAGTAGAGTTTAGGGCTGTTTCTCCCTCATATTTAGACAATGACACAAAACCTGTTGATTTGTTTAGCTACAATTGTCCCTCAACAAGACTGATGGCATCTGACAGAATGGAATAATTAGGAACTTTAAAGGAAATAATTATGTGGAGTCAAGGAAGCCTGATAGTCTATATGAAGAATTCAGGTTAAAACTGTGCATAAAAATTTGTCATTATGGATTTATTGTCTTGTTATCCCAAAGCAAGATAACTCCATCAAGAAGACATGTTTTGTATTGTACTAGTAAAGACAAATTGAAAAAAAAGATTCGTGGGAACAGTGACACAAAATGTTCAGTTTTTAAATTTCTTCCTGGGGAAAAAATTCTGTAAAGCAATGACTTCATTACGCCAAATCGTTTTTTAAGAAATAACACAGTAGGGTGTGGGAAAGCTATTTTATTAAATTACTTTGTTGTTGTTGTTGTTATTTTTCAACTTTGAGTTGCTTTTGGCTCTTCCCAGCTCAGGGTCCAAAAGATGGAAATGTGTTTTTTTGTTTGTTTGTTTGTTTTTTGGTTTTTTTTTGTTTGTTTTTTAGAAACAGACATTTCTTTAAATGAAGGCATTCAGAGGCTGGAGGTGTAGCTCAGTGATAGAAGGCTTGTCTACTATGTGTGAGGTCTTGGGTACCATTCCCAGAACCACATAAATAAGTAAACAAATAAATAAGTGCTTCATGCATAATACTCCTTTGCCCACACAAGTGAGGGTGAGAGCTTGCCTGAGACACTTAATCCTGAGCTAGTTAACTCCTCCAGCAAACAAGAGGCCTAACTGTAGGGAAGAAGTGATTAAGCCTGTCTTACACACTTGCTGACACAGTGTGCTTCTTGCCTTACCCACACCCCATCACTTGAGCTCATTTGATTGCATGCTCTGACAATGGCAACACAGCCTGAGTTTGGCCTAGCATGGTGATGGAATACTTGAGCCAAAATGACAATCTAATTCTTTGACATTATCTATCTAAGCTGAGTATACACACATCTTTAGAACCATGAATTTCATTCCTAGGTAAACTCAA
>LZPO01066277.1:360513-371352 GCA_001675575.1 Neotoma lepida
TGAATCAGACTTGAGAAGGGAAGATTCATCTAAGACAAGGACAATGTACGTAGATATAGGCAAAGCTGCAAAAAACGCAGTCATAGGCAAGGCTGAGGAACTCAGTGTGACCCACGGTTCTAGAGGGTGTATGAGCAAAGAAAGGCCCGTATGGGGACCAGAGGGTGCAGCTCTCATCTGCTTCTTCCTTGAGCTGTTTTTAATTTTCCAAACTCCCACACCTCCTGTGGAATAGTTTGAGTTCCTTGTCTCACCTCTGCCTTTTCTCCCTGGGCAGGCTGACTTAGCCTTCCTCCCTTGGCCTGTCTGCCTAATTGCCTAGTCATCCCCAGAGACAGGAAGACACCCTTTACATCTCTCTGTGTTGGCGCTGTTTTCTCTGCCTTTCTGGAGTTCACATCAACGATTTTAAAAACGTCTTAGTAAATGGAGATATAGAAGTTAGATAGGATTGTGGTCACTTTGGCCCTCATTTTTCTTGCTGCTTACAGAGTAGGAAAATTCAATGCTGTTTTTGGATTTGACCCAATACCTTTTCTGTCCAGAATGCCAATAATTCACTCTCCAAGTGACTTGTTTGGCTCCACTGACCATACCACATATCATATATTACAGATAATTTATCACAGTCATTGGCAAAGCTGACCAATGCCCAAACTCCACTCATGGGCCCCAGCATCAACACTGCCAGAGGTAAGCATACATTCATGTTAGGGAGACACGGTGGGCTGTTAAACCAATCTACGTGATTTTAGGTGAAGAAGTGAAGCAAAGAGACTTCCAGGGTTCTTGGATAAGTATCAGTAGAATTGCTTTTGGACTGCAAATACTTCAAAAAATTGTATTTTCAATATGAGTCAGAATTTGCTTTTCAAATCATGTGAATATTGTGTACAGAACACTTTGCTGGGTGTTAAAGGAGCTACAGGGCTGGAGTAAGGGGGTCCGTACCATAGACTCTGAAATGACTTTGAGCAAGCCAAGGCTGTGTGTGCTGCATCAAAAGGAATAGCATGGAATAGACTAGAGCACAGAAGCAGAGGACGTTATCCATAGTTGATGTATAACAGCTTAAACTTATTTCTAAGCATCGCCCTTGGGCTTTTTCATTCAGGACAATGACATACTCTGGGAGAGATGGGGTGGGACACCACTGACCATCTAGAGTTAAAATGAAACCTCTCATTAACCTATGGCTACTCTGTACCCAAAAGTTCAGTTACTGGCTTGCTGTGGCTAGAGTTGAGCTATCCAAGAAGCCAAAATAGCGCAGAGCCAGTGGTTTCTATGCCAGCTTGCTTTCTGCTGGGAAGGAAAGATGAATGTGTACAGGGGTGGGGAGAATGTTGACCAGACCTCCCTGGGAAACACCCTGATACATTTCCAGTTGCCTGGTCACTGAGCTTAATGATTTTAAAAGAAGACATTATTTTGTTTGGTGGCCTGTAGTGAAGTTTGCACTCTGCCAAAGAAGAGAAAATAAATGTCTGTGGAGTGGGGAAATAGTAGAGCCCTCCTTAAGAAAGTCTCTGCTGGTCACTCAGCTCATTAATTTTAAAAAGAGACATTATGGGGTCAAAAGAGAGCCCTGGCCTGAAAGTCAGGAAATTTGCTATGGGTGGGCCCATAAGCAAATGTAGGGAGAATACTGGCTTCTAGAAACCTACTGGTGACAGTTATAATAACAATAATGACATGAATGTTTTGTGTGATGCCACTTGACTCTTTAAAATCGCTTCCACACTTTCTACCATAAAGCAATAGAATCCAAAGTGTGAGAAAGAACAGTGAGAAACAACAGAAGTTATCTAATAGTGTCAGGCAGTAGCACGGAGCTGTGACTAGCACTTGGGAAGCTGAGACAAATCTGGGGTGCGTGGAGAGACAGTGTTTCATAAAGGAAGAAAGAGATGAAGGGGAAAAAGGAAGGAGAGAGGGAAGACGGAAAGAGAAGAAATTAGCCAATGTAGTCTCTAGTCAATGCTGCTCTTCCAGAGGACCCAGGTTCAATTCTAGAACCTTCCAGATAGCTCACAACCATCTATAATTCCAGATCACAGGATTCAATGCCCTCTTCTGGCCTCATTGGGCACTGCATGCACGTGGTGCACAGCCAAACATGGGGGGTACTTAAGACACATAAATAAATAAATCCTAAAAATACAGACTGAGAAGGTTGTAGTTATGGATTTAGAATATATATGTTTATACATATACATATATGCATATAACAGCAAGTAATGAAAAAGAGGCCATGAATTTGAAAAAAGAGTAAGGAGGGGAATACAGGAAGAAGGGAAGGGAAAGAAGAAACATTTTTTAAAAAGAAGGATTTTTTAAAGATCTGTTTATATTTATTTTGTGTATGGGTATTTTGTCTGTGTTTATGTCTGCATACCATGTGCATGCAGTGCCTGCTGAGACCAGAAGAGCATTGGATCCCCAGAACTGAGGTTGCAGATGGTTGTGAGCCACCCTGTTGGTATTGGGAATTGAACCTAGTTAAGAAACATGGAAAGTCGACTGACACGTTATTGTACATAAAGACAAACATTGCAAGTCTCCAATAGAACTAAATGGACCTGGACTTTCCTTACAAATTGATTAATTGAAAGAGGAATTTATGTTTAAGGGTGTTTTTGCTCATAGAAAAGAACAAATCAAACACAGCGTGTGTCAAGCCATAATGATTCCCAAAGCTACACTTTAGAATCAACTCTTGTACACATTGAAGCTCAAATTAAATGAAAACATTGAAAGTCCATTGATGTGTTAAAGCAAAAAATGTTGTTCAAATGCAATACAGAACTTCATGTTCTTTAACCCTATTCCCAGAAGACTAAATTGACTTCAAAGATTAAATATCAACTACTCAAAGGAGGTTATTAACAATGGCAGGTATTATCACTGGACATGTCGGTTGTCTCCCTTGCTGCTTTTATCAACTGTAGTACAATATAATCCTGTTTTCTGGCCCCATTTCAGGCTAGTTAATATCCTAAAAAGTAAACTTCTAAATATAGAGTTGGTTTAAGACTAAGTAAATAGTAACAAACAAACATAACGTTTTTCCTCATAAAGAGAATATGATATTCAAGGTTCTTTTTTCTTTTCTAAACTTGCTTCATATTGGTCTACTCTGTCCATTTTTTATAGGAAAGAGACTCCAAAGATATATCAAAGGATGGTGAGTGCCTCTGAACAACTGAAATAGCTTTGCTTTTTAGATGAGTTTTTCCTTCTATCTTAGGAACATGCTGGGGTTTACTTTTAGAAATTTTATCTTCAGTCTGCCTTAGTAACTCCAGTAGACCCTTTTATTGTCAGGCCTTAAATGGAGGAACCTTGACATTTTATAGCAGGTTGCATTTCTTCTCCTTTCAAAATCATCGTATTCATTTTGTGTGTGCATGTGAACACATGCTTATGTGTGTGTGAGTTACTTTTCTATTTCTGAAAAGACACCATGACCAACACAACTTAGAGAAGAAAGAGTTTATTAGGCTTACAGTTTCACAACCACCACGGTGGGGAGCATGGCAGCAGGCAAGCAGGCGTGGAGCTGGAGCAGTAGCTGACAGCTACATCCTGATTCATAAGCACAGGCAGAGAAAGAGTACTAACTAGGAATAGTGTGGGCTTTTGAAACTTCAAAGCCCACCCCTAGTGATACATCTCCTCCAAGGCCACACCTCCTAATCCTTCCTAAACAGGGGACCAACTGGGGACCAAGTATTCAAATATATGAGCCTATGAGGGCCATTGTCATTCAAACCTGCACAGTGTGTGTATGTACATGCAAGCATGCATGTGCACACAACACATGCAGAGATGATTTTGAAGAGTGAGTTCATTCCTTCCCCTGTGGGATCTGGGGTTTGAACTCAGGTCAAGTTGTCAAGCTTGCGTGGCAAGCACTTTTACCAATGGAGTCGTCCTGCTGCCCTGGACTGCTTTTCTTTATGGATAAAATGACTGGCAAGAGAGGAAATTACTTAGGTCTGATATTGGCAAGTTGAGGAGCCAACATCTGTTTTATTTCCCTTAAAGCCTTGGCTGGAATGATAAAGAATGGAGAGGCCATGATGCTCTGTTCTGGCCACCAGGCTGTAATAATGAGACACGTGCTCAGTTTCAGTCTTATATCAGAGAAAATGTTCTAATAAGGATTACTCAACATGGGCTTTTGACACAAATTAGCCCCTTCCAAGCGTGTGTGGATGCAGTGAAAATGAGATGCAAAGCCTAACAGGAAAGCCTAATTAAAGGGCGGATTTTTTTTCTGTATTTAAAAATATGAACCTTAGCCAGGCCTAGTGGGCATAGATATGTAATCCCAGATACTCAGGAGGGTGAGGCAGGAGGATGGAAAGTCAAGGCCCATATAGACAACACAGAGTGAATTCAAGAACAGTTTGACCGGTTTAGTGAGACTGTCTCAAGATCAGCAGTAAAAGAAGAGCTGAGGATACAGGCAGGGACAGAGCAGTTGCCTAGCATGTATGTGACATTAAAAAGAAAAAGCAAGAGAAAGACTGATGAGACATTGCTATTTTTAAAAAATCAAGATTTGAAAGCTGCTGTATAATACCTAGCCTTTAAAAAGCAACCCCTTTAGTCCATAATTCCTTGAAACATAACAGAAAAACCCTATCTGGTCAGTTTCTATTTGCTTTTTATTTCATTCATCTTCTCCACAAAAAGTATCCATATTGTAATAAGCTTCTCTTATCCCTGTCTCCCACGCCAAAAACATCTAGAAAGGGTGTTTGTCAAATAGAAATGGATTTACACTACACTATGCTATATATAATACTATACTTTATGTCTATAAGGAAGTCCCTGCCAGCCCTAATCCCATCACCGGAGATGGGTGCGTGAGCAGCCCTAAAGCTTTGCGAATAAGAGGTGAGCAAGCAATGGAATCTGTCAGGTTGCCTTACCCAAACACCACCAAGGCAGGAGGGGCCCAACCTGTCTGGTGAGATTCCTTTAAAAATACTGTGTACTACCAAGGCCTAGATTTATCAGAAAAAAAATTAGCTAGGAAATGCTTAAATTATGAAACACAGCTCTTGGGATACACTTAGGCATAACTTTCTAAGGCTAAACTATATACTAAGCCTTCTCTAGATCCTTTGAGTTTCTTTTTTATTCCATAAGAAGCTTTCTCTGGAATGACACCTTTGACTTCATATAAATGTGACCCATGTTAGGACATTTGGATCACCAGGTCATGCTGCTAAGTTCACTTTTATTTGTATCACAGTTCTGTTGTTCTTTATGCATATTATATTGTGAATATTCTAATTTTCCTCCTCAAGCCCCACCCCAATCCTCTTCCTCATAACTTGACAATTAGATTGATAGATTGATGAAAATTTGAAACTGTGGTCAGGACACCCCCTTAGCGATGAGAAACGTGAGAGCACATCTCATTGGGCGAAGATTTAATTTTTTTTATAAAAATGCAATGCTTATGTGTGGGTGGGAGAAAATACATGTGCCTTGGTGCATGTGGAGGTCAGAGGAAAATTTAATGGGCTTGGTTCTATGTTTCTACCTTTACCAGGGATTGAACTCAGGTCATCAGACTTGCACAGCAAGCATTTTGCCCACTGAGCCATCTTGTTGTTCCTACATGATGATTGTTTTTTCTGAACATCACTACCTCCCATTATGTTCTAGAATTTCTGCCTTCCCACTTTTTTACTTCCGTGTTTATCCTTTCTCTCTAGAGTTGCACTACCCTATATGGTAGTCAGTAACTATATGTGGCTATTTAAATGGAAGTCAAATGAAATGAAACTAATGTGAAAGTTCAGTTTTGTTATTGTGTTAGCCATGTTCCAAGTTTTCAATAACCCCAGCTACTGAATGGGGTGTTGTAAATGTAGCAGCACACTATCATCATCACAGAAAATTCCACCGCACACCCTTGTTTGCTAGGTTCCTCCCACTTCTTTCTTGTGTCATAGTCTACGTAATTCCTAGAAGACAGCTATATTTTTACCCAACAGCAGCAAGAACTATTATACAGGGACTGTCCTACCCTCCTAGCAACCAGTTTTTAGGACACCACCAAAATTTTACACTGAGTGCCACTTTCCTTTCTTGGTCTTGTAGGATCTGTGTAGTTGTTGCAGAAATGAAGCTGACGAAGACTTTTGCAGCATCCTTCTCCGTTTTTCTTTCAGTCATCATCCTCCTAAAATGTTTCTTCCCTGGTCTGTTCCTCCCATCTTTTGTCTCTCGTGCATGACCAATGTTAAAGAAGTGTAGAGTCAATAAGCCGGGTTACTCACTCCTCAAGGATCTTTCATCCTACTCCTCCCCCATCTTCATAGCCTAGTCTGCTCTGCAGCCAGCCTGCCTCTTAAGAGCTAGCGTTCTCTCATATGACTTTATCTATCTGCCCCTTGGATATGGATTATTGCTGCCCTATTCAACAGAGGCAAGATATGAAACCAGCCTAGATATCCATGAACAGATGAAAGGCTAAAAAAATGTGGTACATGTATGCAATGAAATTTTAAGCAGACATAAAAAAAAAACTATGATTTTTTTCCCCCTCAGGGAATCTGATCTGATGCCTTCTTCCCACCCCTGCAGGCACCAGGCATACACATGGTGTGGTATACATACATACACACAGGCAAATACTCGTATACATAAAAATTCAAAAAATCTTTGAGAATAAAAAAAGAATAAATCTTTAAAAACAAACAATGAGTCTCAATCTTATCATTTAAGTGACTAATTCTCACCTATATGACTGACATTACAGAAAAAGCGCCATGAATAAATGTTTATATTATCCATGAATAGCGCCAGTGATACAGAGAAGCCTGTCTCCATCTAGCTCACTCTGCCCGTTGCGCCACCATGGGGGACAGCTAACTCTGAGAAGTACTCTTGTCCTTTCTTTGGAAGCTGTGTGGACAGTTGAGACTATGGGGTGCTTGAAAGAAAGCCCGCAAACTAAAAGGCACAGGGCATCCCTGGAACAGAGCTACGTTACTCTACCATAGTCCTTCCTTCACACTAGTCTCTCAGGGCGGCATGGATTCTTTTCCCCTTTCATGTTTCTCCTTTTTTGAGGGGACGAGGAGTGGGTTAACAGCCTCTGTGTTGCTTCTTCCTAGAGACCCTTGCAATTGCTGTAGATCATAAAGGAACACCGGTCACTTACACCAGGGCAATAGCATGCCATAAGCCTAAAGCAAATTAGACGTGGTGTTATGTGAATGAAGCTGACAGGACAGCGTTTGTTCCCCTCTCAAAATGCATGCAGAAAGTCCACGGCAACTTTCAACAACATGGGATGCCCTGAACTAACTGAGAGGGAAGGCAGACACTTTTTTCTACCTTTGCCTCCCCGCCACTTTCAGCACACATATCGCTGTGCTGATTAGAAAGTTAAGAACGGGGGTGGTTAGAAATACATAGCTCATTCGGCTTTGTGAAAATGAAAGAAATGCTGACAACACGGGCGGGATATGATCCTTGATTTTGTTACATGTAACTGAAAGACCAGTAGGCTCTGACAAATGTTCTGAAAGTGTAAATTCAATATTTCAAACCTGTAAGTCACACTAAGAAGACCAGGGGGGAAAAAAACCCACACAGGCGAAATTTACACTGGACAGATGTGGGATGTCCCGATACTTTGTGCCCATTTACAGCCACAAGGTCAAGGTAGTTTTTCGCAGTGATTTGTATAGTTTGCTTATAAAAGACAAACAGATTTAAGAGAGCGTTCAGTTATGTACAAAATAATCAAAGTAATAAAAATAACTCCCCAAGTGAACCCTGACTGGACAACTTAGATTAAAATTATATAAAAGGCAGATTGTTTGGGCCAGTAGCATAGCCTTTTATACTGGAAGAAAATCAGTAGATGAAGAAACATCTTTTACAAATATAAAAGAAAGAAAAAGAGGAGGAAGGAAAAGAGCCAGGCTTCATGCTTCATGCCCATAACCCCAGCATTTAGGAGGCTGCAGGCAGGGTGATCATCATGAGTTCAAGGGCAGCCTGGACTACACGGGAGTTTGGTCCCGAGCTAGAGAGTGAGAAACTGTTTCAAAACTAACTAAATAAATTATAAATCAAAATGCAGGAAAATAAAAGTAAACGGGGAAAGGAAAAATCAAAAAGTTGATTTTTTAAAAAAGAAACTTATTCTTCCAGAAAGACTTCCTTCTCTCAGCCTTCTGCCAAAACAGATTCTGTTGCTAGGTAAACATAAGCTACCAACAACTTAGATACATATATATCTGTCTCTTATACACATCTAGATGTGTATAAGAGACAGCATACACACACACACACATATATAAAATTACAGTTGAGAGGAAGCTTGTGAGCTTATGAAGCAGATGGTAGAGTTGAGTCACAGCCTGGGAATGAATGGTGTTTTGACATAATAAGTCAACACAAGTCTGACAGTTTCCTAGCTGAATAAATGCTCTGGCCATACATGTCTCAAGGGTGGATGAAAAGGAGACTCCTGCAGAACAGAAAAGATGAGCCATAAGCAGTGGCAATACTGGTACTCTTTCACAGCGGCAATTATGAGTTTTTAGCTTTGTGCTTAAACACATCTTAACAGCAAAAAACAGAACAACCCAGCTCGTAATGCAACCTCGGACCAGCCAAATTTAATAAACCCAAAGACATTAACTCTGCTTGTCTAGCACTACAACTAATCAAAGAAAGGCTGGTCAAACCATCAGGGGTGGGAACAAGAGGGCATAATCTGCAAACTGTGTAACTAGAGTTTCCAAGCCTGTTTAAATTTTGACAGAGAGAGAGAGAGAGAGAGAGAGAGAGAGAGAGAGAGAGAGAGAGAGAGAAAGGGAGGTTGGTTGGTTGATTTCAGGCGTATAAAGGCCCTCACAGCTCATATTTCTCATCCACAAGGAACTGGTGTTTGTTTAATAAGCAACTGGTTCACAACTGGGCTTCAACTATCTGACCACATCCTGGAACACGCTGTTGAATCACACTCAGACCCACACTGACATCTGCAGGTAATTGAAACAGGGCTTCTAGGACTGGATTCTAGACTCAGAATCTTCACTCAGCCGGTTCAGCTCATCACAGTAGGGTGCTAACCCACAAAATTTCAATATCCTGGATGGCAATGAGTTCCTTGCAAAAAACTCTCCTCAATGTTGAAGTGCTTTCATAGAACAAATTAGCGCAGCATATAGAAAATGTGCTTGATTGCGTAGAAAAGCCCACAGGCACAGCTGTCTCCACCTGCTGTAATTACGGCGACTTTTATTTTCACTTTAGACAGTTTTCCCCCTTCTCACATATTCTCCAAGTGGCATGCAGTACATTCTTGTTACCTTATGGAAAGATTATTCCCAAAAATTTAAACTTAAATCTGGAGTTACCCTAACTTAAACTCACATGCATCAAAGAGTTTAAACACACACATGCACACACATACACACACACCATTTCACTGTAATAAATCTCTGTTAATCAGCATGCTTATTTACATAGTCCATCAAAACTCTAAACCACCTACAAAAATAGGAAGAAAACAGAATTTTCGCAGAATGAAGCTGCTCTGTTATATCTAACGCATGTGATTTTTCTAAAATGCCTTTTGACTGGGCAAAATGACAAAGTAATGTTTACTGGGTCAATTTATCATTACTGTATTAGCGACAATGGGATCTGTTACCAAGAGGCTCCTTTTACAACGACTATCTTAGGGAAAGTCTGTTTTTCCAGGCTTGGGAAATCAAGTGACTCATTCAACTTCTGAGGCAAAAATCAACGTATAAAGAAGGCCTTATTCTACACATTGAAAACACAGAATATAAAAATGCATCAAGGATTTCTAGTGGTAGAAAAACAAGAAAACAAGGATGACTGGGTATGGTTGTATACCCATAATCTCAGCAGTCAGGCGCTAGATGTAGGAGAATCATGAGTATACGGGGCTATCCTGGGCTACATAAAAAGTCCTTACCTCAATACAACAAAGCAAATAAAAAGTTTTTTTAAGGCCGGGCATGGTAGTCCACAACTTTAATGCTAGCACTCAAGTTTCACAGGTGGGCAGTTATCTGTGAGCTTGAGGCCAGCCTGATCTACATAGTGAGTTCCAGACCAGCCAGGGTGACAAAGTGAGACCCTGTCTCCAAAAAATCTATTTTAAAAAGAAAGAAAGAAAAAAGAAAAGAAAAAGAGGGAGACGGAGAAAGGAAATTAAAACACACACACACGGATAATTGCTAGCTTAAGGGCTCATTAATATATTCCATCAACAGGCACTCATAAATATGCAATTGCCCAATTTGGCAATTCGTTCCATTTCAAATGTTTATTGATATATTTATTTCTGGTGCCCAGAATGCATTTTCTTAAAGAAATGAAGTAATAGTGGTTAGAGTTGCAAGTTAGTTAGCAAAAGTAAAGATACTGTGTGTTTGCAATGAGATGGTGGGAAACAGTTGTAGCAGTAAGATGAAACATATGTTGGAATGATTTTAGCATTGGTTATTTCTCAGGGTTCTACTTTTGCTCCATGAGGACATCATTACAGAAAGATAAGAAAGCAGGGCGTTTCAAAGCACTTTATATGCTAGTGTCTGATTTCTCTTGAGAATTTCCAACTTCTCTTACTTTTGATGAAGGCACATAGTTTATGCACATAGACACTGCTGAAGGTTTTAGTTAACACATGGAAACATAAATTTGGGAAGAAAGATAGGAGGGAGATACTGGCATGGAAAGTGAGCAAGAATTGAAAGTGGGGAGAGACTAGAGAAAACATGCATTTAGATTCTACTCCTTGCCTCTGTGTTGTTCATT
>LZPO01066277.1:371687-403686 GCA_001675575.1 Neotoma lepida
GAAATCCCAGGTACTTGGGAGGTTGAGACAGAAGGATCATCACAAAACAAATTCAAAGCCAGCATGGTCTATATTGTGAGATTTAAACCAACTAGGGCTACACAGTAAGAATCTGTTTAATAAAAAGTGTTGAGCACCAGCAAAACCATATCTTCAAAACAAACAAAGAAAAATAAATCGGGGTCAGGGGAGCCAGGCATGGAAGCACAAGCCTGTAATGTAATCCCAGTACTTGAGAAGTGGAAGCAAATAGATCAGGAGTTCTAAACCACACACACAATTAAAGAAGAAAAAAGAAAAGAGCAAGTAAGGTAAGTGTCATAAAAGGGGAAGCCAGAAGATCTCGGTTTGCCTCGTGGCATCACGATGAGAAATAGCTTAGACTAGACGTCTGGAGGCTAAGAGACAGTGGAGGTAGGGCCTGATAATACCAGTTGAAGCCAGGACAGACCAAAAGTTCTCCAACTGACTTAACTGATAAGTTAAGATCAGTTGTGCAGGGCCCTGAACAAAAGAACCATCTAGCTTCCACATAGAGGAATGAGGAAAATGAACAATTGTTATTTTAAGTTTCTCCCATTTTTGAGGGGGTAGAGGCCAATGTAAGCCATATTATAATAGCTGGGCATGATGGTTCAGACCTGTAATCCGAGTCTTTTGGGAGGCTGAGACAACAAGAATTTTTTTTAATGAATAATATTTTATTGTGCATCATTTTTAAAAATCCATCTTCCACTATGGGCCACTTGAGAGATTTTTTATTTTTACTTCTTTTTTTTCAGCATATTTTTATTGATTGTTTGGGAATTTCACATAATGCACCTCAATCATACTCACTTCCCAGTCCTCCCAGGTCTGCTCCTGCCCCCCCCCGCCACCCCCCCCAAAAAAACCCCAAAATATCAATTCCAATTTGTGTTGCCTATATACTCACTGGAGCATGGTCAAACTCCCAGTGGCCAGCCCCTAAACGAAAATTGAGTCCTTACCCACCCCTACCCCTGCCAGAAGCCATATCACCCTGAATGCGCTTGATCTCAGAAGCCAAGCTGGGTTGGGCTTGGTTAGTACGTGGACGGAGACAACAGGATTTTTTAGAGGCCAGCCTGAGGCCAGATGGGACTACGGGAGTGAGATCCTTTTTCAAAAACAATGGCCTCTACCATGTCCAAACAAATATGCAACTTATGTAAAATTTTGGGGAGAAAAAGAATATATGGATATATTTTTTTGTACATGCAAACTTTCTCTGTAAGCATGCACAAGAAACAGAAAACAATTGCTTCTAGGGAGAAAGGAGCTATGGAAGATGGGGGAAGTGGCAGGGAATTCATTTAGAATTTTGAAGCATCTGAATTTATATCCAATGAATGAATGATATCTATTCTTTTTAATCAGGTCTTTCTAGAACCCTGGAATAATTTCTGGGGGAAAGTAGGAACTCATAAACTGGTATGATCTTTGTAGGTTGGAGGCATGGTTTAAGCAGTGCCTATAAAAATATGTAAATACATATGCAATTCACAGACTATCCCTCTGAGAATCTGCCAGAAGCTGTTAGCATTGGTTGCTTCTGAGGAAAGATATAATATACCCTTTTCCCAGTTTGATTTTAATTTTAAAATTTAACTATATGTTTTATGAATTCTTTGAGAACTTCATACATGCAAACAATGTATTTTGATCATATTCGCCCCCAATCCTCCCCTTAACCTCCTCTCAAATCTACCTTTCCACACTACTCTTTTCTTTTCCCTGTTTTATCACCCACTAGGTCCATATATCTCTGAGTGCCAGGTGTCCACTGGAGTGCAGTGGACCTAGCAGTGGCCACACCCTTAAAGAAAATTGAGTCTCACTCCCCCAGAAGCCATTAATTGTCAACAGTGCCTTGGCTAGGAGTGGGGGTCACGAGCACCTCCCCCCCCCGATGGAAATTCACTGGTTTGTTGTGCAAGTTTTGTGTGGCCAAGCACAGGAATTTTTAACTATGCCCTGAACTTGTGTTACCTTTCCACAAAGGAAAAAGAGTACAAATGCACGCCTTTTGACCTAGCAATTTAGTACTTCTAAGAATCTCTCCTAGACATGTTAGTACATAGTTGCAATCTCAGCTACTTGGCGTGCTGAGGCAGGAGAATCAGAAGTTGGGGTCCAGCCTCTGAGACACAGTGAGAGTCCATGCTCTCCCAAATGTTTCGTACAGAAATACAGAAAGAAACAAAGATAAAGATATAAGATCCTTTAGTTACATACACTAATACATTGTTAAAAAAAACCATTTAATGGGGCAGGTGAGATGGCTCAGTGGGTAAGGACATTTGCCACCAAGGCTAATGACCTCAGTAAATCCTCAAGACCACATGGTGTAAGGAGAGAACTAACTCCCTCAGGTTGTCCTTTGACCTCCACGACATATACATACACATGAAAAAATAGGAAATAAATAAATGTAAAAAGAATTAAAAAAATCTAAATGACTATCAATTCATAATTAATTAAAAATGCAAAATGTTCATAAAAGAGAATACTATATAGATGTGAAAAATGAACCCATAATCCACCACCTTGCTCAACATAAAATATATTTTTGTTTTGAGACAAGGGTCTCACTGTGTAGCCCTGGCTGTTGTGGTACTCACTCTGTAGACCAGGCTGGCCTGGAACTCACAGAGTTCCACCTGCCTCTGCCTCCAGAATGCTGGGACTAAAGGTGTGTGCCACCACACCTGGCTAACACAGAATATTCTTGAACTCTCAATGAATACCCCTTCTAGTTATTCATTCTCTAGGAATGATTGCAAACAATAAATCCCCCTGCCTCAGCTTTCTACGTGCTGGGATTACAAGTACATGCCACCATACGTGGCAGAAATCCTAGAATTCTTGACCCTTCAGCAACAAACACAGTCCTCTCTCTTTTGAGAACTCCCCAGATCCCAAAGGGAGACAAGTTCCTAGAGGGCGGGTTCACCCCACTTAGATTTCAGTGAAATCACCCTAATCATCAGAGGAGTTAGGCTGAAAATTCTTTGGGCCAAAGCATCAGGCCTCAGGAAGTGATTAAAACTATTGCTATATATGTATAAAAATTATACATACATACATACATATACAGAAAACACACACACATATATATATAAAACAACTATATATAGTTACACTCCATACAACAACAGATCTATAATGCTTCATGATATACCTTTTATATGTATGTGACACTTCAAAACAATTTAAGCTAGACATGGTGGCTCAGCCCTGTAATTTCAGTACCTAGGAAGATGAAGCAGGAGGATTTTCAGTATAAAGCCAGCCTGGGCTACACAGCAAGTTTGTGAGTAGCCTGGTCTATGTAACAAGACTCTGCTTAAAAACTTCAAAAAATGTTTTAAAATGTGCATGAGGAACCATCTCAAATGTGTTTATATATGTATAGAACAAAGAAATGATGTACATAAGTCAAACTATCATACTATTTGTAAAAAGAATGTGAGGGGAGGGAAGCTTAACTTCACCAATTTTATGATTTGAACTTTTTCTCCTGAGTTTCCCCCCTTAATTAAAAAAAATGAATTAAAATGAATATAGAATAAAAGAAAGTTTTTGAGACAGAGTCTTGCTATGTAAGCCAGGCTGACCTCAAACTCCCAATCCTCCTGCCTCAGCTTTCCACGTGCTGGGATTACAAGTACATGCCACCACACATGGCAGAAATCCTAGAATTCTTGACCCTTCAGCAACAAACACAGTCCGCTCTCTTTTCAGAACTCCCCAGGTCCCAAAGGGAGACAAGTTCCTAGAGGGCAGGTTCACCCCACTTAGATTTCAGTGACCCTAGTCATCAGAGGAATTAGGCTGAAAATTCTTTGGGTCCCAAGCATCAGGCCTCAGGAACTTGACCAGAATTTTCTTTCTCTGAGGAATCCATTCTGACCTTAGCTCTCCTTTAATCACAGAGATAAGCAAGAAAGCCCTGAAGGGCTTTGCAGGCCCCTATCCCCTAAGCCTCATGCAAGTTCCCACTTGTCCTTGAAGACAAGATGGGGTTGTTTTCCAAGAAGTTAAAGGTGAGGCAACCAGACCTTTTTAACCATACTTTACAGTGGAAAGAATAGAGTCCCCAAAAGAAAATCCAAAGAACCCCAAAAGAGCATTCCACGCAGATCAAACAGCTCCTCACATTTCCATATACCAACATGACCCACTGTGTTCCTGTATCAAAGTTCTTACATATATCTATCCGTACGATTTGGGCCATATCTGAATATCACTTAGAACCATTGCTTCCCTAGCACGTTTCTTTAGATCAGCTTTTTCTCTGCTATTTATTTTTAAAACACAGTTCTTTAGAAATCTTATTTTCTACACTTATTTCAATAGAAACCCATATCATTCACATAAATGGAAAAATCAGTATCACATACCAGAGAGAGAAAGAGAATATTAATAAATGTTACCTGAGATGGAACTCCTTGCCAAAGCCTCCTCGTGCAAGTTCTCCTCAGAGATGTCTGGAAGGCGGGCCACCGATGCTCCTCCTAGGGGTTATAAAGTCTGGGAAATACTTTCCAGGAGATTTTGTTTCAGCTTCTCCTATAGGTTAACATTCCCCTGTGATTTTCTTTTAGCTCCGCCTATAAGTGAGAGTGACATTCTTTCAGCTCCCTCTATAGGTTAGAGTGTAGGATTATTAGCCAGCACAATTTTATTGAGTGACTATTCTTTTTCAGATACAGCGCTAACTGCTTGGGATACAGGAGAAAAGGGGAAATAAATTGTAATCAATCACAGATCGAGAAAGGCAAGATGGGTGGCATTAGAGGACACAGACTAGCCACACAGTCTCCATTTTCCGGGCCCATCTATTTAAACTATGACCAAAAGCACACCGGCACAAATGTCTTGGGGACTTGCAAATTATCAGATACGATGGGAAATTATCAGTCCAAATGTTAATTGACCGTGTTAGTCACTCCCTTCTCTGCTTCACAGAAGGAGTTGGCTGCAGGTTTTTCTCCTACCTCCCTGCCACCCTCTTTTCTTTAACCAGACACCTAAATGTTGATGATTGCCAGGATTTTTCACCCCACCTTCTCCTCCTGACCTCCCCTTCTGAAGTCTGCATACATAGCTTCCACCTACATAGTAAGCTAGACTCCTAGATCCTAAACACACAAAGCTGGTCCCTCTTCAGTTTCATTTTCAGCACGATAGCATTTTTATATTTCTGTAATGGCGCTCTGTTCAGCCTGTGTGTAGCTCCATCTACCTGAGTCCTGTTTCTGTCCCAAGTTTGTTCAATATTCAGTCTCAAGCCACTGAGATACATCAATTGGGGAAGCATTGGACTGGAGATTCAGCTGCAGTCTTCTGTGCACCTTCTGAGAAGCCTTCTGGAACCACAGTCCTTGCTTTCTATGCCCTAACACATCTACTCAGTCCCCCTGCCTTATTATTATTATTTTTAATTAGATAGGGTTTATGTTTGGGCCTGGTGGCACAAACCTGTAATCCCAGCACTTGGGAGGCTGAGACAGGAGGAACTCAATTCTGGGCCAGCTTGGGCTCCATGGCCAGAAAAAAAATATCTATCTCAAACTAACAAACAACAGAAATAAAATTTGAGCTGTAAACAGACATAAATTAAAAGGAACTTGCAGGTGTATGGGTTAACCATCAGAATTTAAAATGAATTGGGTTTTTTTTCAGACCCTCTTCCCTTTTTCTTCCTTCTGTAGGGACATCAATGCAGGGAGCCATAAAGGGTTAGTCCTAGGAGAGTGTTCTTCCTGAAGAAGAAGTCCAAGTGATGGTTGGCAAGGCAGGAAACTGGTTACACACAGTAGAAAGGAGTAAATTATTTTGGGGATAAAAGAATCAGGTGTCTAACTGCCAGAAAGTGGAGTTCCAGATGTTTAGTGAGGACTTTGGAGTGACTCTTGTGATGCTGAATTGCAATCAGAGGTACTAGTATGAACTTGGGATTTTTTTTCTTTTGAGACAGGGTCCAAATGGCCTAGGCTGGCCTGGAATTCAAAGTCCTCCGCCTTAGTCTCTTGAAGTGTACTCCACAATAGAACTCATGATTTTGAATAGATATACGTGTCTGTACATGTCTGTTTATGTGGCGTACTTACGTATGTATTCTGTGTTCTCAGGCCTCTGAACAATTATGCCCTGGTGTCCTTACCTTAGTTTTTACCATCATTCTCTAAATGGATCAGAACTCCTTGGAGAAATGGCTGATCCCAGGGGCTAGGACAAAGAAAGTATGAATCTGGGATATCTTGTAACCAACAGTTAAAAACAGCAACAACACTCAAAAACCGTGTGTGGCAAAAGGACATAGGCGGGGCTAGAGAGATGGCTGAATGTTTAAGAGTACTTGCTGTTCTTCCAAAGGACCCACGTTTTGTTGCCAGTACCTATACTGGGCAGCTCACAACCACCTGTAACTCCAGCTCCAGGGGATCCAATGTTTTCCTTTGGCCTCTGCAGGCACCCACACAATTTGGTGTATATACACACACATACATGTAAATAAATCTTTCTTTTAAGGATAACAGGAACATGCTTAGAATGTTTGCTCTGTCCAAATCAACAACCAAATTAATGGTGATGGATGAAAACACACCATGTAAAATAGGAGCCAGTGAGCCCACACTGACACAAATAAACTGTGGATGGGGAACTTCTCTTTCATAGTAGAATACCAGCTGACAAGTGTTGGAGGAATGACAGAACTAGAGTCACCCAGAGGTAGCCACTACGCCATTAGGACAGAAAGAACATGGATACTCAAAAAGGCAAAATTGGAACAGGTCCTCAGATTTAATGGTCATTTTGATGGCTGTAACTTGGGAGTGAATGGGTGGAATGTTTTTATTTTTAGGAAAGTTACTTTGAAGTATTTAATGGTAATGGAGTATCATATCTACAACTTATTCCTGCACAGCTCAGAAGTTACACACACACACACACACACATACACACACAGGGGGGAGCTTGAGGGGGCATCCATTTAGAATGGTAAAACAAGTGTGGTTCAATGTTAAAAACTGGGAACTGAGGTGAAGAGTATATGGAGTATCTTTGGGTGTTCTTGCAGTTTCTCTGGACTTAAGAAATTATTTCAAAATGTAAAGTCTTTTAAAAGTAAGTCATCTATCTCTTTAAAAAATACTGAAAATAAAATCAAGTGTTTATAATATGAATCACGAACTAAAGTCTTTATTTTTGCCTGTTTATAGAAGTTTATAAATAGGTTTTTTAAAAGACAAAATAAACCGAAAGCAAGCAAGAAATATGTGACTATGGCAAAAGCCATCTAAATAGCTAAATGTGACAAAATACTTTTGAAAAAATGACAGATCATGTGGAGAGGTTATTTCTCTGCTGGGCCAGCCAGCTTGAACTTGACCATAGTTATCTATTAGTTCTTCTGTGTACAGAAAACCCTTTAACTCAAAACTTGACCTACTCCCAGAAACAGAGAATAAAATCCTGGGATATGGTGACAGAAAATAATTATTAACAGGAATAAGAGAGGCAGACTTGTAAAATATTGTCGTTTATACATGTATATATACTTTATTAAATTCACATTATTAAGATATACACGAGGTCAACATTTCACAAAACTTTCTATTATTCCAAAAGCAGTTATCATAAAACAGTGATTTGTAAGTCAGTCAAGCAAAACCAGTATGTATAGGATTTTATTATGGTTTCATTTCTTGTGCTAGTTTTCAAATAGAAGCTTAAAATATATGATATAATATGAGAATAGGAAGAAAGAATTTTACTTTATAACAATAACTACACTGCAAATATTAGACTTTATATAAAAATAAAGGGGTACTGTCAACAAAGCTCCTCTGTGAATTAGCATATTACCCATCTTTTGCTTCAAAACAATCCCTGTGCAAACAGCTTTCTAGTCCATTTAAACAATATAAAGGACAACAATAACAAAAGATTAGTTTACGAAGGAAAAGACTGTGGCAAAGGAATTTGTAGGGAGAAGGGGAAGTTTGACAGGGGTGAGAGTAAGATGAGAGAAGGTGGGAGTGAGTACTCAGAAGGAATTGTATACATGTATGAAATTGACAAATTGAAAACATTTAATTAAATTCATTAATAAAAGAGTTGGCTTGAGACAGTAAAGTGAATCCCCTGCCTCTTTGATCTCATCATACCATTGGGACAATTTCAATTTTCTGCTGCAGCTTTACCTTACCACTGAATTTTTAACATGTTTAAATATCATCACATTTCAAAGGTTATTTCTTAATAGTTCTAAATTTGGACTCTAAATTTGAACTCAAAAGTGCCCCTTTAAGGAAATAAGACAGAAGAGGGAGGGCAGACAAATCTGAAAGACAAAGCCATCTCTTATGATTATGAAGGCAAAAGCCTTTGAACACGGTTCATTAACAGAGTGGATACACCAAGTGTCATCAAAGAAACATTTCTTTAAAATGGCACACAAGGGGGCGATTCTTCTAACAGCACATTTATGTTAGGTTCGAAGGATTATGAGCTTTTCACAGGCTAAAGCAACATGGGAACTAAAGCCATTAATAGCCATTCTGACAGTGATTACAATGTAAACTTAAGATCAGACCTGATTCTATAATGGAACTGCTGCAAGCTAAGTGATGTTCTCTACTGATTAGAAGAGAGGTTTTGCTTCAAGCACACTAATTTCTAGTCTGTGAATGCCTTCAAACCACCTCCAAGGATTTTAGATTTCAAAAGACTTAAGTTTAATCATTTTCTGTTTGTTTCTTACATCCACTTAAAAATAGAATATCACAATTCTAGCAGGTACATGTGGATATTAAACATATAGTTCACCCACCATGTTGAACATTAAAAGAAATCTAACAACACAGACATTCTACGTAGTGTACTAAGCAATAAATAATGTCACAATAGATCATATTTGGATTTCTTAAATATTTAATCAGGAGTTTCCTCCTGTCAAAATGACAGAGCTTATGTTACGTCACACTGCATATACACTGTTTAGAGCTGGAAGCAGAGGGCACAGTAGCACTGACTCTTCCAGTGCTTGAAAGCTTCCTTACAGATACTCAACTGCCCTCTATAGGGCACCAAGAACAAGAACTGGGTTCTGACTCTAGCACAACACAATAACGAAAAACAACCCCACCAGTCACCACATGACAAAACAAACTGAGTGACAAAAGGGAATCAGGGAAATATCCAACAAAACAGCACTCACATACAGAAAGCTTCCATTTCCACAAGACCTTATGATACACGTCCCCTACAGCATGGCAATGTACCCCAAGGCACCTAAGGCCTCATAATACTACCCGAGACACTGACAGCTTCATGGACGCTTGCTTTGTACAGTGCTTTGTGTAAATAACTATTCGTTCATTTGTAGATGCTCCACACATCTGGTCAAGGCAGGAATTTCTTCTCCTTGATAACACCACCTAGAAATATCAACAATATTTTATATATTCCTTAGGTTTGGGGAGAGAAATAGCAACTGTGGTAGCTAAGAACCTAAGAACCTGAGGTGATTAATGCAGGCACCCTGTAAGTCCATTTACATTCTCCACTCTAAAATCAGTCTTCACTGCATACATTCCAACAGCAAAGAAGCAATGAGGGGAGTGATGGAAGCGACTATGAGTTTCTTGCCCTCTATGAGAAATGGCAAGTAAGCAGCTCAGACAGGAAAGGGAAACAAAATAACGTACTTCAAGCTGATGCAGAAAAACAAAAATTTGATATAATCCAAAGCAATTTGAATATTACTATGAAATAAAGAGATGGGAAAGTATGTAGTCAACAGACACTTTTTATAAATCTCTCAAGCAAGAGAATTTCTGATCATCTCTGATATGTCACTGCTGGGGAAAGAACGGTCAATGCTTCAAAGTAGGTGTTCTCTGAGGCACTAAGAAAAAATCCTCCAAGTAATCAAAACTGTGTATTTGAGATTTAGTCATCAAACGCAAAATGAGATCAGCCAAAACAGATGTTAGTAAGGTGACTATACTTGCAAAATTGAACTTTATAGGACAGAGATGCCCAGAAATAGGAGCATCAGAATGGTTGCAATCTGCCAAACTTTCATCCCCACTGTGGATCAAAGTTCTTTGCATTCCTCACTGAATGTTTTATGTGGGACATAGTTAAAACACTGAATCAGAAATGGTTAAGTCACTTGGGTGAGAGATCATCCATCAAGATGAACGAAGAGCATGAATTGGAGCATGCTACTGGAGACTCTGCGGGAGCGCTGCCTGTAGCCAGTGAGTCTGAGGACAAGCCACTGCTGACACTACTGCCATCCAAAATATCTGAACTGAGGACAAAGCAAAAAGAATTATAAGCGAATGCATGTATCAGGGTCAACATAACATGCAATGACATGATTTCAAGGACGCACAAATCAGTACAGCATTGGTAAATAATAAGAAGCATAAATGCCACAGCAATGAAATGCATAATGTACTATATTACGGGACCTGTGAAATTCATAAAACCACGGAAACCTAGAGTAAGACTCAAAACGTTCTGTATAATTTGATCATCCCCTTGGAAGTACCTGACTATGTAACATATAAGTGTTCCTCTTGACATGCCATGGTTATTGTGATGGGGGGGTTCCTGACCTTCTGCCTAAAAGATTTCTGTCCTCATATTTATCTTCTTACTTTTCCAGGGCCTTAGAGCAAGAATAACTGAGGTTTACTCAAGCTAGCTTAAGTGTGTCCAGATATATCATTTCTATCCTTGAGGAGAGTCTTTCAACTGCCCTAAAATTGACCATTTTGTTTGCCCACTCCCAAGAGGCTTCAATGCAAATATTATTAAAATGATTTCCACCTCTAATTTCATGCCTTTCCTATTCTCACTTTATTTCCTTTCAGACCCAAGGGTCTCCCTGCTATCTGTAAGACTCCTTTTCTTACACCCTTCAGTTATTCCCCTAAAATGTTCTCTTCTCATGATCCCCATCATGCTTCTTTGTTCCCAGGGGTCATGGAGCTCTGCTTTATATTTGCCTTCAACTTACTCATTCACTTATTCTAATATTTACTAAGTGCCTGCCAAGTGTAGAAAGACAACGGTATGAAGGACAGACAAGGTCCCCGGCCTCAGTGAATATACAGGAAAGTGGAGGAGACAGAGATTTAAATAAGCAGGCTCAGAAAACAATAATTACACTTTGTGATATGAGTAATAAAGGGAAGGAACTGGGGGGGGTGCTATGAGAGGCTGACACATGGGTAACCTGATCTAACCTGGAGGAACTGTGAAAGGATTCTCAGAGGTGAGATTTGATTTTGACGGGAAAGATCAGTAGGCATTAACTCGGGAAGGTATAGGAAGAAGCAAGGCTATTTCTGGGAATTCAAAGCAGGCAAGTACAGAGACAGTATAGAGTCAAGAGAACACAGTGAGAGCCAAACTGGAGGAGTAGTCCAGCAGTTTAAGTTTACACAGACATGTTTTATTATTTGAAACGGAAGAAAAACATAGAATTAGAGAAGGAATTATGACTCAAGGAAATACGGGTTCTAGTCCGTCACTAGCTCCTTTGCAAAACCCCATTTTGTTCTAATACAGGCAATCAAAATGTTATGTCTTTAATATTATTTTTGTAAGTTTCCAAGCTGATGGATTTCCATTGCAGATCAGTTAATAGCATATTTGTAAATCACAGGCCTACACCGTCCCCCTGAAAGGCACCATTTCCTCTCCCATCTTTCTACTCCTATGTTTTTAAAATGTCATTTAGGGATGGGACCCAGGCCCTCACACATGGCTGGGCAAGCATGTTACCACTGGAGCTATACCACAGTCCCTTCTGTCATCTCTTTCTATTGCCTGTAGGTTGTTTTTGGGTGGAGACAGATTACAAATAGGTTTTGGAAAAGTAAAAATAAAAAATGGAAACAGTATATTCCACATTGCTCCTACACTATGCACACTGCTGTCAAATGTATCATTAATAATACCACTTTTAAGGAAGAAGTCTGGAAAACTTAGTTGGCTCTGATATTTGTTCAACCACATGGCAAAATGGTCCAAAACTATGAATTATTCAACAACTGAAAAAAAAGTTACACAGATAATCCAAGACACTGGAAAATCAAAAGGACCTTTCTATTTGCCTTTGGAACATATGTGAATTTTCCTCTGCAGCTTTTTGCCTAGACTAATATTAAAATGAATTGACTTTCCTAAAGCACATATTAGCTGGGCAGCACAAGGGCATGCTCTATGCCATTTGGCAGGAAGAAAGAGACTTAAGATTAACATTTGGCCACCATGCAGATAATCTGAAGATAAATAAAGAATTCTTTATTGTAAGCACCAGAATGACAGTGAGCCCGGGATTAGAAGATTTCATCTGTAACAAGACCTGCTCACTTAGGTGACTCTTGTATTCATTCCAAAACACAAAATAAGACTGCAGTGGAATGTTTTTCTAAATATTGTTGATTACTTAAGTGAAAAAAGATGACAGAGACATTGCCATTTAGGAAAAAAATTGAACATTTCAAACTGTCTTCTTCACCATTACACAGAAGCCAGATGTCCTATCACCCCATCATTAGATCCATGTAGAACAGGACTTGTATAACTGTATAATCCACAGAGATTACTGTGTGAAAGTAATTTGTATTGATCACCATCACATCTCATAACAGAGCTTCTAAAAGCAACAGAGTCTGCTCCAATTTGAGTTCTTATTTTCTCATATAATGTCTGATGAGAGTGCTAATGATAACGAGCCTTACTTCTACTAGTGGCCAGAAGCCGACAATCATAGGAAAGCAAAGCTAACTGAGACTAGACACAGGACTATCTGAATTGAAAGTCAAATGATCCATACACATGACTATTATATACATATATATTAAAAATCAGCTAGGAGGACTGCTGAGATGGCTCAATGGGTAAGGGCACTTGCTGCCAAGCCTGATGACCTGAGTTCAAAGAACAGACCCAACTCCTGAAAGTTGTCCTCTGATCTCCACATGTGCATGCCCCCACACAAATAAATAAATAATTGTAGAAAAATCCTCTAGGCATGGTGACACATGCCTGTAATCCCAGCATTTCAGAGGCAGAAGCAGGAGCACCAGTTCAAAGTCATCCTTGGCTACATAGTGAGTTTAAGGCTAGCTTTGGATACAGAGTAAGAATTCTGTCTCAAAAAGCAAAACAAAAACATTAAAAATAATAATGATAGCTAAAGTGTGATAGCACATGCCTGTAGACCCAGAACGCATGAGGCTAGACTGGGATACATACTGAATTTTAGGCCAGTCTGGACTACATAATGAGAAGACACAAACTATCAAAAATGTTAAAATTAACCATCACATTAAACACTGATGCACTGGGTATGAAAATGAGAATTTTCCTTTTTACAGGCAAAACAGGTTATCACTTAATCTTCACTACAGGGCTAGGGACCCTGAAAATATCTTTGTTTGCTTTGCAGCGTTGCAGACACATACAGTCTTATTCCCAGCTGAATAAGGAACAGAAGGGAAATTCTTAATATGAAAAACAAAAACAAAAAACAAACAAAGAATTGAAGTAACAAATAAGGCATACTTCTGAATTATGCTCAAACTCTTGATGTTCACAAATAGTAAATGTAAAAATGACATAATTCCAGCTTTGTAGTGGCAATGTTCCCCACATTCTGTTGACAGTGATTTCAGGATTTTTTTAGGGGAAAAAAGGAAATAAAAAGTATACTCAAATGAACACAAACCCTAAATGGGTTCACATCAATGTTCTAATTTAATTTATACTTCAAAGATGTCAGATTTTAAAGATTATTAACTAGCACATAAACTTTAAAGAGTATAAAATGTATCTTTTCCTTCTCTTTGTGGGATGGGACAGGGGGAAAGAAAAGTTCAAAAAGATGAGATCATATCTGCTAGTTATCAGATGTTTGAGCCACTCTCTAACAGACAGCAAAAGAAAGGTTCCTTACTTTCACTATCAAGTACACTGCCATCTTTAGCAACAGAAATTCAGACACAGGTGGTTCCTATCTCTGGTCCCATTTCTAAGAATATGGATGTATGATTTTGACCAATGGACCTGCATTAAGAGACAGAAGTTTCTGTAAAAGCAGAATCCAGATTCATTATTAAGAAATTTCTTCCCTGTAGACATAAGTGTCAGCATCCTTAGTATATACGGTGTCCTGCAGATCTTAACAGAATTTTAAGCTTTAAGATCCTTTGAGATAGCACAATTCAGGTAAAAATGTTACTTGAAAGTTAATTAACTACTTTCTGAAAGGCTTGTGTGTGTAGTGCACGCATGTGTGTGCATATGAATATTCATGCCTGTCATTGCTCATGTAGAGACCAGAGGAGGCCAGAGGAGGATGTTGGGTCTCTATTGGCCCTACCCTTTGAGACAGGATCTCTCACTGAATCTGGAGCTTCCAGTTTTCTTAGCTATGCCAGCTAATCAGTAAGCTCCAGTGATGTACCTATTTCTTCCCTCAACCCCCAGCCCTGAAGTTAGAGTTGTGTGTGGCCATGCCTGGCTTTTATGTAGGTGCTGCAGACCTGAACTTGGGTCCTCATGTTTGCACAGCAAGTGCTCTGACCCACTGAGCCATTGTCCCAGTTGTTGGTTTTGTTTTGTCTGGAGGAAGGGGTCTCACTCTGTAGCTCAGGCTGACCCAAAACTCCTCGGCTCTTTGATCCTTTCAACTCAGCATCCATTCAGTTTAAGGTTCATTTAGCATTAACGTCTGTGTCTCCAGGACTCTCACAGCAACTACAGGTTCACTCATGGTTTATAACAGCAACTGAAGATCCACTACAGCACTGCCATAGCCAGCTAAGGCTGTGCTGATAAAAGATGAGTGCCCAGACAAGAAAAGGGGACCACAAACAAATACCGTGCCTATTCCTTTTTTTCTTGTTTTGTTTCGGTTTGGATTTTGGTACCGATGTGGATAAAACCCAGGGCTGCAACATGCTAGAGAAGTGCTCTATCACTGGGCTATACCTCCTTCTGGTTTTCTTTTGCTTGATACAGCTTTACTATAAGTTCAGGCTAACCTGTTTAACTATGTAGCCTAGGCTGGCCTCCAACATGGCAATCTGCCTCAGGCTTCATTGTGCTAGGATTACAGGAATGTGCTACCATAACTTGCTCCCTATCCTTGCTTTCTAATTTGCATGAACTTCTTTTGCTATTTTGTAGCAATGTAAAAAAAAGACATAAAATATAAATATATATAAATCTCACCATGAATTTGTTTTTTTGCCATGCTGGAGGTGGAACACAGAGCCTTGTACAAGCTAAACATGCTCTGTACCACTGAGCTACACACCCAGCTCCTCATTCTCCTTGTTTTCTGCTTGGCAAAATGTTGTGAACTTTTTCCTCCTTGGATCACTTGATAAATAACTGGCTAAGCAAATCTATTAATAGTCATGTGCCTATACTCACACTTCAACTGTATGTGCCTATACTCACACTTTACCATAAAAGCCACATGCAGTTTGTACTAGGTATATAGTTTCATCCACTAGTCCTCTTGACAAGCTTCAGGAATTACTCTTTGCAATCTCTACATATCTGGGAAGACACGCTGTACCAAAATTAGCAATTGAGCTCCCAAGGACACCAGAGACAGTGGAAGACACAAATAGGACCAATCTAAAAGGAATTCCAACAGTACCAGTCAGCAAGCCTCATGAATGACAATAAGCTAGGACTTGCTCACCTAGAAGTTATCTTAAACAAAATGATACACATGCAATTTGGGAAGAAGAAATTGTCAACCCTTAGAGCAGTGAGTGCCTTTTATATTTCTTCCATTTAGAGGGTTCCATTTTATTCTATTTTTAAAGTGAATGTCCTTGTGAGTTTTTTAAAAAAGGACCCTCAGCTATAAAACCTAGGGATCGAAAAGTTGTACAAGGTGTTACACAATTGTATATAGAATATGGGTACTCAGCAAGTTGACTGGAATATCCTGAAAGATTTCAAAATATTACCTAGGAACTGCTACTATGCCTTCTTCCCAGATGTCTGTTAGCATTCAATTGCTCAACTTCAAGAATAGGAAAAGAAGTCAATTCGCTCATAAAACACTGAAAACCCTTATGTTACAGATCTAAACTAGAATGAGAAAGACTACAGTCATGTGACCTGGACCATAAGAATTAGTAACTGTTACTATAAAACTGCACATTTAAGCTAGGGTTGATGGTACATGCCCATGGTCCCAGTACTCAGGAGGCTAAAGCGGGAGGGGTGTAAGTTCTGGGTCAGTCTGGATTACACAGTGAGCTTGAGGTGAGCCTGGACTATATAGTAAGACTACGTTTCAAAATGCAATGAGAAACTGCAATCTTAATTAGCATTGTGACTACTATAAATTTTCTAAAAAGATTTTATCACAATAGATCTCATTACTTAGCAAATACCACAGGTATAATGTTTTGAATATGAAATGTCCCCTACCAGGTCATGTGTTGAATGCTTGGTTGCCTGGGTATCGACACTATTTTGGGTGGTGGCAGAAACTTTAGGAGGAGGAACTCATCTGGAGCAAGGAAGCTACTGGGAGCACATGTAAGTCATACCTTATCCCTAGTCCCTTCTTTTCTTTCTGCTTCCTGGCTTCCATGAGGGCAGTAGCCCCTGCCAGATGTTCCTACTGCCATGACGACCTGTACCAGCACAGGCCCAGAATCAAGAGAGCCTGAGAACTACAGACTGGAACTTCTGAAACCATGAGCTGAAAGAAATCCTTCTCCCCTTGTTCATGCCAAGGATTTTGTTATAGTGAACAAAAGTTTGACTGATACACGTAGTTAAGAAAATGCAGCCATCTCTTAGAAGTCAAAAGCATGGAACATGAAATGCAAGCAGAGCAGTGATAATCACTATGCATTTTCTCCACAGCAACCCAGAGGCTCTTTCTCACACCAGTCAGCTGATGACACTACACCACACCATCCCATCTATTGAGAAAGTCTGACCTAACAGAGGCTAAGAACAAAATAAAGGTACAAAAAGGATACGCATACTTCCAAAGAAGTATTTGGGACTTTCAGAGGACATGGTCATTCAAAATCATCTACACCTCTGTGGAGACTCACCCTATGTGAGCGTGGATTATGTTTTACATTATCTCAATATTCTTTCAATGTGGTTCTTTTTATCATGAGTCATACCCTAATATTTTTTTTTCATTTCATTTTTACCATGAACTGAGATCAGACAATTGCGCAGCATCTGCAGACAGCATATTGGTGGTGCCTTGGAAGATTCTCTTAGGCTGGCTTTCTGTCTCCATCTCCCCTACAACACAAGAAAGGTAGCTACCATAAAACAATTTTACAAATGTACGACCGCTGCTAAAATGAGGGGGATATTTGTTTAGGCAAAGCTCAGAATACTTCAAGCTATTACATAAATGTTCCCACATGTGCCAGGAGTCTAGAGTTCCAGAGATGAAGGCAGGAAGAACAAGAGTTCAAGCCTGGGCTATATAGCTACTTCCAGGTCAGCCTTCTCTCAAAATACCTCCCCCTTAAAGCAGTGACCTTCTCATGTGCTTGAACATAAAAGAAATATGCTTCTTTATACCTTGACCAAAAAAGTAATAGCTTTAAATTTTTCATGCATTATGTATAGCATTTTCTCTCTCTCTCTCTCTCTCTCTCTCTCTCTCTCTCTCTCTCTTTAATAAAAGAGAACACTGATTTTATCAGACAGCCTGAATCAAAGTTTACCAAATATGGAAATAAATTAGGTATTCCTAAACAGTTAAAGCTCACAGTGGCTATTTTATGGCTAGCAAAGAGTCCTTATTATATATCTTTTAATATCTTAACACACCTTGAGACAGCAACAAGATGTATTTTCTGATAGTGTGGAAATAGAAGGTTGAATTAGATGATATACTAAATATAAAAATATAGCTAAAAGTATACCCAAAATCACTAATAGTAACTTGGTTCACAAACTTAGAACTGTACTGGTTTACACAACCCTATAGATTTTCACTGAACTTGTAATCATAAAACATGGCACCAACGGGAACCGTGCTTAACATTTTACCACTAAGTAGTAAGGGTTGTTTGCCTCTTCTCCCCTGTCCCAAGCTCTGTTTTTATTTCAAATGTGCATATTCCTTGGAGTTGATAGTCTTTATCTGAGCTTGAAAATAGAATGGAAAAGACAATTCAAGATCAATGTGGTGAAGACGTCTGTAATCTCAGCATTTGTGAAGCAGAGGCAGGAACATAACCACCAAGCTTGAGAGCAACTGCGCTCCCCAGAATGCCACAGCAGCCTGTACTACAGAATGAAACCCTGTCTCAAACAAGCAAAAAAGCTAGCAAAAAACAAACCGATTGAATTCAGGAGCCTAGCTATACCTCAGTAGGTCCATGGAACTCAACTTAAAAGTGTATGAACTACTTATGACAGAAAAAGATAAAACAAGAACACATGTAAACTTCATTTTTCCCTATTATGAATTAAATAATATTACTTTTTCTTCTGGAGCTATTGTGAAAGTTACTGAGATTCACAAAAGTTATATTTCTTATTTGCTTTGTTCAGTGAAGCTTTGAAACTGTAGGGTTTTAAACTCTAACAAAAAATTTCTCCACCTACTGGTAGATTTTGGAATAGCTACTAAACAAACACTAAATTCCATTAAGTTTCTAGACAGATTTTACTTTAATTATAACAACAGTAATAAGTTTAGTTTAAAGTGTTCTTTTATCTAATACTCCTGAGAACATTCCTAAGGTTATAAATGATTCTTTGCAAGATTAAATAAAGGGACTTGATTTATTAAATATAAATATTATTACTATATCAGGATCTACTTTCCAAAGCACATCTTTATTATTTTTTTTATAATTTCATATATGTAAACAATTAAATTGATCACATTCATCAACAATTCCCCTCTCCTACATTCCCTGGGTTCTCTACCTGCCATGTTCACACTCCAACTTCATATCTTCATGATTTGTTTTATAACCTGCTAAGTCCAATTAGTGTCCTTCATATGTGCATGGGTTTGGGGCCATCCACTGGAGTATGGGCAAACTACCAGTGGCTACAACTCTGTGTAGTCCTGGGTAGTCTAGAACTCATTGTGTAACCCAGCCTGGCTTCAAACTTATAGTGATCCTCTTGCCTCTGACTTCCGGTTTTGAACTCCCCAAGTAGCAGAGAATGACCTTGACCTCCTGATCCTCCTGCCTCTACCTGCTAAGTACGATCATTACAGGCATTCACCAACAAACTGTTCATGCCACACTACAGAGCAAACCCAGGGCTTCATACATGCTAGGCAAGTACTCTCCCAATAGTGTTCCATCCTCAGTCCTGTTGACATTTCTGAGACATCCTTGTGAAGCTGAATTGACCTTGTCCTCCTGTCCCCACTACCCAAGTGTTGTGATTACCCAGTTGTATGCCACCATATTTAGCTATCCTTAAATCTAAGTTATATCAAATATAATACTTCTGGTTTTGTGTGTGAGCCTAGGGCTAGAAAGATTTCACCAAAGTCATTTTCCTAGTATTAGTTTGTTGGTCCTGAAGTTGATCTGAATTGCTTTATTTATTTTTGAGGGTTTTTAAAAAGATTTACTTATTTTTATGTTTATGAGTGTTTTGCCTACATATATACATGTGCACCCATGCATGCCTGGTGCCTACAAAGGCCAGAAGAAAGAAGGTATCAGAACCCCTGGAAATAGGATTGTTAGCTACCATGTGGGTGCTTGGAAGTGAACCCAGGTCTTCTCTAAGGGCAGTATGTGGTCCCAATCACTTAGCCATCTCTTTAGCCGCCTACTCTTTTTATTTATTTATGCATGTATATATATACATATATATATATGTATATATATGTGTTTCTTGAGACAGTTTTACTCTATACTTCAGGCTGGCCTGGAACTCCCTATGCCCAGGATAGCCTCAAGCCCTGGTAATTCTATGGTCTTAGCCTTCCAAATGCTAGGATTACAGTCATAAACCATCACACTTAGCTGATCTGTTCTTTTTTTCGTTTTTAAAGATTTATTTTTATAATTTTTAATTGTGTGTGTGTTTGCATTTCTGTTGGTATGTGCATATGAGTGGAGGAGCCTTTTGGAAACCAGAGGTGTCAGATCCCCTGGACATGGAGTTACAGGTGGCTATAAGCCACCTAATGTGGGTGCTGGGCACAGAACTCAGGTCCTTTATAATAGCACCCTTAACCACTGAACCATCTGTCCAGACCCTGAATTGCTTTTTTTCTTAAGGCAGTTGTTAAAACTCTTCTTTAAAATGACATCTGCTTATGCCTGTAGCTTAAAGTGTTTTCCTTTAGCAATTCTAGTATTTCAGGTTTTATATTAAGGTCTTTGATCCATTTTGAAATGGTTTTTTTTTTTTTTCAAGACAGAGTTTCTCTGTGTAACAGCCCTGGCTGTCCTGGAATTCCCTTTGTAGACCAGGCTGGCCTCGAACTCACAGAGATTGGCCTACCTCTGGAATTAAAGGCCGGCTTGAATTGTTTTTGTATAGGGTGAAAGACAGGGATCTAGTTTCATTCTTCTGCATGTAGACATCCAGTTTTCCCTATACTACTTGCTAAAGAGACTGTTATTTTTTCCTCAATGTATGTTTTTGACACCTTTAAAAATTATGTAGATGGGGCTGGAGAGATGCTCTGTGCTTAAGAGCATTTGCTGCACTAGCAGAGGACATGGGTTCAGTTCTCAGCACCCCATGGTGGCTTCAACCATCTGTTCAAACTCCAGTTCTAAAGGATCCAATGTCCTCTTCTGCTCTCCACAGTCACTGTATGCATGTGATGCACACATATGCAGACAAAATATTCATACACATAAAATTTAAAAAATCTTGAAAAAATTATGTATAAGTAACTATGTGGGTCTATAAAACATGGAGAGCCCAGATTAAATTTTTATCTATGTCCATTTATGTGGGCTCATAAGAAGGGAAAAAGAGGTCTTGGGTGGAGAGGAAAAAGGAAGTTAAAAAATTCAGGGAACACAAAAGCACTGAGGGAGGGCAATAGAAGGAGAAAAAGGGATGAGGTAGGGCAGCAGTAAGGGAGGATCATCATAAACTAAGTATGCATAAAATGCCATAAAGAAACCCATATTTTCTATGCTGATAAAAAAAAGAAAGAAAGAAAACTAGATGGCTATGGCAGCACCTACCTATAATCACAACATTTAGGAGGCAGAAGCAAGATGACCAAGAGTTAAGGCCAGTCTTGGCTATGTAGTGAGTTCATTGCCAGTCCAGGTGACATAAGACTGTATCAAAACAAAACAAAAAGCTAATAATAAAAAACAAACTAAAATGGCACCTGACATTTTGAATCATACAATCAAATTGCCAGGAATAATGAATAAACCAGTATCAAATATCTTGGCCATGTTTAAAGAAACAGACTCTAACAGGGGCTTTATATAAACATCTAAAACTACCACTGACGGAGAAAACTTTAGTGCTTTGTGGTTCAAAATCAGCAAGTGAAAGAGCACCCACATACATCCAAACCTTTTCAGATCTGACTATTGGACAACTTGTACTTTGCTGAGGTATAATTAGCTGATGGGGAACTGAGTCTCACCTGTGAGCAAATTCCATGTTCACAGATCTATTTGCTATGCCAGTATATATTTCTGCACACATGTCAAATTGTGCATCTCTTATACTCAGATCACTGAAAGGCAATTACTTTTGAAATATATATCGATAATATGAATAAGAATATGATTCAGATATGAATTATAAAAATAACATAAAATAGTTAATTTATGTAACTTAGAACCCATAGAGCATGTGTTGAAAAAAGAAAAGTAATTCTGTGAATTCATTTCAGACAAGAATTCTACTTTCTAATTCAAGCTTGGCTAAATTCAATATCAGAAGCGTGATGAATCCTTTCCCCCAATTTAAAATGAATGTATACATATTTAGTAAGGTGTACAATATCATGATTTGGTATATATACAAATACATTTATTACCATACCTACTCACCTTTTTTTTCTTGTGTGTTATAAAAACATTTAAGATCTACTCTCTTAGTAGGTTTAAAGTATGTAGCACAATACTGCCAACCATACTTGCCACATACCTTTTCTCTTAAGAGGACCAAGAGCACTGGGCCTAATGCACTTGACTGGACTCTGACTCCTCCTGCTTTGACAAATAAACAAATAGGATGATATGAAGTGCTTCCCAGATGAAAGACTAAGAACATTAGAGCCCACCAAATAAGTAACGTGGGCAGTCATACAGTAGGAAATACATACTGCTTACATGGTGATATGAAAAAACATGGCGTTTTAAGCCATTTAAAAAGTACTAAGGCAAAATACCCACAATTGCTTAAAGAAAAGTGTCTTACTAAAAATGTATTTGGATTTTGATCTATAACCTCTTTTACCTTTAAAAAGGGTGTTAGTATGCTAGTGTGCGTGTGTGTGTGTGTGTGTGTGTGTGTGTGTGTGTGCATTCTCTCTGAATATAAAGCAACACTAAGCATTGAGGGTGTAGCTTAGTGATAGAGGTTTGCCTAGCACTCAGGAGGCTCTTGGTTCAAGCCTCAGTATCACAATCAATCCATCAATCAACATAAAATCTCAAACACAGAATCTTGTAAAATATTAATGCCTCAATATAAGTGGTGAGCATATGGTTGTTCATTATAAAGTTCTAACTATTTTGATGTATGTCTGAAAAATTCCATAATAAAATTAATTTGAGGAAAAAAGTAATGAATGAGACTCCAGACACATTTCTCTCTCTCTCTCTCTCTCTCTCTCTCTCTCTCTCTCTCTCTCTATGGGTGTGTGTATGTGTGTGTTATGCGTGCATGTGCACATGCATGTGCAAGTTCATGTGCCTGTTTATGTGCCTGTGTGGTAACATTCTTGGAGTCCAGAGAAGGATAGTCTATCACAGTCCACCTTATTCCTGTGAGGTAAGGTCTCTCACTAAATCTCGAGCTAGGCTAAGCAGCCAGCAAGCCTGAGCTACCCTCCTGTCTCAACTATTCAGTGAAGTTACAGGTGTGAGTGGCCATGATGAGATTTACACATGGGTTCTGGGGTCTAACTTCAGATCCTCATGCTTGCAAGCACTTTTTCCTACCCAGCCATCTTTCCAGTCCCCACATTTAACATTCAAATTCACTTACGTTGAAAAATGTCTTGGATTCGGAACAAGACTTGGTGGCATATCACTGCTACCCACAAACATTTGCAAGGGTGGTGAAAAGCACTGCTAGAGAAAGCACATGTACTATTAAAACAGTCACAGCACTTCGGTTTTCCAAAGGGGCTTTTTGGTTCTGTTTTTTTTTTTCCAAAAAGTTCTTTTGAAATATGACAGAAACAGCATAGCTATGCAAGTGCCTCATACATATGACATTTCCCAGTTTATTATCACAGGTTTTCATTGCTTCTTCAAGTCCATGGAGACTTTAAAAGTGAGTTGAATTGTGTATATGTATTTCAGAATAAACAGCTCGGTGTGAAAAAGACAGTTAATATCTTGCTGACAATATCCTACCTTTCCAAATCCTCTGGTTGGGGAAGGTGCTGGAGAAACTGGAGTAAAGTCAATTCTCTTTGGAGAATATAATTTCTCTGGCTTGTCAAAATCACTATCACTCTGTAAACATAAAATATTACCCTCATTCAGCATATCACAGGTCTTATGTACTACCATGATAGCACACCTATACTCTGAAGAGTAGAAATGGACACATTTAAACATTGTGCTGGTAAAGCAGAGATCAAAACTAAGAATCACTCTGGAAGCAGGAAGGCTATCAGTCTATGAAAGAAACTACCAAGTCAGTTGACTAACACAAAGATTTCTGGGAAGTTAGAAAACAAGCACACACGGGAACACTTTACCAGGCTCAAGCTTTCATCCCATGACTGGCTTATCTGCATTCCTCCTTGTACTTCCCTAAAACAGAAAAAAAAGCCATCAGAGTTTACAAACAAAACACATTAGGCTAGGCCCTACTCTTGCTAACCACTAACCTTTCACGTGAAGGTCCTCTGTTCATCATATCCAGGCCTTCTTCCTATAAGGATAAGCACATGTGCTAAATCATAGTTTTCAGCCACATGTCTATTTCAAATAATATTGAAATAATCCCAGATGATTAGAACTATCATTCTTAGATTGGCAGCCATGCCTTACCAGTATTTTACAGCAGACTCAGTTCAAGAAGTACAATGCTTCCAGGTAACCAGAGGGGCACCTTCACTAATTTTTAAGATTTTAGTCTTAAATTTCTGACCTGAGCTAGTAAGTTAAATGTAAACATTTAGTACTCGGTGCATCACAAAGCATCAGTTGCTGTCAGTATTAGTGTACAACCTCTTCCTATATAATTCTTCATATTCTTAGAAACTCAGCTCTACAAACCCCTAAACATTAATACACCAGAGGCAATGCATGCAGTCTTTAGAAAGCATACCAGGTGTCCAACCTCAAAGCACCATCTGTCACCAGACAGGCCCTGACTTTAGCACTTTTCCTAAATGAATGGAAAGCTGTATAAATTTAAGGGGAAAAAGACTGGGCCTTGGAAGTATTCACTATTCCACTAATCTAAAATAAGAAGCTATGTGAAATAGGAAAGAAAAAAATGTCAATGGTATCAATTTTTATTACTGATGCACTAATGAGTAAAGATAGGCTAACAAACCCAACATAACATTTTGTATATGATTAATGTTCTCAAAAATACTTGAAAATGGCAAGAACATTTTTGCTCCCATGCTGTAAATCATCTCTAAGGTTTGATTTCTAGCTACCACCACCAACAGTTAAAGGAAGATCAGCTTCAGGGAAAGAGTGTTTGCCTTGCATGCACACCGCCCACCCTAGCGAGCTAGGATCAATGAAAGAAGGCAAGGTTAACCTTCAAAATAACTGCTTTTTCCCTTACATCATCTTTTCTTCTCCTTTAGACAGGATTTCATATAGCCCAGGCTGACCTTGAACTCACTGCTTAGCTAGCTGATGATGACCTTGCATTTCTGATCCTCCTGTCTCTACCTCTTGAATATCTGATATATGGAGTCCTGGGGATGAACCCAGAACTTCATGCATGCCAGGCAAGGACTCTATCAAGCGTCTCAAGCCCTCTTTTTTTAATATTACAAAATATTACTGAAATGATTTGGAGGCCAAATTATGTTCCTTCCAAAATAATCACAATGTTGTCACAGAAGATAAGATATAATTCAAACCAGTGGATCTTACAAAATTGTAACAGTTGTAATGTAAATAATTATTATTTTCTACTAAGAAATACAAATGAACTTGTAAGTGTATCAAATCAAACAAGACAATTATTCTGCTTAAGAAGCCTTATGCCATTACAACAACAACAACAACAAAAACCCAATTCTAATGTGAGCAGTAGAACAATGGGCTTTTTAGGCAAAAGCTAATTCAAGTGAAATTATCCACTGAGACATGATTTTCCCTTAAAAGATATATCTCCATTTCCCACCCCTTTTGTATTTTTCTCTCCTAAATTTGAAACAAGAAAAATTTTGCAAGTAAAATCCTTTGTAAAGTCATTTTTTTTTGTATTATGAAAGCAACACATGTTTACCACTGAACTTTTAATGAGTTTGTTAAAAATTATAAACTGCCAGGTAAGGAAATAAGTGGAAAAGCACACATGTGTCATCTAGAGAACTAAAGAACACCAAAAGGTAGTGACCTCATGAGGCGAGCCAAAGTGACGATGGTCCCAAACTGTGGAAGACAGAAATTGAAATGCAATGCTGATTAAACATACAATTTCTCAATCTTAAACAAAACTATAAAGTGGCTCTGAAACAGAGAGAGATAAAAACAGAACCAGAAACAAGAATAATTTATCAGCTGAAAAAAAAATCTTCTAAGAGCTTTAGGGAGATGCTGGCTAAACGGTGTTAAGGAAAGCAAAGAGCTCAAGCGGGCTAAGAAATGAGCCCCCTGACACAGACAATTAAGTGGGCATTAGTGACATTTTCAAGGACAGCCTTTAATGGAGTTGTGGTAGAAGCAGCAAGATTACCAACTAGCAGGAAATCAGGAGACAAGGAATCAGATACAGTCAAGGCTAGATTATTCTTTGAAAAAGGCCAGGGAAGGGAAAGGAAAGGAAGGACAGACCTACATGAAAAAAGACCATTGTCCCATACATATATGTGTGAGGAAAAGGTGGGAGCCAAAGACTTAGAGAGGAAGAGACTGAGGGGTAAGACAGGGGCCAATAGCTACATCCAGTGGACAGGGGCATCAGAAAATGTATTAAGCACCAGGGAGTAGCACCATATGTGAAGACAAAGGCATTTAAGGAGAAGAAAACTGGCATTACAAAACACAGGCGTCAGGCTGGAGAGATGGCTCAGTGGTTAAGAGCAACTGTTCTTGCAGAGGACCTGGGTTCAATTTCCAGGAGTCACATGGCAGCTCACGCCTGTCTGTGACTCCAATTCCAGGGGATCCAATACCTTCTTCTGGCTTCCACAGGCTCCTGAATGCACATGGTACACATATATTCATGCAGGCTTAAACATATTAAAAAAGAAATTAATCATTTAAAAAATTAAAAGATAGGAGTCTGTTTTATCTGTGAAATGAGAAGTATCTTTGGCTGGAAGTGAACAGTGGTAAATCAGGAAGCTAGCAGAGACTAAAAACAAAAACGATTTAGAATATGGCATTGGAGAACAACACGGAATCAGTGGTACCTTACTCCCCCAAGAGAATTAATCTTTCCTTTCAACCTACCCATCTTTTCAATTTCTCTCCTTGTAATCAAGGCAACACCACTCCCCTGGTCACAATGAAACACAATTTCAGTCAGTTGGAGTCCTCTTTCTCCCAGAATTGTTATTTTAAAAAGTTGTAATAGCATAAGGCTGCTTAAGCAGAATAATTGTCATGTTTGGTTTTATACTATTACACATTCATTTGTATTTCTTATGGAAAATAGTAATTATTTACATGATGACTGTTAGAATCCTGTAAAATTCATCTGTTTGAATTATATCTTATACTTGTGACAGGACTATGATTATTTTGAAGGAATGTGGTTTGGCCTCCAAATCAACTGCTAGCAACTATTAGCAGACCTTTAACCTACACGTACCCCTTCTGATTTGCTGCCTCTAACACACCACTGTGTTGGAAGCTTATTATAATTGTGTATAAATTTTAGATGATTCACATATATCTAATCAGTTGGCAAATTATGGAGATCCTACCTCTCTGCTTGTCTTTTTTACCATCTCATCCTTTCCATTTCATTTGCCAACATTTTACTGTTTGCCTGTTACTATGGGACACGGATGAGCACATTAAGATTTATACAGTGTGCTGTAATATTAGTATAGAGTGTCATTAATATCATGATGGTGTGGGAACGTGTACAAAGGAGATATAAGGATTAAAGTAGGTTTTGAAGGAGCAAAAATGTGAGAAAGGAGGAGGTTGATGGGTAGCATAAGGATCAGTGAATTACCATGGCCCTTTAGAAAATGAGGCAGCCAGAGCAAAGGATGGGGAGTAATGACAGATGAGCCTAGACCAGAGTGGATAAGAATCTTCACCTCTTATAAAAGAGCTAAGTGAAGTGTAGAGAGGCCAATTCGTTTTCCCCGTCTTTGCTATGCTTCTCTTATCAGGAGCACAGCTGTATAACACGTAAGAACATTTTTCATATACCCAACAAAAATAAGTAGTTATATTTTCAAGTGCCGTCAGGGAAGTAGGTGAAGCGAATCAAACCTCTAGATAGCTAACATCCCCTCTTTAAGTATTTTTAGCCAGTTCAGTGGAAATCTTTCTAAAATGTGTTAGAATGTCCCCTTTCTCAGACAGGTTAAACCAAACAGAATGGCACTGGAAGATCTCCAGTCTAGTGCCAGCTCTGCCACTTACTACTGTGTGATCGTACACAAGTCACTTGTGTCATGAGTCAGTTGCTGCTTATAACAGAAAAAATCCTCATGCCTTGTGTCTTTTCTGCTTGGTGGAGACTGTTACATGAACTAAATGAGTGAAAGGACTTTGTAACATGTAAAATACAATCAAAGTGTACATGTTACTGAAAACTAAGAAAAGGTTAATGACTAGGGATCCTCAAGAACATTACCATATGCTTCTATGCTGGTGACACCCTCGGGACTATCAACAGGCTCTTAGCCCTTGTGCCAAACCACAAACTATTGGGAGGGGGAAACATCCTGTCTGCTTTTCTGCTTTTCCCTCTCCTCTCTTGGTAGCAAGTATTAGCAGACCTTTAACCCAAATGTACCTCTTCTGATTTGCTGCCTCTAACACACCACTGAGTTGGAAGCTTATTATAATTGTGTATAAATTTTAGATGATTCAGGGGTCAGAGAGGCTGTCCTATAAATAAATGGATGAACCTTTGTGCACAGACTATGGAAATCTAGTTCAGCCATTTAGAGGTCCATGTGCTTACATCTCAGATGTCTAAAGCTGCCGAGTGAGTGAGCTCTGCATGTGAAGTGCTACTATATAAAAACCTCTTCATAATTTCCCCAGAGCAGTCATCTAATACGGTGATTCCCAACAGCTCTGGCTACAGAGAAGATACACACTCACCCACTCTTCTGGGAATATAAACACATAGTTTACAGGGGTCTTTATTTTAGACAACCAGTGTTAGCTGACAGATGAGTGTCAGAAACACTCTGCCACCATTTAAGTGTCTTTTTTTTTTATATCCTAGCACAAATAAAGACCACGGTTCTCAGCTATATTTGGAAGTTATGCCTGATTTACCTCACAACTGTGATGCAAGTAGAAATAAATAACAAGGAATGATTTTTACAAATACAAAGTCCTACAGCAAGGAAGGCAATTTTTAAGTTTCCCCCCACCTCTCATGTATGTGTGTACCAAAAGCTGAATGGCCATGGCAAAACTAGTAGACAAGATGAGTAAAATAAGTCTTTTTCAAAAAAAAATTGTGCACAGCATATAATTTCCCAGAAAGAGCTATATTTGAAAGTATTTCTTCCAATCTAAATCACTGCAGATACTTACTCTGATACTTACCAAGCTATGATGGCTCATAATTGTCGCACTGTTCCTTCGAGTTCTAAGTGGATACGGCTCAAAAACCTGTGAAAGGTCACTGAAAAGTAAAAAATAAAAGGATTAGTGTCTTCTAAAGGAAGCTATCTGTCAACTGAGCTCAACAGCCTCCTATCTGTAATTAACAATGAAATCTTCAATGGCTCATCATTTCCTACAGACGAGGACCTCCTTACCGTCCTCTTGGCAGGACCAGGCTGGAGTGCTTCAGCCTCTGCTTTTGCTAGATACTTATCTCCTCAGTGGTTGGGGGACAGCTCTGAGAGGGTTAGGGCGGAGCTCCAGACTGGTTCATTCCAGCTGCTTCAGGTCAGAACTACACCCCCAAACCAGTTCCTGTCAGACGTCAGCAGCTCAACTCTTTACCCCAGAGAACCAAGAGGACTACTTACTGCTTTGTATGTGCTACCTACCGCCTGAGAAGAGCTAGGGAGCACGGTCTTAAGACTGAATGAAGTCTTATCAACACGTCTGCCCCAAGCACCGGTTCTCCTGTTCTACCTCTGAATCCTGAACAGATATCATTGAAGAGATTTGCATTTTTTCCTTTTTGCTCATGTTTCCCCTTTGACCTCACATGCCCTACCATCATCTATCAAAATCCTTCCTCTCCTTCCACACCCATCTCAAAAGCCTTGCTTCTGTGAAGGCATAGCACAAACTTCTCCTCATTCCACAAACATAAGCAAACATCCCCTACTTCAAACTCAAAGAAACTGAGAGAGGCAAGCTTCTTGAGACAGTGTCTTGCTTTTCAAAGACATGGTGTTGCTATGTTGTCCATGCTGGTTTTGAACTCCTGAGCTCAGGCATATACCACCACAGTTGGGTAAACTTTCTTTTTATTTTTGTTTGAAGGGCTAGAGATGGAATCAAGAACCTTGCACATCCCCATCAAAAGCTCTACCCTGAGCTACACTACCATACTGGGACATTTGTATGTCTGTATGTTCCTGTGGATAAAGTCATGGCCTCATACATGCTAACAGACAGGCACTGCTAAACAGCTACATACAGAGCTCACATTTTACCTTCTATTAAAAAAACAAACAAACAAACAACAACAACAAAACAGTTCCCCAGCATCACAACAAAAGCAGAAAAGGGAAAAAAGGAGTGAAATAGAAAATAAGTGTAAATGTTTTTTAAGTCTCTAGGGAGAGGTGCTTTATTCCTCTTTGTATAATATCCCCGAAGTGCCTAGCAGTCTGTTCTGCCCATGATAGGAATACAAGGATTTTCAAAACTGAACTGTACTGAGTTCTAAGAGACCACCGACAATATACCTACTTCAGCTGTCTTCATTTTTAAATGAGAAAGCAGACGCGAAATGGTTAAATAACTCACTCAGTTCAGCTAGCTGGAGACAGTTGAAACCAGGCCTAGTCTCTTCGCCCCTTGTCTGTCACATCATGCTATCTTTCAAGTTATTACTTAAATTGTGGTTCACAAAACGGTGGGATTTTTTTCCTTAATTGTCTAAATGCAGGTCAGTGGGACAGCCCAAGGCCCTAGCAATTGCTTGCTTACCAGACTTTCACAAGACAAGAAGAGAGAAGGTGGAGGATGAGATAAAAGAGACAATTCCCTCTTAAATATCCAAAAATTACTTGGCAACGACAAGTACAACATCAGAAATGCAACAGTCACTTCATCATTCCCGCCGCAAAATCATATTTAAATCTAGGGAAAAATACTTGCCCCTCTGCAAAATACAGATGTTATAATCAGTTCAGTTGGTGGCAAAGCATTATCAAGCCTTCAGCTGTGCTTGAAAAAATGTTTTGGGATAATATTACTCCTCTGTACTGTATTAATGCCCTCTATGTGGGGGTCTCAAAATTTTCTTCAGATGAATTGTCTACTTACAAAAGTGAAATGTGATAGCCTCATTAGGTGAGCCAACCAGTCCTCATTATCACAAGATTTTACTTTAAACTCCTTGGTCTCTTGTTCACATGAAAAGACAACATCTTGCCACTAAAATTAAAGGAGTGATTTTTTTCCCATTATTTTCTCAAACCTGTGTTTTACTGACCTAAGTTACAAACCATCTCTCTTTTTTTCTTTTTAGTCACTGAAACACATTTCAGGCAGCTTTAAAAACTTAAAACGTTGTAACAAATCCAAATCACTTAATAAGATATGAGCGCCCCATGTAATCCCAACTTATTAGATAAACTATGATTTCTTAAAGCAAACCTCTGTTAATGCCAGGGTTCCTAACTCGGCATAGAAACAGCAGCTCTTAGAGACAGGTGTCAAGTTACAAGCCTAATTCAGGGGGTTCAGCTTGACTTGCCCTAATGGAAATTAGCCAGGACAAGCAACCTGTCAGCAGAGCCAGAAGGTTTCTACATTCTCTTTTAGAACTGGACAACACAGCCCCCAGGTAGAGAGGGCCCCTTTCTCAGACATGGCCAGAGTGTGAGGTCAAACTTTCCCTCCATCTAGGGAGCCAAGTCACTGTGAAGAGAGTAAGACCTCAACCCCTCAGTTTGGAGTCCAGATGAACATGAACTGGCACTTTGGGGAAGGAAGATTTCTTGCCCAGGGACAAACCTCTGAACCCCACACTCCGTCCTCCCCAGTCCAGCTCACCTGAGCACATGGATCAGGGGAGCACTGTTGGACCGTCTCAGAGTGCCCGCATCAGATGTGTCAGCCTCAAAATCCAGCTCCATTTTCTCCTGAGCCATCCGGAGACTTGCTAGCAGGCACAGCCAGCAGTGCTCAGCTCCTGGTGCTTTGCTATGGACTCACTGCAGGACTGAGCTGCTGGGGACTGG
>LZPO01066277.1:455772-473709 GCA_001675575.1 Neotoma lepida
TTAAACTCCTGTCCTCTGCAAGGTCACCATGTGCCCTTAACCACTAAGATATCTCTCCAGTCCTCTGTCATTTTTCTTTGAGATGTCTTTTCTAGTAGCTACTTTATTCTCAATGTGTAGCACCCAGAAATTACCATAACACTCCATGCCTTTTGAAATAAAATACTATCATTATTACTAAATAATTCCAGTTACATATAAAATTATGTATATGACAATTGGGTAGCAATTTTATTAATCAAATCTTGGAAACCATTTCTAGTTTCATACTGATTTCTGCATTGTAGATTATACTGTTAGATTTTATAACTGCTACATATCTAAAAGCCCCTTAAAGATCTAATACAATCTAATTCAACATTTTCTATATTGCCTACTTGAGTGTAACTGTTCTGAATCCTACCCTATAATTATTTGAAAGAAATTTATTTTATTCACCTTATTTTTTTCTAGAGACATAATCTTGCCATGTAGCCCATGGATCCAAACTCAGGATCCTCTTACCTCAGCTTCCATAGTACTGGGGTTAAAGACATATTCCACCACGCCCATTATGCACTATCTTTTTATTTCTAAAGGTGGATAACATGATCCAGATCCTAGCATATTCCCAATTCAATTGCCTACATTAGTTGAAGTGTTATTAGAACTTTTTTTTTGAGACAGAGCCTCACTGTGCAGCTTTGGCTGATTTGGTGATCCACCTACCTCTGCTTCCAAAGTGCTAGAATTAAAGGAGTGCACCCCCATACCCAGCCCTGCCTTATTAGAACTTTTTACCAAACACAGAAAGGAAAAGGAGCTTCCATACTGATGAGGAAGGCAAGGGACTCCTTGCAGCATAGAATTTGGGGTACCTTTTGCCACACAGCACTTTTTCCTCATTGGTCCAGTCATTGGTATCAGTTTTTGTTGTAGTTGTTTTTTTGTTTGTTTTTGACTTTTGATTCCCATGAGAGCTCATAAAGTCAGGGTATATAAAGACAGACTGTCTTCTCCATTAAGATGTACTCTCTAAGACAGGCACTGTCAGGGTTCACAGTACTCCGAATTGTTATTTCTTGTCCTTAACTTATCTAACCCAGTTACATGTTGGTCTTTTTAGCTTAGTGAAAACTTCATTTTCTATTTCTGTTATCATTCCTCCCATACACAGTAGCTACTTTTTTCCCCTCAAAAGCCTCATTAAACTATGACACCTTGCTCTAACCAGCACACAACTTAGTTACTTCCACCAAGCCTATATTGCCTGTGGGCTGAGGTTTTCCAGAGAGTAGCTGCTTCTTTGCAGTTGTCATATCTTATATGCTGCAGGTGCACAGCATATACAGAATGCTTAGTACATAAGGCTTGCTTAAAAGAAATAAGGTTCAAACTTATTAAGGCTCATACTCTGTAAGGATTTCCCATCATGCATAGTGGCACATGTTTGCAAACCTTGATGCCTGGGAGGTGGAGGCAGGAGCATCAGGAGTTCAAAGTCAGCTTTGGCTACATAGTGAGTTTGAGGCCAGCCTGGGGTACAAGAGATGCTGCCTCAAACAATACAACAAAACAACTGCACCAATTTTAAGCTTACGATCAAGATTCAGACCATTTCCATTGTTGCATAAAGCATCCTTTGAGGTTTATCTTCCTGGTTGCCCTCCACTGGCTCTAAGCAACCCCACCTACTTACCTCCTTTTTATCATGTAGAATCTGATATATGTAATCATAAAGTGTGCAGTTTTTATATTTATTTATTTTTACTTGGAATAATATCTTTGGAATCCACCTGTATTGTTTCCTTTATCAGTTGCTCATTATTTTTTATTACTGAGTCTATGTAGGATACAATGGGTCTCTTCAGTCACTTCAGAGCTATTACTAGTAAAGCTGCTGTGAATATTTTTGTTTAAGCCTTTATATGGATTAATCTTGCTTAAAATCACACTTATTTTTGTGCATGTGTCTGTGTATGAGGGGCAGGTCATTTCTGTGCCATGCATGTGTGGGGAGGTCAGAAAAAAACTTGCAGAAGTCATTCTCCTCTTTCCACTATCTGATCCCAGGAATCGAACTCTGCTCAGAGTTGACAGCAAGTACCTTTCCTTACTGAGCCAGTGTGCCAGCCCATCCATGTATCTTTTACTTTCTCTTGAGTAAAAATAGAGCAGAATGGTTGTAGTGAGTCTTTCTCTGCCCCACCAGCCAGCTCCCAAATAATGACACAGAGACTTTTTATTAATTATGAAAGCTTGGCTTATACCTTAGGCTTGATTCTGTTTCCTATAACTGAAATGAACCCATTTCTATTAATTTACTTTCTACCTCATGGCTTTATTATCTCATCTCTGTAGTGCCCATCCTGCTTGCTCTGCATCTCCTGGTGTCTCCCCTTCTTCCCAGTGTCCTTTCTGCCTGGAAAACTTGCCTGGCTATTAGCCTTGCAGCTTTTTATTAAACCAATCAGAGTGACATATCTTTACACAGTGTAATCAAATATCTCAAAACAAATGGTTATATTATATGATGAATGTATGTTTAACCTTATAAGGAATAGGCAGTCTAATTTTTCCAATGTGAATTCACCATTCTATTTCCCACCAACAGTGAATGTTCTTTAATATAGTTCCTATGTAAATAATTAAACAGCAGAGTTTATTTTGGGTTTTGGTTCACATGTTTTGATGTTGTTTTATTTTGTTTGGGTATTTTAGAGACAGTCTTCATATGTATCCATGGTTTGCCTGCAATTACAGACTGGCCTCAAATTCCAGAGCAATCTTGCCTTTGCCGCCTGACTGTTAGAATCACAAGCATGATCTGACTAAACAGTGTTTTTGTTTTAAGGTTTACATTTTAAAAGATGTTGTGTCTAATGTTACTTGAGATAAGAAAATTATCAATGATGGCATCAAAATATGTTTCAATGTTTATCAGAATTGTTAATCCAACTATATATTTTGTCAAATAATTTAACTTGCATGTATTGGGTTTTAGTGTTTGGTTAAACACAGTTATCCATCACTGCTCAAAATGACTGGCTAAAGGGCTTTTGGAGTTTTATTTGGTTTGGTTTGGGGTTTTGGTTTTATATGACACAGTCTCACTAGTATCTCAGGCAGGTCTCAAATTGTTGATTCTCATGCCTCAGCCTTCCAAGGTTAGGAAGACAGGCATGTGCCATATCTACACCTCATTGGATTTTTTGGTTTTTTTTTTTTTCATACATTTTACTACATAGCCTAGGCTGGCCCAGAAATGCTAGGATTACAGATATATGCCACCATTGCTGGTGAGGGCATACTTCTACAATGAAAATCCAAGCTGAGGACTGTGGGCATACTTGTAATTCTAGCAGTTGAGAGGCTGAGACAGGGGGATTGTAAACTTAAGACTAGTCTGCTACATGAAACCCTATCTCAAAACAAAAATGAAATTCAAGTAGATCAGACTCAATTAAAGAGGAGTTGTGTCTTGTTTAAGTCCCAGTAACGTCTTCAACATGCACATGACTTTCTGAACTCTAACTTACAGGAAAAGAATCTGATCTCATAGATATTGCCAGTATCCTGTTGGTCTTCTGGAAGGCTACCAAGCATGGCATTACCCTTTGGATTCCAGTGACAAGAAAGAAATGAGAACACAAAGCTAAATAAAACAGTAGACACACTTGCTTTGTTTTTACCATAGCAAAGATCTGAGGGTTTACATAGAGCACATGTTACCAAGTGACAAGCCTCTTCTAATCCTGATTTACAAATAGAAATAATAGCATAAGTGCCAGGAGTGGCTGAGTCTTGTCTGGGACCTCCCAAATGTTGAGTATGACAAAGAAGCCATTTGTCCTCTAGATAGTGTAGTCAAACTCCTGCTAACAGGAGTTCCTGTTAGCAAAAGGAATCTCAGTATATCCTTACTTTGTGGATCAGTCTTTGGGGATTTTGACCATAAAGTCTTTTTTTTTTCTGCTGTGATATAGGGTCTAGATAACATAACATGTGGGGCCATTAAGCAATGGCTCCTCTGTCCCAGAGATTAACCCCTTCTAGTCTTAGCTTTTCTATTTCATCGAGAAGCTTTTGTTTAGTCTCCAGTTTCCTCCAAGCAATTTAAAAATATTTACTCTATGCAAAGGATAACTTTCCTTTATAAATTGAGTGTTGAAGGACTGCACTGAAAGTCACATTCCAGGCTTCCTGCATTACATTGAGCTTTGGTTGTAAGCCTTTAATGGACCCTGGGTGACTGCTGATAGCCTATAGACTATCAGCAGGTGACTCTGGAATTCTTATTATGCAATAATAAATGGAACCAGAGAAAGATGTACCTCTAGTTTAGAGTCTTTGCTTTAGTATGGAAAAGTCAAGTGTTAATTGCATGAATGAAAATGACTTTTGCTGGATGTAGTAGCCATGCTTGTAATCCCAGCACTTGGAGGAGGGGGTAGAAACAGGAAGATCAGGAGTTCAGGGCTGCTCTTGGCTATATAGTAAGTTTACAGCCAGCCTAAGTACTCATGTAGCCTTAAAAAAAAGCAACCCCTACAAAAATGCTGGTGTGGTAATACATACCTTTGATCTCAGCATTTCAGGAAGCAGAGGCAGGCAGATATCTGTGAGTTCAAGGCCAGCTAGGGCTATATGGTGAAATTCTATCTCAAAAAATAAATGAACTTCCACAATCTACAAAATTGGGAGGTAGACACAGGAACATAAGGAGTTCAAGGACAGCTTCTGCAATATAGAGAGTTCAAGGCCAGCTTGGACTACATGAAACCTATCAAGAAACAAACATCCCCCCAAAGTCTTTTTCTTTTTAAGCTATCAGGCTGATTTCTCAGGAAATTGAAGAGCATTACATATGAATTGTGAGATTCAGCAAGTAAACAGGGCCTCATTCCTGCCTCTCTCTTCTGACATGTTATTGTCAGTTACATTCTTCCTCAAAGAACTTGAATTAGAGACAAATGAGCATGACAGCTTCTCTTCAGCTTCTCCCTCCCTTCCTCTTCGTTAATTCTTTCTTTCCAGCCACTCACCGTCCTCCTCAACTAGTATTTACCCTGATCTGGCCTCTTCCCAAAGGAGCCAGTGTTCCGGCAGCACATTGTCTTCCTTCTTCTAATCAAAACCCCCATCCTAACAAGGCTAACATCAATTTGGACATTCCAATTAGGCTATTCACAGGACAATTAAAATGACCAATAAATGTAACTCTGTGGGGAGGCATTTGTGTTCTGAAGCCATGTTCTGGCTCAGCTCTCAGTCACTGGGAGAGTCAGTGGTGGCTGTAGTCAAGAGTCTCTGTCATCTTCCTTCCCCACCCCCTGCCCGGGAAAGCCTCCCGAAGCTTGGAAATGGGGCAGACACTGCCTTCTCTTCTAGGTCCCCATTACTGTTTCTATTTGTCTGCTGGAAACAGTGGCAAAGGAAGGTTAAAGACAACCCTGGTTTCTTCCTAAGAAAATGGGAACAATGCAATGATGTTACCTATTTCGTAGGGTTTTTGTAAAGATGGATTCATCTTCTGTGTATAAAACAGTAGGCTGCCTAGGAAATAATAAGCATGCAATTTAGGAAGCGTTTGTGATTTACAAAGTGTTCTCTGAGAGGAAGAAAACAGACAGCTGCCAAGTGTCTCTGCTAGTGTCCCTTCCTAGACCTTTATGGTTTGTAATACTAGGTTTTCATTCATGTGAATATTGGGAAGTTCCCTTTTAAATAAATTATAGTAGGGAATTGAAATCATTAGGTACTGGGGATCAGGTCATATGTAGATATGTTAGAGATGGTGATAAATGTAAGAAAATTATGTGAGTCCTTCTTATAGAATAAGTTCAAGTTATGAGTGTTGCTCAGTGATACAGACTTGCCTAACACAGACAAGGTCCTTGCTTGAGTCCCAGCATCCCCCACAAACACACACACACTAGAATAAGATGAAATGTCACAATGATCCTGATAGGCAGTGTATTTACTACTGGAAATTGTGAAGAATTACTACTGGAAATTACTACTTGCTTGTTCCCACTTTCATCCCTGTCTCTATTCCCATTCATTTCTGTTTGTTTGTTTTTGTTGCTGTAGTTATTGTATATTTGTTCTGTTTTCTTTTGAGACAGGGTCTCATATTACATTCCAAACTTGTCTGGAATTCTATGAAGAGCTGGCCTCAAACTGTTGTCAGTCTTTTGTACATGTGGAAGCCAGAAGTTGATATCAGGTGTCATGGTTAATTAATTGCTCTCAACTTAACTTTTTTAGACTGGGACTCTTAGTGAACAGGAAAGCTCATCAATTTGGCTAAGCTGTCTGGACAACGAGCTCCAGGAATCCACCTGTCTCTGCACACCACCCCTAAAAGTGGGGCTACAGGTGTCTGCTGCTATGCCCAGCTTTTACATGAGTGCTGGGGATCTAAACTCAGGTCATCATGCTTGCAGAGTAAGGGATTTTCCCACTGAACCATCTACTCAGCCCCTTACTTATCCTTTTAATTGTTTGCCTCTCTTTGCTACAACGGAAGCCCCCTCTGGTAGCAATATTTTGTTTTGTTCCAAGAAGTGAACAAAATACCTAAAATACTATGTGACCTGTAGGAAGTGATCAATAATTATCTGGCAACCAGCTGACTGAATGACTGTGGTGTTCACAGTCCTTTATGATTTGGGCCCACTCTGTTTTCCAGCTCCACCCTTTGCCAGCTTCTCCTCTGTGTGTCAGTTTAACTTTTTTCCATATGCAACACTTATACCCCCATCTCTGTATTTACTCAAAATATTTCCTCTGCCCTGTAAATAATCAGGGATATTTGCAAATATTCAGTTATGAGAATGTGTTTCACAGTCTGAGCTTGTATAAGTGAAAAAATGTGAAACAACCAAGGCACCCATCAATAATTTATAATTTAAAGAAATCGTTGTAGGGTCAGGGATGAGCTCAGTTGATAGAGTGCTTGCCTAGCATGCACTGGGTTCAGTTGTCACCAAATAAACTGGGCATGGTATATACCTACAATCCCAGCACTTGAGAAGGGAGGCAGGAAGAGCAAAAATTCAAGGTTATCCTCATATATAGAGAATTCCAGGCCATCCTTGGCTATATGAGACCCCGACTAGATACAAGGAAGAAAGGAAAGAAGGAGTGGAGGCAAGAAGGAGGTTGTGATAGCTTTCACTCATTTTGGCAATGTCTACAAAAATTGCAAATGCACAGGGCTAGGGTTACAGTTCCTTGACAAGAGTGCTTGACTAGTATGTGTGAGGCCCTGAATTTAGTCTCCAGCATCACACACACACACACACACACACACACACACACACACACACACACACACACACACACACACACACACACGAGGGGGGATGGGGAGGGAAGGAGGGAGGGAAAGAGAAGAAAAATGGTGTGGAAGCTCATACCTATAATCCTAGTGCTTGGAAAACTGAGCCAGAGGAATTGCCATGAATTTGAGTCTAGCCTGAGGTACATAGTGCATTCTAAGGAAACCTGGGCTACGAGTGAAATATTATCTCAATAGCATCTAACCCACAAATACGCACTGCTTTTTATAATGTTTTTAGAACTTGGCAGTCCACTCATGTGCTTACTCATGTGTCAGGTGAGTATGTGTTGGAGAGTTGCTGCAGTTGCATAGTGACTCCTGCTAGCCATCAGAAGGACAGGACTCATTATTATGTAGAGATATATTATTTGCTGTGGAAGACCATGTAGCTAACATTAATTTGACTTGTTAGATATCAGGCACTGTGAGATATACCTTATGTTTTATCTCATCTAATTCTCATAAAACCTGGTGAAGAAGTTACTATAACAGTCTATGTTTTGCACAAGAGGAACTGGACTCAGTCAGAGAAGTTAATTTTCTTAATTTGTGCCAGATAATAAATAGCAAGGCTTCAATATCCTAAAATGTATTATGACAAAAACTTTGCATATATGATCCAATTTTGTAAACATATATGTGTGTGTATATGTGCATGTGAAAACATAAGATATTGACAGTTGGATGATGTCATTGTGATTTTGTTATTTTCTACTTTATTTGTCTGCTTATTATTTTCCTGAGATAGGATCTTACCACATGGCCCACGCTGACCTTAAACCCTCAGTCCTCCCTGCACACCTCACTAGTGCTGAGGTTACTAATGAATGCCGCCATGCCTGCTGTGCTTTCCGTTTTTGTGGCAAACATAGGAAGAGGAAGTGAAGCCAGGAGGCAGATGAGATACTTGTGTAATTTAAAGATTGCTAAATCGGAGAAGTCTGGTGGTTGGATGGTAATATGGAACAATGGCACACATAGAATTGCTCTTCAGTAAAGAGGGAAAAAATTAATGAGGAGGAAAAGCTAGCCTAAAGGGAAGGGAGATAGATTCTGAGGTCGAGTGAGGGGAAGGCAAGGGAACCTAGGGCCAAAGGCAGAAGCGGAAGGGGTCAACTTGAGCAGTATTGAGTATTGACTTCAGGGAAGCTGGAGGTGGGAAGGTGAAAGACATGACTGAGTGGGCAGAGAAGTGGGGATGGCAGGTGAAGGAGGATATAAGATGTGAGTATCGCCTGATGACCTATGTCTCTTCATCAAAATCCAAAGCTAGGTGCTGGACAGAGGGGTCTGAGGCAAGAGTCAGGTAGGGGGTATGAGGAGATGGAAAGGATTTAGAACAATCACTGAGAGAAATGTGATATCAATATATAAAAGGACTGCCTCATAGCCCTTGGGGCCCAGCGGGGGCTGGCTGGTCACGCTTTGTAGTGGAGCCAACTTCCTGACCTTCTCCAGCAATAGCAGGCTGCCTAGGAGAGGGTGATGGAGAGAATGCACACTGTGCTAGGCTTTTCACAAGGCTGGGGATTGGCAGAGCAGGTGCTGCCGAAGGTCGCTCGGAGAGGGAGTTGAGTAGATCAACACAGGCAGAGCTAAAATGGCTAGCCATGGAACTGAATTGGAAGAAGCTGAAAGGAAGCCAGGAGATTACTAATGGCTTCTGAGAAAGGAGAGGGAAAGAAGGGCAGAGTGCTAGCCATGAGGGCCAAAGAGCAGGAGCGAGACAGAGACAGACACAGAGCAGGGGGAGGGGAGGAGAAAAGACCAGCAATAGGAGGCTAAGGTCACAGAAGTGTCTTTGAGTTGAAAATGTTGAAGCAGTTCACTACAGGACTCTGGAATTAAGTATGAAGAAGCAGCCAAGACGTGATGAAAGAGCATAGACACAATTCAGCCTGCACTCACCCGAGTGAGGATAACTTAGTATCATTTGTCAGAATTACAGACATTCCCTTCCATTCAGCAGCTCTGCCTTAAGGAGCTTTGTCTCATCCACATGCGTGCTTTTGTGCAGGATGATTGTGGAAGGGGAGACACTGCAGTGTTGCGTGTAACAGCATCTCACAAGAAACACTCTGAAACCCAATCATAGTGAGTTAAGTTATAGTCCATAAAGCGGAAGGCTGTATGGTTGTATAAGAAGATGCATTTCATGTGCTAATATAATAATATTATAATATAAATAATCACTGTGTAGTAAGTGGGAAAAGCAAGGCACAGCAGAGTGTGAATAGTGTGCAGTACGTTTGACAATATAGGCATAAAATAGTTCTAGAAGGAGACATAAACATTGATGTTGGCTTCTCCAAAAACAGCTGTTGGTAAGTGCACTGCAGCTGGGAACTTTTGCCTGAGGACAAACGTAGGACAGGACCCCCGGACCCCCGCACACTCTTAAAAAAATGTCAGGGTTATACTATGTAGCCCTGGCTAGTCCGGCACTCACTATATAGACAAGACTGGCCTCGAACCCCAGAGATCTGCCTGCCTCTGCCTCTTGAGTACTGGAGTTAGAGGCGTGCACTGTCATACCTGGCTCTTTTTGTAAAGTTTAAAAACTTATATTTGTGCGTGTGTGTGTGTGTGTGTGTGTGTGTGTGTGTGAAGCATGCATACTTTCAAGTGTATACCATGGTGTACATGTGGAGGTTGGAGGACAACTTGTGGGAGTTGGTTTTCCTTCCATTATATAGGTCCTGAAGATCAAACTCAGGTCATCCATCCCGCTTCTAAGCAAGCATTTTGATTCACAGAGCCATAAGGCGTAACCCTTCCTTTCCTCTCTCTCTCCTACCTTTTGTATTTTGAGCCATATGAATATATTACTTGCTGAGAAAATAATTTAAAATATATGAATTTAATCTCTTAACCTTAAAATTTTAGATATGTATATAATTTGTATCTACTTTATAGATATAAATCATTAGAATAAAAGTACAACAAAAACTTCCAATAGAATTTTGCTTCAAACCAGTCATTTTGCCAGGATATTTGGTCAAGGTTTAGATGAAATGAAACTGACCATGTGTTGAAGTTAAGTGATGAATATATGGGGATTTATTTTCATTTAAAATATGAAATTGCTTTTTTTGAGGTAGAGTCTCACTCTGTAGCCCAGACTGGAACTTAAAGGTGGCCTCAAAGTTGCCTGCCAAGTGCTTGCATAGCAGGTGAGACCTGCCATGCTCTGCCAAAATTGCTGTCTTTGGGAAGAGACAGAATCTCACTACATAATCCTAGCTGGCCTGGAACTCCCTGAGATCTGCCTGTCTCTGTCTCCCAAGTGTGAGAAAACAGTGAAAGAGGGCCAGCAAAATGGTTCAGCAGATGAGGATGCCTGGTGCTAGGCCTGTGAACCTGAGTTCTGCCCCAGAAGCCACATGGTAGAAGAGAATCTACTCCCCAAAGTTGTCCTTTGGCCTCCTTAAGTACTCCATGGTGCTTTCATTTATACACACACACCTGTCTCTTATACACATCTAGATGTGTATAAGAGACAGGAATTGAAATAAACAAACAAACAACAGCTAAAAAAAGAGAAAAAAATAATTCCTTGCTGAGAACATGCAGGTTCTCATCCTGGGTCTTGTATCTCATAATTGAGTGGAAATTCCCATTCCCCATTGACTTCTGAAACAGCATCATTACCTCGCTGATTTCCCTTTATTATAGGGCCTGGTACTGTTCTCAGGATTTTTCCTCTTAATGACAATCTTTCCCTGTCCTGTTGGGTGTTAATTGGCTACTACCTTATTCTTATTGCTTGCAAAGCTCATCTTGTTCTCGAAAAATCACTTCATTAGATTTTTTTGTTTTAATGACCACTTGACATTCTCTTTCTACCCCAGTTTATTATTAGCTACCCTAACTAATTTGTAGCCATTCCCTTAACTTGGTTACTTATGCTTATCAATCTAGGGGCTGATGTCTCTTGGACATTCAGTTACACAACACAGCAAAGGTCATGGGTGAGCATACTTGTGTTCAACCTTTCAACCTCAAGTTGTTTGCTTATGTCTGCTCTTCTTAAATTACCTAAGAGGCCATAGTGGCCTCATCCGGGCTGCTGACACCTCCTAATCCTTGCCTTGTTGTCTGTCCTCTGGAGGCAGGTAGTTTTCTTCTGCTACAGGCTTATCAAGTGTCTTCCCTATATCCAAATCTGTCAGCCATCTCTGCATGCATGTCTCACCAGCACCCAAAAGCTTCACAAGGTTTCCTAACTGTTAAGGTTTCAATCTAGAGTGCCCCCAACAAGGCTCATATTTTGAATGCTTGTTTCCCAGCTGGTGGCACTATTTTGGGAGGAGGCTGTGGAAATTTCAGGAGGTGGAGTCAACTAGTAAAAAATAGGTCAGTAGGGGTGGGCCCTTAAAGGTGATGGCCTGGTCCTTGGTCCTTGGCTCACCATGATGTGAAGAACCTCTGTATCATGCTCCTACCTTCTTCACACATGGTGCAGATCTGCCCTGCGTTCCTCACTGTGTCCGATGCAAATCCTGTCTTATATTGTTTCTCTTTGGGTATTCGCTCACTGAGATGCAAAAATGACTAGTGCGCAAGTGAACCTCCTCTCTTATTTTGTCAATTCTTCTGTTTCTTTTGAGACAGGGTCCTACGGTGTAGCTCAGGCTCTCCTTGAACTTTCAGAGATCCTCATTGCCTGTGCCTCCTGTGTGTTGTAATTACAGGTGTGTGCCATAATGCCCAGCCCAAGCCCCCTCTTTAGATCCTCTGTAAAGAGCTCCTCTGACTCCTTTCCCCAGAAGTGTAAGGTCAGCATACATCCTCAAGTTCTCACATAGGCCTTTATCACATGGTATGTACTTGCTTCTATATGTTCCCTCCTGCCCTGGACTGCAACTTAAAGGTACATACCATATCACGTTCTTGCTTAAATATCTAACATCTAGTACATCAAACACATGATTAACAGCTCAAAATTAAAATCTATACAAATGTGTGTAGACACACACATATATAGTTTTTACATATGTGTGTGTGTCTACACACATATGTATATGTTTCTTTTAGGCGCTGAAGATCAAACACAGGGCCTCATACATGCCACATAAACGTTCTTACTTTCAATTATGTGTATGTGTGTCAGGAGTGTTATGCACATGAGTGCAGTTCCCAGAGACATCAGATCCCTAAAGCTGGATTTATAGGCAGTTGTGAGCTACCGAATGTAGATGCTGGGAACCAGACTCAGGTCCCCTGCAAGAGCAGTACATACTCTTAACTGCTGAGCCATCACTCCAGCCCCCTAAGTTATATATTTAAAATATCAATTTGAAATACATTGAATTTATAGAAAATTGTTTACAGACACAGCCAAAAGAAGCTAGGCTATAATCCCAGCACTCAAGAAGTGAGGCAGGAGAATATCAAGTTTGAGGCTATGGGGTTGGAGACATGGCTCAGTGGTTAAGAGCACTTGCTGCTCTTCCAGAGGACCCAGGTTCAATTCCCAGTACCCACAGGGCTGCTCACAACTGTCTGTAACTCCAGTTCCAGGGTATCTGACACCCTCACACCAATGCAAATAAAATTAAATAAATTATTTAAAATGTTTGAGGTTATTCTGAACAACATAGCACTGACATATTTCAAAAACAATAAAGAAAGAAAAGTAAAAAAGAAAAGAAATATAACATTGATATACAACTTATACTTCATATTCAAATTTTAATTGTCCAATGACCTATATCACTGCTTTTTATCACCCATGATCTGGTCTAAAATCACATATTATATTTACTTGTCATGATTCTTTTCTTAATACTCCTTAAGCCTGGAAGTATCCTCAGCATGATATTGCTGTTTTGAACGAGTCCAGTCAAATTATTTTGTAGACTGTCCTTCAGTTTGGGGTTGTCCTGTACATCCTCCTCATGAGAGTCAGGTTATGCACTTTTGGCAGGAATTACACACTACAAGGCTATTGATATTGACTTTGATTCCTTGCTCCAAATTATGCCTTCTAGACCAGAAGAAACAGAGTCTCTTCTGGAACATGGGACTTGCATTTTTTAATCTAGGCTCTAAGCCAGCAAGCTCCAGCAAACCTCCTGTTTCCAGCCCTCTTTGAGTTGGGCTTAAAGGCATTTGCAGGGATGCCCAGCTTGTTACGTGGGTGTTGGGATCTAAACTCGGATCCTCACGATTACACAACAGGTGTTAGTAATTACTGGGACAGCTCTCTAGGCCCCGTTCTTGCTATTTTCTATCAAATTTGAGAGCAGAGAAGGAAATGGAAGAAACTCTTGCCTTTCCTTTTTATGTATATGAAGAATATAAGCTGAGTGTGGGGGCACATCCTGTAATCTTGGTGCTTAGGATGCTGAAACAGGAGAATCTAGGGCAGTCTGGGCTACATGGTGAGACCCTATAAATAAAAAATAAAGTTAAAGCAAAACTGTGTTTTTTTTAAAAAAATGTGAGATGGTGTTCAGTGTCCTATCTAAGCATTTCTGCCATTCTAAACACTCACATTAGATCAACGCACAATTTTCATGTGTACTTATGGGTAGAAGAGGAAAAGTCACCATAACAACAGGGAAGGCAGAGGAAGCATGTGATGAGGATTGTGTTCTTTCCTGAAATTGCTGTAACATAGCACTATAAACAACAGATATTGTTTCATATTTTCAGAAGCTAAAATATGAAATCAACATGTTGGCAGGGCCATACTCTGTAGATTATAATGGAACATCCTCTTCCAGCTGTAGGTAGTTCCAGATGTTCCTTCACTAGAAGCTGCACAACTCCAATCTGTGGCTACGTTTTCATGTGACCTTCATCCCTTCTCTGTTTGTATCATCACATCATGCTCTCCACACCATCACCACCACCACCCTGTGTGCATGTGTGCGTGTGTGCATGTGTGCGTGTGTGCGTGTGTGCGTGTGCGTGTGCGTGTGTGTGTGTGTGTGTGTGTGTGTGTATCCAAACCTACCTTGCTATACACAGGCTAGATATCAGCTAAGGACTCATCATAATGACCTATTCTTGCTTTGTCATACTGTTTTTATCTGTGGCACTGGCAACTGAACCCAAGCCCTGGTGTATGCCAAGCAAGCTCTCTACCATTGAACTATATCCCCAGCTCTTCATTTTTATTTTAAGAGATAGTCTCATTACATTCTCTAGACTGTCTCAAACTCTCTGTATGTCTGAGGAAGCCACTGATCTTGTGATCCTCCTGCCTCAGCCTCCTAAGTACTTGAGTATACAAGCATGGACTACCACACCCAGCTTGTAATAGTAATTTTACAGTGGAAAGTCATTCCATCAGCAAATTTTCCCACAGGACTTGAACCTATTTTTTAGGGGAAGTATTATTCAGTGCACAACAGGAACCATATCTGAAATCCAACCCATTTGAAAACACAAAGCAGAGCTCTGTTCTCTATAATACTTAGCTCAGCGTAGCAGAAAAATTCTATCTATATGTAATACTTAGTCTAGTATAGCAGAATTTTCTCTTCCTCACTCATTCCAGTTTTGGTTGGCTTTCCAGTAGGTAAGGAAAACAAGATCGTCAGAATATGCCTGGTGTCCTTGAAATAGACTTAGGACATAAATTTCAAATGACAATACCAGCTATTTGCATACCTATTACCTAGAGGGCAATCATAGAGAACATTCACAGTCTGCAGAGGTTTCACCCCTGTATTCTTATAATTCTAATAATTGCTTTAGAATATAAATAAATGTGTCACCTTTTGACATATGGGGAGCATGAGTCGCATAGAGTCAGACTGACTTCCTGTAGGTTACACAGCTACTGATGGTAAACTTCAGGCAAGAGAAAAGTCATGTATGAAGGTTATCAAATAGAGTATAGTCATTTATTCAGCCAAGAGTATGTGCCGCCACTGCTTGATTGAGTGGATGACTAAAACCTCATCTACATCTCCTGCCTTCATTTCCTGATCCATTCCCCTTGCCATTGTATCTCATCATTAACCACAGGGTGAAGTATGGTACCCAGGCAGAGACTGGGACATTGATGTAACTGGGTCCATTTCAGATTCTTGTGCGCTATTTGATAACCTCCACCATGATAGTCTGGAGCTGATTTTTGTGCCTGTTGAGCTGAGCAAGAAGCCATTTTGTCAACATGTTAAAAATCCGTTGGCTTATGGTTTTACTTAAGTCATATAAATTTGTCTAAAATTATGTTTGGACAAAAGGCAGGCTTTATCACATGAACATTTGTGCTGTGACAGTGTATTAAAGAAGCAAAGAGTTTAGTCTGTTGGCTGGAGATGTGAATCAGAGATAGAATGCTTGCCTAGCATGCCTTGGGTTCAATTCCTAGAACAGCAAGAATTCAATATTAAAATAAAAGAATTCAGTATATTCCTTTCATATGTCTGAGATGGAACATTGGCATCTGTATTAGTTCCTTTTCTATTGCTGTGATAAAACACCATGACCAAGGCAACTTATAGAAGGAAGGGTTTCTTTGGGCTTCCAGTCCCACAGGATTAGAGTTCATCATTGTCATGGTGAGGAAGCATGGCAGCAGATAGGCAGGGAGACTGGAGCAGCAAGCTAAGAGCTCACATCTTAAACAGCAAGCAGACAGCAGAGAGCAAACTGAGAATGAGTAGTGTAAGTCCTTAAATTCTCCAAGCCTGCCTCCAATGACACACTCCTTCTCACAAGGTCACACCACCTAAGTCTTCCCAAACAGTGCCACTAATTGTGGACTAAGAGTTCAAAGTCTCGTGAATGAGTATGAGAGTATGGGAGACATTTCATTCAATCTACTACAGCATCCCCTCCTGCATGTTCCAGGCCTCCATCAGCAACACTACAGAGTCCAGTGCATTTAGCCTTGCCAACAAGGCCACATTAACAAGCTACTGTCTGAGGCATGAATCTAGGTAACTGGCAGACAAAGAATAGAAGCTTCCAGAGCAATGAGTGATGTAACATCCAGAAAAAACAATGAGCAGAACAGGAAGGACGGTAACAGGTGTGAGCAACTATTTGGTGCCAAATACTTTATAAATCCTATAAAGGCAGGAGTTGCCCCATTTAATATATAAGCAAACTGAGGGGCAGAGAATTTGAAACCCGAGCTTCTTGATCTTTTACCAGGTGGGACCCTTTTTCATCTGAAAAATTTTCACAGGAACCTAGGTATAAAAAAATAAGTAGACAAATTCAACATTTAGCGATAAATCATAAAAGTTTTAAGCAATTCCTTGGTAAATATATCATTTTACCATTTATTAAAGAAGAAGGCAAATTTGCATACTGATAAGATGGATGCCTTTGTTTATTTTTACATAAAGAATTAAATCTTGCCTCAATATTTAATATGTTAAGGCATGGAGCATCTTCAGTGTAATAGATGTTTTGATTTTATAATCATCAGTCCTGAGAGAACAGCTTCCCACAAATACATAGAGCAAAGTGGCAGATGTATGCTTAGGGCCATTTCAGAAATTGTGAAAAATTCTATCCCAAGGCCAACAAGATGGCTCAGTGGATCAAAGCACCTGCCACATAAGCATGGCAACCTCAGTTCAATCCCCAGAATTACCTAGAGGTGGAAGGAGACAACTAACTCCATAAAGTAGTCCTCTGACCTCCACAGATGCACCTAGCATACATACACATAACCCACACATTCTTATTATGTGCAGGAGTGCATGCACACACACACACACACATTTTCAAAATGTTTTAATTTTTAAAAGTTAAAATCTCAGGTCAAAATTCATTTAACTTTTCAAAATATATAGCTCAAGTCAGTAACTCACACACCACTTTTTATTATTGTTTATTTAATATTTGTGTGTGTGTGTTGTGCGCGTGCGCGTGTACGTGAGCGCCTGTGTGCAAATGCCCACAGAAGACAGAATTGTACTGGATCCCCTGGAGCTGGACTTATGGTCAGTTATGAGCTCCCTAACTGGGACTCTGGTCCTCTGAAAGAGTGCCAGTCCCTCCAGTCCCTCAAACCACAAGTTAAAAAAATCAAGCATTCTAACATGATACAATCCAAAAATGTATTAATATCATACTTATATGCTGAAGTATGATGGTAAAAATATATTTAAAGGCTTTTTCACAGTTAAACAATTATGCCCAGCCAGGTATGGTGGCATATGCCCTTAATCTCAACACTCAGGAGGCAGGGCAGGCGGATCTCTGTGAGTTCAAAGCTAGCCTGGTCTACAGAGCAAGTGCCAGAAGAGCCATGAAAACATAGACCCTGCCTCAACAAAACAAAACAAAACAAAACAACTATTTTTCTGTAACAGGAGAAAATTTTGTATATAGTAAATACACAACAGTCCACAGCATCTAAACGAATACATACACGCTGACTTGCATATAAGCTAAGGTGTTTCAAGCAGCAGTCGTTAATACTGCCTGGCAAGGTAGCATGTGTAGTGCCCTTTGTACACGTAGAAACAAGCTTCAGGGAAGCGGCTGATGCAACCTAAGCACCTGCTGCCAGACAGCTCAAATTCATTGTATGCTTTTAAGCTGGTTTTTCTTTTGAGTCAGGGTCTCATGCAAGGCTGGCTTGAACTTCTATGTAGTCAAAGACGACTTTGAACTTGTGATTCTCCTGC
>LZPO01066277.1:487013-499409 GCA_001675575.1 Neotoma lepida
CTTTGCACAAGAATGTAGTACACACAGAGGCCAGAAGAGGGCATTGGATTCCCTGGAACTAGAGCTATAGATGGTTTCGAGCTACCATGTGGGGAAGCAAACTTGGGCCTTAGCAGTGATCCTAACTCGTGAGCCGTCTGAGCCATCTCTCCAGCCCCTGAAGGCATATATAAACTACTGAAAGTAGTCATTTGGGTAGGACGGATGGGCAAGGATAGTGAAGTGTGATGTTTTCCCTGTGCACTTTGTAATGTTTTTTAATGTGTTTACTTGTTTATTCTGGACACAGGGTCTCACTATGTAGCCCAGGCTATCCTTGAACTTCTGATCCTCTGGACTTGCAATTGCTAGGATTATACACATTTAACACCATGCCTGGCTAGGTTTTAGGTTTTGAAACATGACTGTTAAGTTATATATAAGTTAAAAATGAATTAATTTTTAAATGAATTGAACCAGGTATAGGGGGTACAGGTCTATAACCCCAGCACTGGGAAAGTAGGAGGCAGGAAGATCAATTTAGGTCATCTTCAGTTACATAGCCAGTTCCAGGCCAGCCTGAACTATACAAGGAGACTACATCTGAAAAGGAAGCAAAGAGGGTTAGAAATAGAAAAACAAGTGGGGTACAGAATGAATGATTAAGAAATACATAGCTGAGTATAGTAGTTCATACGTGTAATCCCAGCATTTGGGAGACTGATGCAGGAAGGTGGCTGAGAGTTAGACGCTAGAGTTTGAGTCCAGCATGAGCTAGAGTGAGGGCATGTCTCAAAAACAAGCAAATAAAACAAAGAAACATGTGGCTGGAAAAGTGACTCAGAGCTTAAGAGCACCTGCTGCTCTTCCAAGGGACCAGAGTTCAGCTTCCACCATTCACCTTGAGTGCCACACAACTCCCTGTAACTCCAGCTCCAGGGGATCCAATCCCCTCTTCTGGCCTCTAATGGTATCATCTCATGCAGTTCTCTCTCTCTTTCACGCATGTGCACACACACACACACACACACACACAAATAAAAATAAAATGGCTGCTCTTCCAGAGGACACAGGTTCAATTCCCAGCACTCATATAACAACAGCTCATAACCATCTGTAACTCCAGTTCCAGGGAAAATGACAGTCTTCTGGCCTGTGTGAGTACCAAGCACATTTGTGTGCATATACATACATGCAACTGATACATATAAAACTGATACACTCTTTTAAAAGATAGACAACTGTCTTGGGATGTCTAGAAACTCAAGATATTTCTATCTCATTTATTTCAGTATGTTTTTTATTCTTTTTTGTATGATACTGGTAATTGAACCCAGAACTTCATACATTCTAAGCAAGAATAGCTCTACCACTAAGTTATAGCCCCTGCTATCATTTTCCATGTTAACTCACAGAAATATGAACCAACTTGAAGAAAGAGGTCAGATAATACTTTGGCTTTCCTCAGAAGTGACACAAATAAAATGTTTAAATCAGTAAAAGTGAGGTACCCATTTTCTTTTCTTTTTGAAAGTAATGTCTGTTCTTTCTGATGTGTTCTCTCTCTCTCTCTCTCTCACACACACACACACACACACACACACGCACACGTGCACGCGCACACACTTCAAGAAATGAACAGAGAAACAAGATAGAGCCTCACAAACAGGTTTTTATGAGTTCAAAGTTGATTACACTTATGTGCTTTTCAGTCATTCTACAATGTACTGAATGATTTATGTCCCATAAATGGTTAAACAATGATTCCCTATGAAATACTAGACAAAAAGCTTCTAGAAGCAGAGTACTGTTTCCTGCAAAAAATCAACTTGAGGCATACATTTGGGTTTACATATATTCCTTGAGAATGCTACATTAGCAGTGCATAAGGTTTATTAAAAAGAGACTCAATGCATTGTGCTTTCAGATAAAAATCCTAAGACAAAAAAGATCAGTTGCTGTGACAAGAACAGTTAAAACTGCACAGATGTCAGAGGTCAGAAAATGCTATAAAGAAATGGAAATAGTTGTGCTTAGGGGACTTTTTTGGTAAATTATTTTAATAAATAAAAGCTTAAAAAATGTCTCAGTGACTGATACAAAATAGACACGGGCATCTAGGGCTTTCTCTACTTAGCTTAGAGTTTGAAGGTGAAAAAATCATGTCCTTGGAAACTGTCACCTGACATTCCTAATCAGGGCAAGTCACTTACTCTCAGGCAAGCAACGGGACTTGGGAGAAAACCAAAAGGTGATTTTCCCCTTAATAACATTAAGGGATAAGCAGAGGTAAAGGCAGGATGAACAGAGGAATTTTAAAAATGTCTGCCTTCCTTTAGAACTCTCAGGCCAAACAGAGAAGCCAGTCTACTTGTATGAGGTGCCTGGTGTCTGGACCACAACCTCTTCTGTACTTCACAAGATGACTTAAATCCATCTTGTCGTCTGTGAGACTCTAGGGTAAGTGTGATCCCGCAGTAAATCCCTTGTTTGCTCAACCCTCTCACACACTGCCTGGAACATGTTTGCTTTAAAACACTACAGCAACTCCTCGAAATGACAGAGGGAGACTTATGATTCACATAGTAATGTTCATGCTTGTGTCTAGCCATGAATGTCATTTTATTTTCAAGCTGGTCAGTTGCTCATTTCGGTCTTAAACTTGGAAGGATCCATGACCCTTAGCAAAGTGAATTAGACAAGAAAAAATGAAAAAATAACATTGAAAGTTATTTTCACAATAGGCATAGATTTTAAAAGAATGTCTTCAAATAATTCCCTATGTGTCACTCAGAAGTATCTTTTTGTTGTCTGTAACATAAAGTGCTAGAGTCCTTCAAATAAAATTAGAGACTAATTGAAAATATATATTATACATTTGCAGTTACTTGAAATCATTCAATAATTTGTAGTGTGTTAATGGAGTGAAATAGAGATAAAAGGCAGTCCACATTCATATTTAAGATAAATTTACTTCAGAAGTCAGTTGTAATCCTTGCTCATGTTCTAAGTATAGCCATTGTGATAAGACCTGGAAGGACAAAAATGGAGGATAGTTAGAGACATGCATCTTACCAAATCTACCATTCAGTAACAATTGTTTGGAGCCCAGCAAGCAAATAAAATATAGTGCCACAGGCAGGCACTCTACCAAGAACTCAAAGTCCATTTGAATTTAGCTGATATTATACAGAAGAAATCCAATTTACAACAATAGGCAGTCACTGGATAGATTTAATGAAATCACTTATGTCTGGTCATAGCTAATTTCACTATCAAACATACCTCCTACTTTATCCAGTCACATCAGCTGTAATAACAGCAGACAAGCCATTTAAAAGTGTCTGTAAAACCAAACAGACTTCAACAGCCTATTTATGGCAGGGCTGTAGGGCCACAAAGACATAGCAGTAGAGTGTTCCTGCTTTCCTTTCCATCCTCTCTCTCTCTCTTTTTTTGAGACAAGGTCTCTCTCATGGAACTCACTCTGCATAGCCCAGTCTGGCTTCAAACTCAGAGATCCTCCTGCCTCTGCCTCCTGAGTGCTGGGGATTAAAGGTGTGCACACCACACTGGCTTGCATGTTCAGTCTTCTATGAATGTCAGGAAGTAATAAAGAGGAGCACAGTGAAGGAAGATGACTCCCTGGAATGAAGCAGTCAGAAACACTGTCTCCAAAGAGAAAACCAGGCTAAATCTCAGAAGATGGACAGGAAAGATGCAGGACAAAGGCAGACATTTCAAGAAAGGGTATGGCATGATCAAGACTCTAGAAGGAGGTCCAGAACTCTAGATGACATTTTCTAGAATCACTGACTAATTCAGCAGGTTCTAATCAAGGGTTTAAAAAGCAGAATAGCTAGAAATCAGTTCCATGAGGTTTGTAAGACAGCACTGTTGTAAATGCCAAGCTATGCTGTTACACTTTATCCTGTGGACTTTGGGGGACCAATGGAGATCTTTAGAGTAGGGAGTCACCATGAAACTGAAATAGAAGAGAAACCAATGTCATGACAATGTGATGGATGGTTTGTGGGATAAGGTCAAAGGGGAAGGAACAGGGAGTAGGAATACAAGGAGAGAGTAGGAAGGGTAATTTGAAATAAAAAAAGCCAAACAGAAATCCAGCTATGATGGCACATGCCTGTGATTCCAGCTTCTGGGAGGCAGAAATAGGAGGATTCCTATCAATTTGAGGCCAGCCTGGGTTACATAATAAGCTCCAGGACAGCATGGACTAGAGTGAGACCCTGTCTCGGAATAAATAAAAAAATGAAATACATACATACATACATACATACATATATACAAATAAAAGTGAAAAGGCAAGCCTAGTGTAGTGGTGTATGCTTGTAATCCCAGAACTGGGGAGGTGAGGAAGGTCAGGAGGTCAAGGAAAAGTCTGGGCTACATGAGACCTTGTCTCAGGAAAAAAAAAGTGGAACAAAAGAACACTGAGTGCAAATACAAGAAAAAATTGGCATTCAAGTAGAGGTAACAGGAAAACATGAGGGAAGGAAAGACTTTTTTCTTTTAAGACATTATCTCCTCTAGTGCAGGCTGGCCTCAAACTATGAGGTGAGATAGTTTGAACTCCTAACCCTCCTTCCTCCACCTCCCAATTACACTTCTATGCCCAACTTGAATGTATGTATTTTATAAATATTTTATAACATTAAAAATCAGTAACCCCTCAGATCAGTACCAAAGCATCTTTAGAACCCTTACCTAAGATATAAGCAGCCACTAATTTTTGATTCACACTTAAGTGGAGGTAGAGAGGCACCAGCGATTCCATATCCCCCAGAGTAGGCAGCATCAGGGCCGCAATACATACCACTCCCAGGAAGACAGTTAGCAAACTAGGTCCTGTAGAGACCGTTCTGTTTTCTGTAGTTAAAAAAAAAAAGAAAGAAAGAAAACCTCTGAGCTTGCTTCTAAAACCAACAGAAGACGAAAGTGGAAAGTTCCTTCACAGATAGTGGCCACCATGCATCAGCACTGTGTTTTCGGCTATTTCTGTCAACCCTTCACCACTACGTTAATCCCATGCAGACTTACATGTTGTACTTACATGGAAGTCTATAATTTAACCCTCAGTCATTATTCATTGGCTTGCTTAAATGGCAAAGGAAGGTAGTGAAAAGAACAGTGATTATAAATTCCCCAACCCCCTGACTGTAGTCTACAGTAGAAAATAGTCTTTCAAGTGTGTATCATAAATACCTTTACGATTTCCTTTGTTTGTTTGGTCTCTCTATGTAGTCCTGACTATCCTGGAACTCAGTATGTAAACCAGGCTGGCCTCAAACTCACAGAAATCCACCTGCCTCTGCTTGCCCAGTGCTGGGATTAAAGGTGTGTGCCACCACACCCAGAATGGTTTTCAATTGTATGGATGACTACTGTACTAATATGTACACCAAAGAGAAAGCACGCAGTTCTAAAAGAATGTGCTAGAAATGAATAGACACTCTACATTTTCTTCCTGTACCCCAGGGGATTCCTTGGCTATCCCAGGAAGTCCTGATTTAAGATGGCTCAACTTGGCACTGGTGTGAATGCAGTAGGCATAACAGAAACCACACCCCAAACTGTGAATTTCCATTGTTTTCAGGCTTACAGGCATATGGGATGCTAGTTAGGATACAGGGATTTGGCAGTGAGCTACAGCATTCTGTCGGCATAGCCATCCAAAGAGGAAAACACCAACCCCCTGCAGTGGATTGTGTCTTCAATGCTTTTTCTACAGATAACATGTTCAATCTATAATGGGTTAACTGGGACAAATTGGGGATTTAAAATAGTCAAACTCATAGAATCAGAGAGAATTGTGACTTCCCGGGACCTGGGAGAAGAGGCTAATGGGAGTTGTAATTCAGTTCACACAAGTCTCAATCATATGAGATTTACATGCCTAAAGACACACTCTGTCACATAGGACCTATATTTAACAACACTATATTTGGGGTGACTGTGGTAGCACACCTTTAATCCCAGCACTTGGGAGGCAGAGGCAGGTGGATCTCTGTGAGTTTGAGGCCAGCCTGGTCTACATAGCAAGTTTCAGGATGGTCAAGACTATCTAGCAAGATCCTGTCTCAAACAACAAAAAATCCAATACTCTTTTATACACCTAAAAATTAGTTGAGAACCCGATGAAGTGGTGTAGGCCTATCATCCTAGCACTCAGAAGGCTGAGGTCAGAGGATCATAAGTTCAAGGCCAGCCTATGTTAGACAGCATACTCTAATCTCATGTTGAATATTCTTACAATAAAAACAAAATATGACCAAACACGGTGGCTCACACCTGTAATCCTATGTATTCCAGAGGAAATGGTGGCACAAGTTGGTGATCCCATCTATTTGAGATGCTGAGGCAGGAGGATTAAAACTATAAGGCCAGCTTGGACAACTTAGTAAGGCTTTATCTCAAAAATAAATAAATACAGGGCTAGAAAGATGACTCATTGGGTAAGTGCTTGCTGCACAAGCATGAGGAGCCAGAACCTGTGCAAAAATCACCAGTACCACATGCACACACACAGACACACACACATGCACATACACACACACACATACCTGCTGGCAAGCCTGATGTGACATAGTTCTGAATGTATATCTACAGTATATATCCATCTTTTAAAGAAACCCGGTGTGATGGCTAATGTTGGTTGCCAACTTGACTACATCTGAAAGTAACTAAAACCCAAGCAGCCAGGTATACTGTGAGTTAATTTTCTTGGTTGCATTATTTAAGGTGGAAGATCCACCCTAATTCCAGATCATTTGAAGTCGAAAGATCCACCCTAAATCTGGGCCGATACTTTGGTGGCATCCCACATAAAAGGACGTGGAAGAAAGAAGCTTGTGCTTTCTGTCTGCTTTCTCATTGGTAAGCTCACGTATCCTGACCCATTCCTTCAATGGGGTTATAATCTACTTGTTTGGGATTCCAACACTGACTGAAAACTGGCAGCTCTCTAGGATGTCCCTGTGAGCTTGTGACAGCTGAGACATCCAGTTTCAAGGACTGGACAACTACTGGATTCTTGGCCCTTCTGTCAGGAAACACCTTTTGTCAGACTACTTGGACCACAGCAAGCCACCCTAATTAATCCATATACATACACACATACACACATATATACACATATACTATATACTATAATATATGGCAGATTTTATATATATTAGTTCATTTATCGGTTCTGTTCCTTAGAGAACCCTGACTAATAACCCAGTAACAGCATTTTTTTTACCATGTACCTTTCCCCACTAATCTTCCTTTCATTAAAAGGAATAGCCAAGAGCAACACAATTTGTGTTTTATTAATGAAATAATGCTGTTCATTCTATTATTAAGTGGAACTTTTCTAAATTATTAATACCTTAGCTATTGTGAAATTTAATTGAACTTCATCAAAGCTAAATAGGTAAAACAAAGTCAAATTTCATAGTAATGATTGCTCGGGATGAAACAATAGCATAAATAACTTTAAAAACCCTTAGTTCACAAGCAAAACAACTTTGTATTTACATCTATTGCAAGATTTACTTTAAGGAAAACATAACAACTGCACCATTCACTGCAAATTAAAATAAAGACAATTTCAAAGAGCTGGGTGTGCTGACAAACACTTGTAATTCAAGCACTTGGGAGACAGAGGCAGGAAGATTGCTTAAGTTCAAGGCAGGCTGGTCTATAAGTAAACTGCAGGCAGTTTGGGTTACATAGCAAGAATCATAGTAAGTTTGAGGCTAGCCTTGAAATTCCAAGCTGAGTGTAGTAGAGTAAAGCCCTGTGTCAAAAAAAAATAATAATAAAAACAAAACAGTGTTCCCCATCATCTCTTCCTATAGAGAGCACTATTGACAACTTTCAGATTTTATAAATGCCCACATAAACATGTAAAATAGCGGCTGGAATGATGGCTGCATGGATAAAGTGCTTGTTGTATCAAGTATGAAGATTCTGAGTTTGAATTTCTAGAACATACATGAAGCTCGACACAGCAAATTTGTCTGTAATTCCAACAGCAAGGTGGGAGGCGGAGACTGGATGAACACGCTGTGAACAAGAGATCCTGCCTCAAACAAGGCAGACTGACCCCTCAGGTTGACCCCTACAACATATACTGTGTCACGCATACACCTGCATCCACACAGAAGAGCCGCCCACATACACACATCTTACACATGCAAAGACAAAATGCACAACTTTCATATATATATATAATATATATATATGAAACTTTTGAAAAGATTTAACTATTTGTATTTTATGTATATGGGTGTTTCATCTATATGTATGTCTGTGCACCACATGTGTGCTTGGTGACTATGGAGGCCAGAAGAGGGTGTCAGATCCCCTGGAACTGGAGCTACAGATAGTTGCGAGCCACCATGTGGCTCTGGCTCTAGAAGACCAGCAAGTGCTCTTAAGTGCTGAACCATCTTTCCAGCCCCATATTTGAAGCTTTTTCCACTTCATTCTCACAAATCCTTGTAAATGCCTGCCTGACATTCCGTTTCCTCACCAGTGGTACCATAATCATTCTCAACGGACAGTCTCTCAGGTCACTTTCAGCTTTTTATTATTACAAATAATAATAAAGAACATCATTTTCTGAAGCCAGAAGGCAGACTTCAATGTGTGTGACAAAGCCTTTGTAGTTCATTATTAATGTATGTAATTAAGACAAATCTACCAATATTCAGCTCTGTCTTTTAAAAATGTGTTTAATAGCCTTGGCTAGTATTTTATGAAAGCATATTTTATGTATTTATCTTAATTTTACAGTTTCTTTTTATTATATGAAAAGATCCACAAAATATAAACCTGTATTTTTATTATGCAGCAATACTTACATAAGTCAACTTGTTAAATGTATGAAACTGTAGGTGGCTTTTTTCTTTTTTAAATTTGTTAATGCTGTGTAGTTTTGTTGTTTGTGGGGGCAGGTTCTCATGTGGCCCAGGCAGGCTTTAAAGTCTAACAGAGGATGACTGTCAGCAAGATGGCTGCCAAGCCTGATGGATGACCTGCGGTCCATCCCTGGGATTTACATGGTGGAAGGCAAGAACCTATTCCCACAAGTTGTTCCCTGACTAAGGACCACACTGAACTCCTAATCCTATTGACTCTACCTCCCATCATCTACCAAGGAAGGCCTGGGAGCACCACATTAGGGCCTTGCTCAAGCTGGGCTCATGCTCTACCACTGAGTCACTTCTCGAGCCCTTTTTCGGTTTAGATGGAGTCTCACTACCTCATGACAATCTTCTTGCTTCAGCCTCTAGCAGGCTGGGATTACCAGCATGTGCCACCACTCCTGACTTTTACGTTTCAGTTTTACAAACAGCTAGTATCACTCTCTGAAAAGACCTTTGTTTTTCTATGGAAACTTTGATCTCCCTACTCTTCTAACAGGATTGGAGGACAATAATTAGAAGTTGGAAGGAAGGGGGAATGATGTCTCAAAGCTGGATATGAGGAGAGTGTCATTGTTGAAAATATAAATCATAGCGATTCTGAGTATCTAAGCTGGAAGGAAATGAGGAATGGAGAGGGATTCAATTAATAGCCCACAGGGGATATTATAATCTACTTAGTTTAATTAACTTCAACTTTAATGAGATTTTTTTTTCAAAATAATATGAACAGCATACTAAGCTTGGCCTATTGCCAAAATGAATCTCTCTCCTCCTTCAAACTAATTAAATGAAAAAGGATATAGGAAAGTCATAGAAACAATAGTATATAATTGCTGAATTGTACTGGTATTATAAAGTTGGTACCCACAGTCTTTAAGTTTATATATATTGGAGATATATGGCATTTCATACATTTCAAAGCCTAGCATGGCAATCGTCTACTCCTTCTACCTACTGTAGCAGGCACACTCCTCTCTTCCCTGAAGCTCCATTTGCTGACTAGGTTGAAAGTGGTTATCTTGTTAAGAGTCTTAGCTCCATGATTACAGTTGGAAGCCTACAAGGCTTTAAAGGGGCTTTAAAAATAATACTACCTGGTTGACACGACTGCTCAAAAAATACACTTTCAGTTAAATGTTCCTTTATTCTTTTCTCCTCTTCTTCCTTTTGTTGTTCTTTCGCAGATGGGAGAAGAGTGGCAATAACCTCTTTTCTTCCTAAAGCCTTCCTCTGGCTTTGCTCAGAAACTTGGAGGCGGAATTTGTCTATCACACCATAGTGACAGGATCGAACATCTCTATGACGAATCACACTGAAAACAGCAAAATAATAATAATAATAAATAACTACAAAGTCTGTTTAGGTGTCTGGGGAGCTATCAAACAGAAAGCATCAGAAATTTCAATAGAGTAAAAATAATCTTTCTGACTATAACTAAATACTCAAAATTTGCTAATGACGCTGAAAAAAAATCATCATATAGTCTAAGGAAGAAAATGGGCAATTGTGAACTATTAGATGAAAGCACAGTCTCAAACATAGAAGAAAAGTCTTCTCTGTGTGTGTGTGCCTCAAGATTGAACCCAGGGCCTCAAACATGCTGAGTAAGCAAGCAGTCTCCTATTGAGTTATGCCCTCAGCCCAGAATCAAAGTTTTGAGTAAAAGAATGATAAAGAAAATTGCCTTTAGCAGTGAATTTTTTTTCTGTACATCTACTAAAGATTTCTTTCCTAAATTGGAACACATAAAATGGTTTCTTCCTCACAAACATAATAAATTCCTATTGTTACCTATTAGTTATTGAAGTAAGAAATATTCCCTTTATTGTACCTGGTTCTTCAGGGGGAATGCAAAAACAATTAGGTCAATTGTGTTTATTTGGTAAGACTACATTTCTTTGGAATATCCTTGCTTATTGTGTAGTGAATGACAACCCAAAGCAATGTGCAAAAACTTGCTCTTAAAAATACACATCACCTATGGCAGTGGTTCTTACTCTTCCTAATGCTGTGATCCTTTAATACAGTTCTTCATGCTGTGCTGAACCCCAACCATAAAATTATTTTCGTTGTTCTTTTATAACTGTGATTTTGCTACTGTTATGAATGCAATGTACATATTTTTGGAGCTAGAGGTTTGACAAAGGGGTTGCAACCCACAGGCTGAGAACCACTGATCTATGGATTTGAGTGGAGGAAAACGCTGCCTCTCATAGAAGACTTTGACAAATACAGCTGACTTGGTAGCTTAATTAAGGGCTGGCCAGTGGATTTATTTGGTCACCACTAGTTTCTAAAGTAAAAATTCAATACGACCAGCTTGAACAAACAATCGTTTATCTGACACTAAAATGAAATAATCTGGAAGCATTCAGATAACCTTTTACAGATGAGCAGTTAGACACACTCACTCCTGTCTAGATTCAATTCCAGGCTTATTGGCTGAATCATGTCAGATGATCTTATACTGCTATTATTCTAGAATGTAGTATTATTCATTTCACAAATGTCACTATAATAGCAGGATGTCTCAAAGAAAGCTAAATTCTCTATTATAGCTGGAGAAATTTAAAGGAATAAGCCAGAACTTGACCATAAACATCACTGCTTCAACCGAAACAATGAGGAATTGTTAAAGAAAATGCTGGCCCAAATTGTTTAAGTATTTGACTACCTTATATAGAATCCTTCAGAACCGTCTTAAATTTTGATAAACTTTCAGCCCCAAATAAAAAAGAGTAGAAATGCCTACTTAAGAATCACTTTGAGAAAGGACCATTTTGAAGTTCAAACATACATATCCACACAGCACTGAGAGCATGTGATGTGAGTCTGACTTACATATCCACACAGCACTGAGGCTTCACTGCACCTGTGGCGTCAACGACAACATACTTATTTGGAGTCGTACATAAAACTGAAAGAAAAAGTCACAATGCCATTAGTGTGATTAAATCAATTCATTTTTACAAGTAAAAAATTAGTAGGACCTGCTTAAAATTCGGAGACTGGGAGACTCACCTTTGAACTTTAAGGCAAACTCATAGGGGTTGTACAGAGTCAACACTTGCTTATGTGTTGACTGATCATCTGCGTAAAATATCAGCTCCGTGGGAAACACAAAAACAGGAAGGTTTCCTTCCACTAACTCTGGTTGTCTTTTTTGTTGATGCATTGGCACTGAATCCCCCTTGCTGCAGCCTCTGTCTTTACAGTCTCAAATCTATTTTGGACTTTCTTAGGTTCAGTTAAAAACTCCAAAGCATTTTGGCAATCTAGAAATGAGAAAAAGAAACTGCATGATACCAATTTTCAGTAATCTATAGTCACTCCACACAGAAAAAGCATATTTAGGGAACAGCAAGATGCCTCAGTGGGTGAAGATGCTTAATGCCAGGCCAGGCCTGATGGCCCACATTACATCCATGAGTCCCACAGAGAACCAAGTCACATAAGCTGTCCAGACTCTCTCTCTCTC
>LZPO01066277.1:501924-513276 GCA_001675575.1 Neotoma lepida
TAAAAAAAGAAAAGAAAAGAAAAAAAAGAAAACATCTAATTTTCATTCTGTAGAACATCCTTTTAAAACAGGCTCTAAGCCATTACTGTGAGTTGAGCTCAATATACATTCAAAGAAGACTACAACCAATGAACACATTTACTTTTATCAGCTGCCAAGGCTCTGATCCTTAATGAGGCTTTCCGAAGTTTCACCAAGATAGGATATAATACCATCCATCATATGTAAAAACGCAGATGGAAGTCCCACATAGGCCCTGCCATCAAGACACTCTAAGCTGGGGCATGGTGATTCATACCTTTAATCTCAGCACTCAGGGGGCACACAGGTGTGTCTCTCTGATTATGAGGCTAGCCTGGACTACATAGCAAGTTCTAGGCCAGGCGGGGCACATAAGTAAGACCCCGTCTCAAAAAGAAACAAAACAAACAAACAAACAAAAAAACCAAAAACAAAATAAGAAAAGAAGGAATAAAGAATTTTCAACTCTGGAGGTGAGGCGTTGTGGTGTACACCTGTAGTCTCAGGCTTTTGGAGGCTGAGGCAAGAGGATCCACAATTCGAAGCTATTCTGGGCTACAAAGTGAGACCCAGTGTCAAAAAAAGAAAACCAGGAAAGTGTACACATGAGCACTGGGAGGAGGGCATTCAGACCAAGGGTGCTGCATATGCAAAGGCATGGGAACCTGAAGGCAAAAGGGAAGGCACCAAGCCCCAGGCTGTCTCAGATAATCCTTCACTTCTCTATCCACTACTTTAGAGCATGTACACAGTTCATGACAATGTTGGCTTTGTTCCTGAGTTTGATTTTCAATAAGCTGACCGAGCCTGTTGACATTTTTATGAGTAACAATATCTAATGTTTGTATAATTCATAACAGATTACCCAGACTTTTATTAATTACATAGACTGAATGATTAATAAGCTCTTAGATAGAGTGTTGCTTGGACTATACTAAGTGCTAAGTGTTTCCTATTATTATTGGTCATAGTGATATATTTAATTATGAATAGACCAGCCTGAAACAAACAAACAAAACACCCAGTATCATCAGGCTTCTTGCCTTCTAGTCCAGTATTCTTTCCACTATACCAAAATATTTCCATAAGAGAAGAATATTTTGAAAAGCCTCTGACTCAAGTGATTATAATTTAACATATTTTCTCTGAATCTATTTTCTTTCCGTTCCATCCTTCTCCACTCCTCCCCCCTCCACACTCCCACTTTCTTGCTTGACAGGCTCTCTGGTAAATCTGTTCTGAACTGTGCAGCAATGCTCCTGCATCAGCTTCCCAAGTACTGGGCCTACAGGCAGAAGCCACCATACAGTGCTCTGAATTCCTTTCTTTTGCTCTAAGGCACACACTTTGCTATTTGGATAATTCACTCTCAGAAGTTTGCTATATATTTTTAAATAGAAAACAACAAGCTCTGTAATTTGATTCTTAAGAAACTTGGCTATTGGGAAGATCCAAATTTGACATGACTAAGTAATATGCTCTGACTCATTGTAAAACTCAGTTCTGAGGGAAAGAGTTTATGATTAAAAGGTAGCAGCTCTGATTTATAGAAGACATAATCAGTAACTATTGGTTAAACTGGGGAACCATCTAGAAAACAATAAAGTTGAATTAAGCCTTTGCTTTTAATACCATGGCCATTTCCAAACAGATTACAACTTGTGTTAAAAGGAGAAAGAAAAGCCAAAGCACTAGAAGAAACCATAGAAAATTAAAAGAAACTCTCAGGCTAACAATGATATAAAACTAAACCCAGAAATATTGACAAATTTAGTTACATAAACTTTTACAAGTACACATGGCTGGCCTGTAATCCCAGGAGGCAAGAGGATCAGAAGTTCAAAGTCAGCCTTACTTTATATAGCAATTTTGAGACCAGCCTGAACAATATGAGAGCCTGTCACACACAAAAAAGCAAATTATTTTATAGGAAAGGGACTAGCTTACAAGAGGCTATTTAATTTAACCTCACAAGAGAAACACAAACTAAAGCCATGCTATGATATATTTTTAAAAGGATATCAGATTAGGAAAAAAAAACCTTATTAGCACATGGTGAGAGAAATCAGAAATCAGGTACATTCTTATATAACTGATGGGGATATAAATTGGGACAACTACTATCCTGCTAGAATGAAATACTCATATCCTCAGAGCCACTAACTTTACTTTTAGAATATTTCTGGAACATATATCCACCACCACTACCACCATCACTAACTTATGTGAAAGCGTTTATATGATGCATCAAGGATTAAGGAAATGATTTATGTGAAGCTTGGTGAAAAGACCTTGGTACTCAATATAAACTAGTTGTTCATAGCAAAAGATTGGAAACAGCTCAGCTATCCATTAATAGGGGATTTATTAAAGTGTGCTATATCCACTCATTGAGGTACAAGATACCTGTCAAAACAATAGAGAAAGCTCTTTGTGTAGCTGGACATGAATCAAGGCTCACAATGTAAGATAAAGCTGGACCTGCTAACATAGACCTGTAATCTCAGCTACTCAAGAAGTTAAAACAGGAGGATATCAAATTCAAGATTTGCCTGGATACTTGATGAGAGTCTGTATCAAAACAAAAAGAGGGTTGGTCTACAGCTTAGTGGTAGAACACTTGCCTAGCATGTATGAAGTCCTAGGTTCCATACCTAGTACCAAATAAAAGACTGACCACAAACAAAAAGTTGGAGAGGCAGAAAAAAGTAAAAGGAGGTCTGGGAGAAAAAAGTAAAAGGAGGTCTGGGATAAAGCTCAGTGGTAGGAGCTAGATTCAATTTCCAGCATGCTTTGCCCCACCAAAAGAAGATGTAGGGTTGAATGAGAAAAGCAAGGAGCACCTTGTGGAGTACATAATATCATTTGTATGCAAAGGAAAGGTAAAAGAATGAATGATAAACTGGGCTGTGATAATACATGCCTGTAATCCCAGCATTTCAGAGTCGAAGGCAAGAAGATCAGACGTTCAAGGCCAGCCTCGGCTACATAGGGAGTTCCATATCTGCATGGGCTACATGAGATTCCATCCCAAACAAGTAAATAATTAAATAACAAAAATACGTACTTTTCAAGTCTTTTAAGCCAGGTGTGGTGGCAAAGGCCATCCTAGTAGGGAAACTGGGGCAGGAGGACTATAGAATGAGATTATCCCAAACAACAAAAACAAAAAGAGAGGAATATGAGATGCTTCACAAATCTTACTGTGAAGTCAAAAATAACAACACAGATAAGTGTTAAGCTGCTGTTCTAACTTTAAGGAGAATTTAGTTGGCACAGGTCAGAGGAAGAATTTTATTAGCTTGGAATAAAGGCTTAGAAGACATTTTTATCCTTTGCATCTTGAGGCTTTCTCTTTGTGAGTTAAAGACGTCCTCGTTTCTCCATGAATCACAAGCAGGCCATCTCCTTGTCAACATTAAAGAAGTGTTTAATTGCTTTTGAGCAGTTTATTGTTTCTTTTCATATCCCTTTTCCCATTCATCACTTATCTTTGCTAAGATAGAAGTTGCTGTCTCAACTCCAAGCTGGGGTGATAAGGGAAGAATTAGCACCAGGTCAGCAGAGTAGCATTAGCATTGCCAGCAAACATCATGAAGCACAACACTTACCTTTGGTGGATGGTTTTCTGGGAGAGTAACACTTTCTCTTTGCCCTACTCCATATTATAAAATGATAAAGTGCAAAAATCCAGGGGAAACATTATATATTAAGCTCGCAAAAACTTTCCTGCAGATCAGTTTATGAAGGTGCTGTCTGAAAGTCCAGTGTATGCCAAGTCCAAGTGTGTTAGTGCATCACAGATAAGAAAAGCCCAGGATGGTTAAGACATTTTCCCAGAGTTGCACAGGTTATTAAGGGCAGAGTTATATTGTCCACTCACTGTCTTTCATAGTATTTATCTCCTCTACATCTCAATTAGAAGGTCCTAGTCTCAAGTAGCATGACCCAAACAAAATTTAAATTATCACTGTGTTATCATTTCTTTTTCCTTTTCCTATTCTGGATATTGAACCCAGAGCCTTGTGTAAGGACTGTATTTGAGACAGGGTCTCACACAGCCCAGGCTAGACTTTTAAGTTCTAATCTTCTTTCCTCTACCTCTCAAGTGCTATGATTAGGGGTCTGTGCTATCATGCCTCGTACCAATGTTGTATTTTTAACGCTCTTACTTGTATGGATTCAGTATTTTGATATTTGATTTCTTCAATTATATATTAGCCCTAATATCACATTATTTTTATCTTGTTCTGAATTCATGATAAACCCAAATTCAGTGCAGGCACTTGGAAGACACGGAGGTCATTCGTTTTCCTACAGGTGTCTACTAATAATCAGTTCTTTCATCCGTGAGCATGCGTGGAATGTGCTGTTTACATAAAAGGCAGGCAAAGGATCTTAGTTAAAGGCATTTGGGGTAGTTTGAAAGAAAATGGCACCCAAAGGAAAGTGGCACTATTAGGCGGTGTGGTCTTGTTGGAGTAGGTGTGGTCTTGTTGGAGGAAGTATGTCACTGTGGGGGCTTTGATACCTCCCAGTATCCCAGACCACTTCCTGTTGCCTGCAAGATATAGACCTCTCAACTACCTCTTCAGCACCATGTCTGCCTGCATGCCACCATGCTCCCTGCCATGATGATAATGGACTGAACCTCTGAACTGTAAATGAGCCACCCCAATGAAATGTTTTTCCTTTATAAGAGTTGCCATGGTCACGGTGTCTCTTCACAGCAATAGAAGCCCTAACTAAGACAGCATTGCATACAGATAGGTGGCTGCTGACCACGGGCTAGGGTGAGAGGAAAGAAGGAATCCACATTCCCAGCTGCCTCTCTTCTTCCCCTGCCTTCTGATTCCCTTTCATCTCCTCATAGTTAATCTGGGCCAGCAGTGTTTATAAATCATGATGCTCTCATATGGCCCTGACTATAAAGGCAGGCACTCCTGCTGAGAAGATATATGGGAAACTGCCTTGTCCTTGACCCTCTCCTAAAAGTACAGAACATTCTTGAATAAAATTAGAAAGAAAACCTTATGTGCACACCACCTTGTGACCAATTTACAAACTACTCTCCCACAGGAAGCAATGTCAGCACTGAACGGTTTATCCTGATTGTTTGAGGCAGGGTCTTGCCATGCAACCCATGCTAGCTTCACACTAGAGGTCATCCTGCTTCTGCCTCCTGAATGCTGGGATCACAGGTGGATGCCACCATCTCTGGCAACATTGAAATTGCCCACAATTCTGATCATTTGCTGTTTTCCTCTCTTTGCACTGAGCAGAAGAAGGGAAAGAGCAGAAGAAGGGAAAGATAAGAGTCTGGGACAGACAGGGGAGTTTCAAAAGACTTCAGCACTGTAGATTTCAAACACTGGGACTATTAGCAAGCATGGAAATGATAGTAAAAGTATATTCTCATCTTCTCTGCTTTTGGGAAAATGGAACCTCTCAGAAGGGCACAAGCAATCCTTCAGGATTCTTGTACTACTATGGTTGAAAATTTTAAAACAGTTAAGAATGAGGCTAGACAGAGATGACACAGAGGTTAAGAGCACTAGTTGCTCTTGCAGAGGACCCCAGTTCAATTGCCAGCACCCACGTTCAGTGGCTCATAACAACCTGTAATTCCACAGTCAACATGAGATCCAATGTCCTCTTCTGGCTTCTATAGACACCAGCACACATGTGGTGCATATACATACACTAGGCACACACAAATACACATAAAACAAATAAATAAAGCTTAAAAAACAGTTCAGTATTATTCAAAGTCTATCCTCCACCCACTAGGAATTAGTGAGCCATCTGCTTAGCCACAGAGGGCCAGCTACATGTCTCTGGCTCTAGATATTTATTCTGTTTTTCAGTTCCACCTTTAAGTCAGGCCCCTTTTATCTGAGTGCAGGGGCTATCTTAGTCCTCCACACTGGGTAGTCTTTGCCAAAATCCAAGAAAAATGCAAATTAGGTAAAAGCAGTAAGTTTTACTACTTTAGGCTCTTTAGTATAAAAGCCCTTTCCTCCCTGATATAAACTCAGCAATAAAATATGAATTCCAGTATCACCTATCAGAATTTTAATGCCACAAATGATATCATAATGCTCATTTTATATTTTAATGCCCATTATTCAAGAGTATATTTTTTTCACGTTTTTTAGGGTTTTGGTATAATATGTTATCTTCCTGGTGGAGCTGACTACTATAAATCATACAGAGTCATAAGCTAATCCACATTGAAAAATAAAAGCCAAGTAGTATATATGTAGTATATATAAAAGACTTTAAAAGAACACCCTAGTCAGGAACAGTGGGACAGGCCTATAAATTCCAGCATCTTAGGAAGCTGGGATAGGAAGATCACAAGTTCAAGGACAGCTTGGGCCACATAGCAAGACCCCATATCAAAATAAATTTATTGGCATAATGCCTATAATCCCAGCACTTGAGATGCAGAGGCAAGTAGAACTCTGTGGGTTCAAGGTTAGCCTGGTGTACATAGCATATTCAGGCCAACCCGGGCTACAAAGTAAAATCCTGTCTGAAAAATAAGTAAAATTAGTGATAAACATTTATAGTCCCAACACTAAGGCTGAGGGAGAAGAATGGTGTGTTCAAGGCTAACCTGGGCTACATAGTGAGTTCCAAGTCAGCTTGGGCTAGAGTGAAAACTGTCTCAAAACAAAGCAAATGAATAGGTAAATAAATACATAAGCAAACAAAACCTTTAAAAGGGCTGGGAGTGTAGCTTGGTGGTAGAGAGCTTGCCTAGCATGCATGAAACACTGGAATTGAGCTCAAGTACCACAAAAAAGGAATGTCTTAGAGAAATGTCTTTTTGTACATATATGGCTGGGTATGGTGGCACAAGCCTGTAATGTCAGCACTTGGCATATAGATACAGAAGGGTTACTTCAAATTTGTTGTCAGCCTGGTCTACATAGCGAGTTCCAGACCAGCCACAGTTACATAGCAAGATCCTGTCTCAAAAAGAAAACAAAGCTGGGCCAGGCGGTGGTGGCTCACACCTTTAATCCCAGCACTCGGGAGGCAGAGGCAGGCGGATCTCTGTGAGTTCGAGGCCAGCCTGGGCTACCGAGTGAGTTCCAGGAAAGGCACAAAGCTACACAGAGAAACCCTGTCTCGAAAACCCAGAAAAAAAAAAAAAAGAAAACAAAGCTGGGTTTGATGGTATACTACTCTAATTCCAGAACTCAGGAGGCAGAGATAGGCAGCTCTCTATTACTTTTAGGTCAGCTTAGTCTACATAGTAAGTTCTAGGTCAGCCAAGCCTACATAGTATAGTGAGACCCTAGCTCAAGCAACAACAACAACAACAATAAACCCAGAAAACCACACATACACACACAAACAAAATATCCCTCTAAACCAAAGATAGCTTTATTTCTCCATTTTAATAAATGTATTATTTCTACAATTTACAGCATTCTAGTGTCGTTGGTTATTACAAGATGTGCAAAGAAAATCTATATTAATTCAGTGTATAAAATATATAGGCTGCTACATGTGGCATATGGAGTTTTAAGAGCTTGAATTCCAGGCTTAGGGGAGCACATTATTGAGCCTAGCACTCAGGAGGCAGAAGCAAAAGGAATTCTCAGTTGGAGGCCACCCTGATCTACATAGCTAGTGCCAGGACAGTCAAGGTACATAGTGAGACCCAAAACAAAACGAAATAACAGTATCTTTAATTCATTCACCATATACTTAGCCTTATTATTTATCAGGAATTATGGTAGGGAATATGAAGAAAAGATGAAAACAATATTTTCACCCTTCAAAACTCCAGACTAGCAAGAAAAACATACAACAGGTATTAGAATGTGATGCTATTGCGATATTAGGACATATATTTAAATGCCAGTTGACACAGTGTGCTCTGGGAGCAGAAAATGATGGCCTATATCCAGAGTGGAAAGGATGAATTGTAAGAACGTGCAGAGGCATAAAAGGAATGGGGGCACTTCCTTCACAGTGAGCATACTGCGTATGATTTCAATATGTATGAGCAGAGAGGAACAAGCGGAGGGAAGGAAAACTGGGAAGGTAAGATGGAGGGAGATTGTGGAAAATCATTAACTTTCCTATGCTTGGAGGTTGTCAGAAATGGAAATTCGTAGTCCCTGCTCTAGACCCACTGAATCAGGAATGGTGGGAGTCGAGTCCAGCCCTATTTCAATGAGCTGTCTGGGTACTTGTCAGATTCACCAATGTAGAGACCCACTGCTGCAGGCAGTGGGGGACCTCTGAAAGAGTTTTAAGACACAGAGACTGACCTGGTGAGTTTGGAAGTGGGTGAGTGGTGGCCATTTGACTATCCAACTCCAACACCTGACCACAGTGTAGATACAAGAGAAAAAGAACTGTTAGATGTTTATGGCATGAGATGATGTAAGCCAGAGCTAAGGCAGTAGGAATGGAATCAGATTTAACAGATGTTTCAAGTGACCAAAGGTCAATCAGGTGACTAAAATAGTCATACAGATATGTCACTGAAGTGGCTTTTACATAAAAGCTGTAGTCTTCCTGAATTTGTCAATTTATAGACCCCAGAAAAAGGGAGGCTGAGAGCATTTTCTCTGGGTTTCTTTATAGTCAAGAGCAAAGGTTGTCCTGGTTTGTAAATGAGCCTTCTAGTCTACTTGGTTGTCCTGCCTCTCATTTTAAGCTACTACATTGATGTATTACCATATTCATATTTTCTGTGAATTTAGTTGGTACGAACTAATCTCTGAGACTGATAATATTAGGATGTGCTGACAGAAACAAATTCTGAACCTGACAAGGCTAGAAAACAGGCACTGCTTCAGCTGATCAAAGTCAGGTACTGTCAAAGGGAGGCTGTTAGCCCCTCCTTTTTTCCTAACACTGCCACTAAACTCACAGAACCCGGTTAATTCAGCAGGAAGTTTGAACTGAACTGAGTGAAAGAATTAGCCTTTGGGCTACATACACCCTGAAGGTCAAGAAAGCCAAGCAGAGCTCTTACTTCTAATTTGGGAGGCATGATTTAGCTGGGGCCATCTTCAATTACCTGATGAAAAGCAAGACAGGTACAGGTCAACCTATATGACTAATATACCTCCGGAAAGGCTTTTGGGTTTTTGAGACAGAGTGTCACTATGTAACCCAGCTGGTAGTGTAGATTAGGCTGGTCTCAAACTCACATAGACCCACCTGCCTCAAGACTCTTGCAGGATACATTCCTATTTTTTATCATGGTTCTGGATACCTCTTGCTATTCCATGCTTTTTAGTTGCTACCAATATCTTGCCTTATTTGGCCAACACATTTGTCCAAAAAATAGTTCCCTGTTCAAAACTGCACACTGGCCAGGCATGGTGCCTCACACCTGTACTCCCCACATTTGGGAGCCTATGGCAGACAGATTGTCTAGACTTTGAAGCTGGCCTGGATTACATGACCTCCAGGCTAGATGGGGATTCATAATAAGACTGTCTCAACCCCTCCACCTCAAACTATACACTTTTAGGTAACTTGAGAGCTAGAGAGGTCCACAGAAATTAAAACAAAAGCCTCATAATAGAGACAGAGAAATTGAGGACTTAAAGAATAAATCACTTAATGTATTTATTGTAGGTAAAGACACTCCAGACTGATGAAGGGGGCAAGACAGCCTTTAGAACATCATTGGTAATCTTCATTGCTAGCTTTTAGGAGAGATTAAAATTTCTCTATTTTGTCTTAAACTCCTTTTTTTTCTTGTTTTGTTGTGGTTTTTGTTTATTTGTTTTTTGTTTGGTTTTGTTTTTTGGTTTGGGGTTTTTTGTTGTTGTTGTGTTTTGATACAAAGTCTCTCTATTATGTAGCTCCAGCTGTCCTGGAACTCAATATGTAGACCAGGCTGGCCTTGAACTCAGGGGACTATCCAGCTTATCTTAAATCTTTTCTAAAAACAAAAAAGGGAATAGGGTGGTGGCACACACCTTTAATCCCAGCACTTGGGAGGCAGAGGCAGGCAGATCTCTGAGTTCAAGGCTAGCCTGGTCTACAGAGTGAGTTCTAGGACAGCTGAAGCTACATAGACAAACCCTGTCTCAAAAAACCAAAAATAAATAAATAAATACATACACACATACATACATACAAAATGGAAGAGTAGCAATATTTTGAAACATCCCCTATGTAGCCCTGGCTGTCCCGGAACTCTCTATGAAGACTGATCTGGTCTCCAACTCATAGAGATCCATCTGCCTGCCTCTGCCACCTAAGTGCTGGGATTAAAGGCCTATGCCAGCACACTCAGTTTGTAATTTCTTTATTGGGTTTAGTAAGGAACGGGATGAGTTTTGTAGTTTCTTGTTTTCAGACAGTGGATTTGAATGTAAATCCCCTGAGAAAAAAATATATATATAATATTTGAGAAGAATAGAGATGAACAATTTAAGGGAGATAGGTGAAGTATATTTTGTCTTTGCCTATAAAGGGATTACTACTCTACACTGAAATACTGCCTATTACATTTGATTATATACTACATGTAAAGGGAATCTCTCACAACCATTTCTCACAGATTTGAAAAATCTAAAATTTCAAGTACCCTGGCATGTCAGGAAATCTCTGTTGCTTTGTGAGATCTACATATCCTTCAGAAACCAGTTCAATCTCACATCCTGTTTGAGTGTATAGACTGTACAACTTTAAAAACACATTTGGCCGTGTTTCCTGTTTTCCAAACTCACCACCGATCTGTACCAAATATATGTGTAATCGAAAAGCTGGGTGTCTACCCCTTACTCAATTTCCTGAATGTTGTATTTAAAAGGCAAAGAGATTTCCCAATACTTACAGGAAGTGTGAACAAGATTTTCATCACTACGAATGTATTAAATCCCATGTGTGTTTTTCCTGAAAGAGTAGACTTTCTCCTTCTGTCTGGAATTCACATTAAGAACAGAATGTGTTCCAAAAGAACAGGACTGCCTTTTAGGCAAAATTCGGGAACTTGAATTTTTCAGGATTACTTTCTCTTCATTTCCTTAAAGGACAAAATGCTAGGACCCTTTTCACTTCATATTTGCCCTGTGGCTCTCCCAACTGCAATTTCTTTCAAATCAACTGGGACAGCAATGCTACTTCAGCAGGAGAAAGACAAATGTCAGTTACTTTCCTCAAAGGGGAATCACAGAACTTTAAAGGCTGAGGTCTAGGGTGGGACTAAAACCCTCCTTAAGACATCAGCCCCACCTGCTTGGGGCCCAGCCTTTACAGCTCTATCCCCAGGCTGCCCGGCTCCATGTGAAACTGGTCATGTGAGCCTGTTTACAGCTGAGCAGCTGGTGCAACCATCAG
>LZPO01066277.1:529452-542036 GCA_001675575.1 Neotoma lepida
ACAGCCCAGACTGGCTTTGAACTCCTAATCTTTCTGCCTCCACCTCTCTGAATGCTCTAATGACAAGCTTGTGCTACCATGCCTGGCTCAAGAAGATACCAGTCTAAAAACCAAAGAAAGAATTCCCGAGAGAGACTAACCCTTGATCTGGAACATCCCAGCTTCCATATGTGGGAGGAAATAAATCTGTTGATTAAGTCAGTCAGTGTTTGGTACCTTGTTATTGGGTGGCTGTAGAAACTAATTTACTCCCAAACACCTAGCATAGCTTTGGTGTCCAGTGAGGACTCAGCAGATATTTGCCAAAAGAAGAGATATCTAGCAGGTCTTGCATATTCCTGGCCCTTCAGCCCTCTGCAGCCTTATTTCCTTGCAATGATTCTCTTTGATCTCTCAACTCAATCCCAACAGGACATTTCTGAACTCTTGGAGTATGTCTTCCCCACTCAGGACCTTTGCACAGTGTTCTCACTGCCTGGAACATTCTCTATCTCATCCTGTCAAATGTTCCCCCCAACTCCATAGCCACAATTTCTCCCTATTTGTCCTTTATATCTAAAATTAAATTGAAAAAAAATTTTCTAACCATATTATTTAAAGTGGAATTGACATATCACAAATTGCACTTGTTTAAGGCTCCAATTGATACATTTTGATGCATTCAACATTTATGAAACCACAGTAAATAAGACAGTGAATAGCCATCAGCCCTCAAAGGTTCCTGGTGCCCCTTTGTCATTCCTCCTCCCTCTCACTCCCATCCATTGATGAGATGCTTTCTGCAGTTATGCAACAATGTGAATTTCCCAGAGTTGTATACAAATATGGCAATAAACTATATGCCTTTGATGTGTTTGCCTTCTTTAACTCAGCATGATTACTTTCAGATTAATCTATGTTTCTGTGTTCATAATAGTTCATCCCTCCTCTGAAACTATAAGCAATCCACCACAATTAAATATTTTTCCTTTATAAGAATTTCCATGGTCATGGTGTCTCTTCACAGCAATAGAAACCCTAACTAAGACAGAAGTTGGTATCAGGAGTGGAGTATTGCCATGGCCATGTTTTTGTTTGGAGTAATATGGACTTTAGTACTTTGGGTTAGGAAAGCACTGGAATGCTTTAAGTACTGCTTAATGAGCCACACTAGTAAGAGCATGGAAGACAGTGGTGCTGAGAATGATTTGAACTGGGGGTGGGCTGGCTCAAGGGGTTTCAGAGGAGAAGAATTTTAGTATGTTGCCTAGAGATCATTCTTGTGATATTTTGATGAAGAATGTGGCTGCTTTTTGCCTTTGTCCAAAGAGTCTGCCTGATGCTAAAAGTGAAAGTATTTGGATTAATTCAGAAATTAATTAAAAATTAAATCTCAAAAGGAAATCTCAAAACAGCCTAGTATAGACTCTGTCATATGGTTATTAGTGGTAACTTTAATGAAGATTTATAATGAAAGGAAGCAAGCTGATCAAGGAAAAATGTTTGAGGAGAAAAGGAGCACTGGAAAGTGGAATGGAGCTAAGTCCTATAGTCAAGGAAATAAACAGATTAAGAAATGGAATAAAGGGAGTGGTGACCTCAGGGCAAGATCCCAACCAGCTAAGGTTGTGAAAAGGAATTAAAGAAAAGCTTAGAGCTGGGTGTGGTGGCACATGCCTTTAATCCTAACACTCTGAAGGCAGAGGCTGGTGGATCTCTTAGTTTGAGGCCAGCCTGGTCTATACAGCAAGCTCCAGAACAGCCAAACTTAGGCAGTAAAGGAATTGAAAACAGAAACCTGGTGCAGATGTAATTGAAAGATCTCTGAGTTCAAGGCCAGCCTGGTTTACCAATCCAATTTCAGGACAGCCAAGCTTAGGCAGTGAAGGAAACCATCAAAAACAGAAAGTTAGTGAAGATGTAATTGAATGAGAGGGCCATGTTCCAGTCTCAGCAAGCAGCAGGACTTGGCAGCTTTGGCCACGTGGTTCTGGCTTTAAGGATAGAAGAAAGGGGTTATGGAGTTTGCCTCCACGACTAAGGAAGCCACTGAGGCCAGGCATGTGTCAGGGGTGTCCCTGAATGGAGACCTAGAGAGGCTATTGTGTAAAGCTGTGAAGATGAAGCCTGGATTGCCTTGGAGACCCCAAGATGTTGGAGATGCCTGAGCTGCAGGGATACCTGCCAAGAACAGATGCTAACAGGGAGTGGAACCAGCCCAAGAGAAAGAAGTGTGTTTCAGTCAACAAAGCTGGAAGGAAATGGAGATCTGAAGAGCATTTTGACGTCAGACAATGAGATGCAGAGTCTGAAGTTTACCCAGCTGGTTTCGTTGGAGGAAGTGTGCCACTGTGGGGTTGGGCTTTGCAGTCTATGCTCAAGCTACACCCAGTGACACAGACCATTTCCTGTTGCCTGCAAGACAAGATGTAGAGTAGGTCTCTTAGTTCCTTCTCCAGCACCATGTCTGTCTGCCTGCATGCCACCATGTGGCACCATGATGATAATGGACTAAACCCCTGAAAATGTAAGGCACTCCAATTAAATGTTTTTCCTTTATAAGAGTTTCTGTGGTCATGATGTCTCTTCACAGCAATAGAAACCCTAACTAATACAGTAATTGAGCACCAAGAGCCTCAGACATGGTATGAGCTAAACCCCCATCCCTGCTTATTTGTTTTGAGACAAGCCTTCACTATATAACTCTGGCTGGCTTTGAACTCACAGCCTACCAAGTGCTAGAATTAAAGGTGTGCTGTCAACCCAAGCCCTTTATTTTTCATTTTTCTCAAGGTCTTGCCCAGGCTATCACTTTATAACCCTAGCCAGTCTTGGATTGACTTGTAGTCCTCCTACTTCAGTAGTCCAAGTGCTGGTGATACAGGCCACCAAAACCAGCTCAGGGAAGTATTTTCTGGCTTATTAGCTTGGATTCTCCTGTTCTACTATCTCATCTATTCATCTCTTCTCTATCTGGATGTGTATGTTCCACATAGATGGGATGTCATGTTGGGCTAAAAGAAGGGCTCAGATTATCAAGATAAAACAATAGTGAGACAAAGAATTTTCTTCTTCTTCTTCTTCTTCTTCTTCTTCTTCTTCTTCTTCTTCTTCTTATTATTATTATTATTATTATTATTATTATTATTATTATTATTATTCAGTAGCATGGTGATAAATGAAAGGAGAAAGACCCGGGGTGTTTGGTAGTAGATGTCTGTAATCCCTACACTTAGAAGATGGAGGCAGGAGGACCAGCAGTTCAATCATTCTTAGCTACATAAAGAATTAATAGGCCAGCCTGGGCTACATGAGACCCTGTCTTTAAAAAATGAGAAAGCATAATTTCACTTATTCTAATATAATTTGACAAGATCATAATGTATAAATAATTTCAAGTGTGTTGGGCTGGGCTGGGTTATGATAGCACCTGCCTACCATATACAAAAGATACAGACATTTTTGCTCAAGCATATTTTGAGACAGGGTCTCACTGTATAGCCCTGGCAGGCCTAGAACTCTATTTGTAGACCAGGCTGGCCTTGAACTCACAGAGATCCACCTGTGCCTGCTTCTTCAGTATTTTTTTCTTGTTCTTGACAAACTTTCACTCTGTAACCTAGGGTAGCCTGCACTTATTGTGTATCCCAGAATGGCCTTTGACAATCCTCTTGCCTCAGCCCCCAGAGTGCTGGTATTATAAGCATGAGGTGACTCATCTAGCTTTTTTTAATTACTGGGGATTGAATCTAGGGTCTCATATATTCCAAACAAGTGCTCTACCATTATGCTACACCCTCAGCCTTTCATTTGATTTCTTTTGAGACAGTGACTCTGTCTTGGACTTTTCTCCATCTACTTTGGCATGTTAAAAATTTTTCTGTAGTTCTGGGAATTGAACCCAGGGCCTCAATGCCTGATTGTCAAAAGAACCTACCATTGGGAGAAATACCCATCCTTCTTCTCACTTTGAAACAGTCTCAGAAAGTTGCCAAGGCTGGACTTAAACTCCTCCTGTGGCCCAGGAAATCTTAGCATTCTCAATATTCTTCCCCCAGCTTCCCTAGGAGCTAGGATTATAAACTTGTGCTGTTAGGTCTGGTCAGCACAGTGTGTGTGGTGGGGGTTGTTTTGTAGTGCTAAGGATCAAACCCAGGCCCTTGTACAATAGGTGAATGTTCTGAGTTACATTCTAAGCCCCAATACCATTTTGAAACAGTCTACTGCTATGATTTCTATCTGTTGTGGGGTCCTGCCATTTATGAAACTTGCCTATATCCTTTCACTATGTACCCACTAGTTAAAACCTTGAATACATGCTCCCCAAACAAACACATCTTCCTTCCTCAGTTACAGTCTGTTCTAGTAGCTCTTTCCTCCACTGTGATATTTCACCCAATGGAGGTGAAAGACCCACCAAGCGGTCTGCTCAAGTTCCAGGCATATAGAGCTGGATTTCCAGTCCCGCTAGACCTAAAAATACACCAACCATTAGCAGGTGGCGGGGCTATTTTCAACCTTGGGGGCCTCAGGAATCAAGGGACTCATTCCAAGCCAGGAAGCAAATAAGCAAGGCCCTGTTGGTGGGCTTTAGATAACATCAGCTGTCTGGAGGCATTTATTCCACCAATTCCCAACTCTTTATTTGCATTGTATTCTTTCTGTCTCCTTTATGGGCTCATTCCCATTTCCAGTTCTTCTCTAAAACATGAACCTGGCTCACTAGATGCAGATATCGGGAGAGCAGACTGGGGGGCAGAGGAATGTTTTTTTGCATCTTGCCCATGTAGTTCTCAAGTTACAGAGGAGCTGTGAAGTGACACTGAGTGACTTCTAGGTTCTCTAGAGTTTCGCTCTTAAAACATCGCACATGTCGAGAAAGTAGGTCATGGTGCTTATTTCAGTTGGCTGTGTTTGTTTTTTTGAGACATGGTCTCACTATGTAGCTCTGGCTGGCCTGGAACTCACTATGTAGACCAGGCTGGCCTTGAACTTGTAGAGATCTACCTGCCTCTGCCTCCTGAGTGCTGGAAGCAAAGGTGTGTACCTACAGCTGGCTTGTTTTGAAAATTACATTTATTTATTTATTTTGTCTGCATGTGTGAGTACATGCCATAGGGTATGTGTGTAGGTCAGAGGACAATCCATAGGAATTGTTTCTTTTCTTCCATCGTGTGAGTCCTAGGGATTGAACTCAGGTTGTCAGGCTTGGTAGCAAGTGCCTTTACTGTGGAAGTAAATCTTGCTGACCTTGCTGGTAAAATTAAAGTGCTATTATTTTTCTCCCCATTTTATAGAGGAGGTAAGCTGAGGAACAGAGAGGTTAGGTGAGTTACCCAAGCACACACAGCTAGAACATGGAAAAGCCAAGCCAGGACACAATTTCAGTCTGCCAGAGTCCAATGCTTATGCTCTTCTTCACCTGTGTCTCCAAAACTGCTCCTCCAGCTGTATCCCAGGATGATCATCTCAGAACCATGTACTGTCATGAAGTTAGCAACAGAATTTGCATCTCCATTCATAATCCCAATAGTGCCAAAGAGTACTATTTTGGATCCAAGAGAAAAAAGAACGGAGGTCAACCCCAATTCATAAATGTTTACTCTGCATGAAGGCAGACAATATCAAATTGATTCAAAGGAAATTTTTTTTAACAATGCACATAATAATATTCACATTGGAGAATGGGGTTTTATTTCAACAAATCAATACCATCCATCACACTAACTGAATATTGATAACTCAAGTTGTATTGATTCTTTAATTTGTTTACATTTAACATGCAAAATCCTTTGGTATTACAGTTGTCTAATGGCATGAAGCATACGGAGTTTATATCGCATTTTATGATGTCATATATTTAATGTTAAAATAAAGCATCAACACTAAGGGGCTCAGTGAACTCTTCCTGATAGAGAGGGCCCACACATTGCTCATATCTGAGAAGCTGCTATATGGGCCATTGAGAGTGTTAAGAGCTACATGACTGCTTAGGGATTCTTATTATTAGAATCTTGTTTTTGTTACCATTATTACCTTGGTGATATTTCAAGGGTTCAAGGTGACCCTGGCCTCCTTTCAAGCACTGGTGCATGTATATAATAAAGCTATGAGCCTTTGACATTCCTCAAATATTCAGTGCACTTACTGTACCCCAGTCATTTGGGTTTCATGCTGCTGCTAATAGTTTGTGCCATTTCTCATAGTTTGTTTTTTTTCAACTGTAAGTGCTACAGTGGCAGGATGGGAGGAGAGGAAAGGAAAAGGGGAACAGGTTCATTTTCTTTAAATTCATCTAAATTGCATATCATTTCCTTTCCATTTTTTTCTCCTTTCAAACCTGGATGTCACTATAAAATCTGCCAAAGCTTAGCCTAATGGCATAGGCCCACAATCCCAGCTACTCAGGACTTTGAGGCAGGAGGATTGCTGTGAGTTTACAGCCAACCTAGGCTCCATAGTGAGTACCAGGCCAGCCATGGCTACATAGCAAGATTTTCTCTGAAAAATAGTAGAAAGATGACTGAAGATGAAGTTAAGCAGTACTTTGCTTGCTTACCGTGTTCAGTTCTCAGTACCCCCAAAACAAAAAAGCAAGCAAGCTAACAGAAAGGAATTGAGCATGCCCTCCATTTCCCCCCAAATTCAAATGGAGGGAATGAAATATTCCATAATGAGTAAAGAGAAATTTGGGGGACAGCATAGAAAAAGACTATCTGTCTGCTGTGTCTAGATTATTTCTGTCTGAGCCTGTTTCTTACAGTGCAAAATGAAGACAAGACAGTGTTTTCAATCTCAGGAGGGCCATATTGAAGCTAAATGTAAAAGGTATTATAATATGTGTGTATCAACTAGACAGTGTCTGTCATTGAAGTGGTGCTCAAAAAAGTCATTTCTGTGTGCCTTAATCCCAGCACTCAGAAGGCAGCAACGGGCGAATTTGAGGCTAGCCTGGTCCAAATTGAAACTTTGGGCCAACCAAGGCTACATAGAGAGATCCTGTCTCAAAACAAAACAAAACAAAAACAGAAGCCAGCATGGTGGTGTCTCCCTTTAATCTTAGCACTTGAGAATATGAGGCATGAGCATCCCAAATCTATGACCTGCCTAACCTACAAAGTCAACTCAAGATCAGCCTGGCAAGCTTAGTCAGACTCTGTTTCAAAATGAAAAGTAAAAAGAGATCCAATCATTATTAGCCCAGTGATAGAACACTTGCCTAGCATGTGCAAGTCTCAGGGTTCAGTCCACAATATTGGGGTGTGTGTGGGTGGGGGGATGACCATTCTGTTCACCTCACAGGAAAGTACACATTAAATATTTCAGTGAGGCAGAACAAAAGAGCTATAAATGTATTATTAAATTATAATCTGCAATAAGCAGACTTGCTGAGAATGTCCCTCAGCCTTTTTATTGCACTCTAAGGAGGAAATATTCAGAGCACTTTGAAGCGTTCATGCTTGTCAAATAAACATAAAATAAAGGGCGATTTGGCAATGTATGCTTCAACATGTGAATCTAATAGAGCTGTTGTAGAAAGCATGATCCATGGATTGATTAGGATTTTCAAAAATCATTTATGGTTTATCAACAAATTACATTTCAAGCCTTTTCCATTTGTTTTCGGTTTTGTTAATGATTTACTTATTTTTTACTTCTCTCTCTCTCTGTCTCTCTCTGTCTCTGTCTCTGTCTCTGTCTCTCTCTCTCTCTCTCTCTCTCTGTGTGTGTGTGTGTGTGTGTGAGCATGTGTCACATGTGGATGCCCATGGAGGCCTAAGAGAGAGTCAGAACCCCCAGAGTTGGAGTTACAGGCAACTCAAGCTGGGAACTAAACATTGTTCTTCTGCAAGAGCATGCAAATATTCTTGACCCCAGATCCATCTCTCCACTTCCTGTTTGTGTTCGTTTTGAGACAGGGTCTTGCTGTGTGGCCCATGTTGGCCTAGTGTTTGCAGTCCTCCTGCCTTGGCCTTCTGAGTGCTGGGATTACAAGCACGTGCTTCCATGCCTGGTGAAACTCTGGAAGCTTTCTGTGGAAGTTTTAGGTGCATTTTGAAGTAGTTCAACCTTCTCATTTTACTGATGAGAAAAATAGGCTCAATTTGGAATATGACTTGCTCAGAGACATATTTGTATTTCTATCCCTCAACATGTCTTTTTTTAAAAAAAATAGATTCATTTTATTTCTTAGTTATATGTATATGTGTACTGTGTGTGATTCTTTGCTCATGAGTGTACATGCCTGAGGAGGGCAGAGGTGTTGTATGTCCTTGCACCTAGACTGGCAGTTGTGAGCCACCCAACGTAGGCTGTTGGAAACTGAACTCCAGTCCTCCACAAGAGCAGTATACTCTATTAAATACTGAGTCATCTCTCCAGCCACATATTCCTCAACATCTTTATTCTAGTTTCTTGAGCGTTCAAAGTGCTTCGACATACTCTCCAGTGTCTCAGGTTCTCTGTATGCAAACTGGGGGTAATTATAGGGATTATCTCATTCAAGGGTGCTGTATCTAACCTACCTTTCTGTAAGTATTAGCTATTATTATTTTTATTTCGGTAATCTCCATCTCCTGGAATTTTTCCCATAGCCCTTGAAGACAGGCATCATAGGCCTTGCCATTCCTTTATCTATGAGCACATCAAAAGACAAAGGGGACTAAAAGTCTCACCTGCTGTATAAACAGTTCAGTCACTTCTAGACCTATGACACTGTATACTCAGGGAAGATCAACACCTTCAGGACCCTTTACAACTCTAAAACTCTATGCTTTCTACTTAAAGGAGCCTCACAGTCAAGCTTTGAAAAACTTTATGCCTTTTTTGTCTCAGAGGACAAGAGAGCAGTAGAGGGAAGTTCTCACACTGGATGATACTGAAGGGAGCACATGTCTTTAACCTGGGCCACTTTGCTCATCTCACAGCATGTCAACTACCAGAACAATGAGTTTTGCAAAGGAAATTATTTATTATTTGTAAGATGGCTGAGCATAGAGGGGGAAGACCAGACTCTCAAACCTGAAGTCAGGGCTTAGGGGTATTTATGGGATAAAGAGGTGGGTATGGTGGTGCATGCCTATAATCTCCGCTAATGGGAGGTAAATGCAGGATGAACAGGAGTTCTAGGTCATCCTTGGCTACATAAAGAGCTTGATACCAACCTATCATACTACATGAAACACTGTCTAAAGAAAAATAAAGAAAGGAAAAAGAGGTAGAGTGGTCAGGCATGGGGAAAAGTAATTAAAAGTAGTCAGTGGTCTATACATGTGGAATCAAACTTCATGGCTCTTCATGGGATGTATGTAAAGACAATGACAGTGTTAAAATGATCTGAAGGTGGACTTAACCTCCTTCTGTCATCAAGACATCACCAAATGCATATGTGAAGAGTTTGTGGTTTTAACAAAAAAGGCCTTCAAGCCCACGAAGAGTCTCCTAGTCAACCATTATCCCATAAGTCAGAAACGTCAGAGGTGTTATCTATTGCCAAGCTTTATCAAGCTAGTGGGAGACTCACAATGTATAGCTCAGCTGTATTAGCTCCAGAATTAGTGAGGTTCAAAGGTAACTCCAGCAGGGTATGCCTGTAATCCCAGCACTTGGGAGGGGAAGGCAAGAGGATTGGGAGGTCAAGCTCATCTTGAGCTACATAGCAAGATTGAGGCCAGTCTGTGATGCATGAGACCCTGACTTTTTTTTAAAGGCTTGTTAGGTCCAAAGCAGCCCCACCCCCCAAATGACAGTACTAGTAACAATGTCCTAAACAGAAGGACTTTGACTGGGCAAACAGAGGCCTAAAGGACAGTTTCTGTTTACCAGTAACTTCCACTAATCCACCAAGAACCTCTCTAGTCTACCGCAAAGGTCAATTATGGAATGGAACCATTTAGCATGCTCATGCAAATGTATAGATACACAGAATTTAAAGGAAAATAAATTGGAAAGAGTTGAGACCATTTTCCAGGTGATGACTTGGTACTTGCCTAGTCTCCTAGAGGTAAACTAGTGTCCTCTCCACCTTGTTTTTTCAAACCTTCATTTACTTATTTAATGCATATGATTATTTTGCTTACATGTATGTCTGTGTGCCTGGTGCCCAGTGAGAGTGTCCAGGGAGACCAGAAGACCATCAGATCCACTGGGACTGGAGTTACAGACAGTTGTTAGTAGCCATGTGGTCCTGGGATTCAAACCCTGGTCCTCTGGAAGAACAGCTAGTACTCTTAACTACTGAGCCATCTCTCCAGCCTGTCCTCTCCACCTTGTATCAGTAAAGGAGTATATGCCATGGGCAGCTAGTGTAAGGCAAATTTGTTTGCTTCCTGTAATAAATTACAGGTAGCTGAAATGGCTCCTGGGATTGCTGGGTGTTTGAAGCCCTGTCTCAAAAAACCAAACTAAAAAGAAAATGAATATTGTGGCACATGATTGTAACTCCAGAACTTTGAAGCCGGAGGATTGCTTGGTGTTCAAGTCCAGCCTTGGATAAATAAGGAAGCCTTATCTAAAAAACAAATAAGTTAGGCAGTGGTGGTGCACGCCTTTAGTCCCAGCACTTGAGAGGCAGAGGCAGGTGGATCTCTATGGGCTTGAGGCCAGCCTGGTCTACAGAGTTCCAGGACAGCAAAGGCTACACAGAGAAACCCTGTCTCAAAAAACCAACCAACCAATCAAACAAACAAGCAAATAAGATCTGAAGTTTTTGTTGTTGAGACAGGGTTTCACTATCCAGCCTGGGCTGGCCAGGAACTTGCTATGTAGATCTATGGTGATCTTTTGCTGTCAAATCCCAAGTGCTAGGATTACAGTCTTGCACCACCAAAGTCACCAAGGTAAAATACTCATTGTTTTCCAAGGTCATTTTGACTGTGGAATGGGCAATTGGAAGGCTGCATAGGAGACCTAATGAAACTGTGTGTGGCGGGGGAATAAAGAGAAGGCTAACTTGGGTGGCTTCAGAAAATTATTGAGCACTTAGTTAATAGCAAGCTTAGTCCTAGATGATGTGGACAGTGCAGTGAATGAAACAAACTTCTACTCTGGCAGACCTCACATTCTGGTGGTAAGCTGTGTCTGGTGGCACAAGCCTGGAATCCAGCTGCCTGGAAAGCCAAAGCAGGACAATTGTAAAATCAAGTCCAGCCTGTGCAACTTAATAAGATCTTTTCTCAAAATAGAAAGGCTGGGTATGTAGCTAGGTGAAGCATTTGCCCAACATGTTTGTGACTTTAGGTTCAATTACTAGTACCTAAACAAAGAAACAGACAGACAGACAAACCCAAAGGAAGCAACTTGACGGGGCATTTGCTACTTTTCCAGAGGACCAGAGTTTGATTCCCAAAGCTCACATCCAGTAACTCCAGCTTCAGGAGATGTGACACCCTTTTCTGGCCTCCATAGGTATTCACACACATGTGGCACACAATTACAGACATACAGACACACATACAAATGAAAATAAACTTTAAAAAAGGAATTTCATATATGGTGTATGAGGTCATGCTAAATACTAAGCAGGAAAATAGAACAAGGCAGACACAGAATGGAACAGAGGCATGCCATTTTTACATGGCAGCCATTTTTTTTATTTCAAGATAAGGTTTCTCTGTGTAACAGCCCTGGCTGTCCTGGAACTATGTAGACCAGGCTGGCCTCAAACTCACAGAGATCCACCTGCCTCTGTCTCCCAAGTGCTGAGATTAAAGGCGTGCGCCACTGTGCCAGGCCATATGACAATTTTGAAAGCAGTAGAGATTGAAGGAAGAGAGAAAGAGTGCCATGATCTGGGGGAACAACATTGCCAGCACTGAAAACAGTAAGTATAAAGGCCCTGATGTATACAGAGCCTTCTTAGAATTCTGTTCAGTGTGCTATCAGATAATGAGAAGTTGGATCAGGTTGGTTCTGTAATCTAGGCTGTAAGAGATATAACCACTTTCTAGACAGGACAATCAGTGAAAGAAAAAATTCCGAGATGATAATGCTGGTTCAGGAGAGTAAGACCCTATTGTAAGAGGGGCCTAGATTCCAGAAAGTGGGAGGGGCTTATCGCCGTCACAGCCAGCATCTGTGCATAAGTTGTTACAAGGTAAAGAGGAATCAGATCTAGGTAGAACAGGCTGGGTATACATTTTAGTTGGTACAATGCTTGCACTAGCATTCAGGAAGTCCTAGCTTTGATCCCTAGTATGGCACCAACTGGGCATGGTGGCACATGCTTGTAATCTCAGCTACATAGTTTCAGACCAGCCTGAGTCACAGGACAGTCTGTCTCAACTGTCTCAAAAATAAGAAAAGTGTTAGGCTGGAGGAATGGCTCAGTGGTTAAGAGTTCATATTGCTCTTGCAGACAACTCAAGTTGGGTTCCCAGAACACAGGTTGAGTGACTCGCAACCACATGTAACTCCAGTTCCAGGGAATCTGATGCCCTCTTCTGGCCTCTGTGTGTGCTGCATGTACATAGTGCACATAGAGATAAGCAGGCACACACAGAAATTTTTAAAAAATCTTTTGTTTGTTTGTTGTTGTTTTAGACAGGGTTTCTCTGTGTTGTCCTTGCTGGCCTGGAACTCATTCTGTAAACCAGGCTGGCCTCAAA